>JBBWWR010000117.1:0-108996 GCA_039583875.1 Platanthera guangdongensis
CAATAGATAAACCATTTTGAGCACTTTTAAATGAGCTTTTCCGCGATGAAAATAGACAACGAGAACAAAATTATGGTCATATTTATTGAGTCATATTTATTGCATCATATTTCCTTGGCCTTATTTATTGAGCACTATTTATTGAGCTATATTTATCTGTGTTATATTTATTGCGCCATATTTATATAGTGTTAAACGAGCCCGAACTGGTAAACCTGTTTGCCAAAGATATATTTATCCGAGCTTTTTTAAAATGTCTTTTTCAGGATGAAAATGGACTAACAGATCAAAAATTATGGTTTTATTTATTGGGCTATATTTATTACGCTATATTTATTGAGTCATTATGAATGAGACATATTTCAAGAGTCATATTTATTAAGACGTAATTATTGAATCATATTTCTTAAAGCATTTTCATCGGGAGTTATTTAATAAGCAATATTTATTGAGCAATATTTTTTGTGCCAAATTTATTTAGATATACTTATTGCCCCATATTTATTGCGTAGCATTTATTATAACATATTTATTGAGCGTTGAACGAGCCCGAGTGGGTAAACCTGTTTATCAATGGATAAATCATTCAGAGCACTTTTTAATGGGATTTTCGAGGATAAAAAAAAACAATTGAATACAAAATTATGATCATATTTATTGAGTCATATTTAATGTTCAATATTTATTTTATCATATTTACTAAACCATATTTACTAAACCATATTTACTAAGACATATTTATTAAGACTTAATTATTGAGTCATATTTCTTGTGCCATATTTATTGAGTAATATTTTTGATCCATATTTATTAACGCATATTTATTACGCCATATTTATTGTGTCACTTTTTATTATACCATATTTATTGCGCCTGATGTTTTTGCCATATTTATTGCGCGATAAACTAGTCTGAATGGGTAAACCTGTTCGTCAATGGATAGACCTTTATGTAGTAATAAACAAGCCCAAATGGGTAAACCTGTTCCCTAATGGATAGATAATTTCGATCTCTTTTAAATGTGTTTTTCGGGTGAAAAACGGACAAACTGAACAAAAATTATGGTCATATTTATTGAGCTATATTTATTGCGTCGCACGTGTTTATCCGTTGAGTTCAGCTGTGAGTGTTTTCGGGCGATCTTATTTTGGGTGTGCGTGTCCGTCTTATTTACCTTTGTATACCCCGCCTTCGCCTAAGCCTATATTATACTCCAAGTCCTACAGATTCGTGCTTGAGTCTAACTAGTGCCGTGGAGAGAGTGTGAAAGCGCAAGCATATGGTCACTGACATTGGTGGATTCCTTTGGAGGTTATCCCGAGCCTCGATCTTTGGCAATGCTCGCCTAGCGATTAGTCTACTTTCTCCCTACGCGTGACCGAATGATTCACCGTGATTTCATTTTTGAGTAATAATAAAAAGTTGATATACATTGTGAAAAATATAAACTATTCTGCATACTTAGAAATTTCTTTTATTATATTTTTACGCGTGCGAGAATGCGACTTCGCATGGTACTCTGTATCGCAATTTCTTTGTTAACTAGTATTTTTCCCTATCTGCTTAGATTTTGTTTGCTCGGGACGCGCAAACAGTTAAGTCTGGGGGTGTGATGAGTCCATTTTATATACCTATTTTCGGACTCATCTGGGCTTGTTTCTCGTTGATGCACTTCACATTAGAGCTTTATTTGTTCATATTTGTTATTATGTCCTTTTTATGAGTAAGTGCACATTTATGCTCGTGGTTGTGTATTTTATTACTTTTATTATTTGTACTCCTTTTTTCGATTGCCTGGAATGTCTACACAGAGTAGTGATTTGCTTTTCCTATTGGTACAGGGGTCGTGTGCGTGTTCCGGGATGGTTGTGAAACAGGAATACTATGCACGATCATGGGTTCTAATGCGCACGACCACTGGTTGTGTGCCCCTGATCGCGTGCACTACTCTTCATTTTCCAGAATCAGCCTGGGGTAATCGCACGACCACTGGACACAGTGCGCACGACCACTAGTTGTGCTCCACTGATCGTGTGCATTGATTCCTCTTTTTCTGGAGTCCTGTCTAGGGTAATCACACGACCATTGGACTTAGTGCGCACGACCACAGGGCGTGCTCCACTGCTCGTGCGCGTTATCCCAGTTCTTCTTCCTAATCTGCCATGCTAGTGTGCACGATCACCGGACATAGTGCGCACGACCACTGGTCGTGCGTCCGTGATCGTGCGCATTGTTCATTTCTGCTTTGTATAAATAGTGCAGGTCTCCCCCTAATTCAGGATAGCTGGGATTGATCTACATCTTCTTCCGCCATTTTTGTCTCCGAGGAGGGATTCCACCGTTCCCCTTCATCTTCCATCATAGGGAGGTGCTCCGATCAAGCTTTCACCGCCAAATCCAAGTCAGAGCTTCCTCTCGGCCTCCTCCTTCATCCTTGAGCTTCAAGAAGAGCTTGACCTAGCTTTCTCCACCAAGCTAGGAGAAGTTGTGCCATCCTCCACCAGATCGTGACACGAAGAAGACGGGCCATTGGAAGGTGGTGACAGCCCTTCTCTACCCCGGATGCAGTTAAGGATCGACCTTGGTCGCAGATTGACAACCCGACGATTCCATCTGTGAATCCTCAGCAAGACTTCTGATCCGGTCGATTTCGCACACTTTTCTTCTCTTATTATTGATAGTTTAGTTGAACTCTTTGTATTTGATGAAGCTATGTGCTGAAGTTGGTGAGCGGGCGGTCTGTCTTGGCGGGTTGAAGACCGCGCGGTCTGGCGGTTTGACTCGCCGGCTTGTAAACCGGGCGGTCTAGCGATCTTCACAGGCGACCTCTCTGCTTCTCTTGTTGTAGCCGTGCGGTTAGTCCTTCTGTCTAACCGCGCGGCTTGTGCAGTTTACATTGTACAGTCCGCTTAGCTTGTAAATTTTTAGTCCCACATCTCTTATTTGTATTCTCTCATCTCTCCTCCATTCTATATAAGGAAGGACATACCTTTGTAATAGTTATCTTTTTTGGATAATAAAATTTCAATTATTCAAAAGCTTATCCGCTTGTTCTCTCTTTTTCGCTACTTTCTAACATGGTATCAGAGGCAGGTTGTCCTGCTGCGGGGGTGTGTTGAGATTATATTAGCCAGCAGGACACGTGTGTGTGGGACCGCATGTTTGGGCTTTCCCCATCGCGTTCCAGGTCTGGGTGTTGACCCCGGTGGGCCCCCTTGTGTGGCGGAATATCAGAGGACACAGTCATTTCCTCCTGATTATGTGCGCTCTCTGTTGTTCGCGGCTTGTTTTCCGCTTTCTGCGACCTGTTTCGCGACTTGCCTTCTCTTCTGTCCGCTGCCCTGTTCGCGCGGCTTGTTTCTGTCTGCTGCCCTGTTCGTGCGGATTGCTTCTTATTGGTTCTCTTCTCCTACTGCTATTCGTCGCAGCGACCTGTTTTCTTGTCGCCGCGCTCCTTGTTCTTTCTTTCCTCTCCGACTTCCTAGTCGTTGCGGCCTTGTCTCTACCCGCTGCGGACTTCTTCTCCCTGTCCGCTTCTGCTTTCCCCATTTCCGCTTGTCTCTGTACTCGCAGTTTGCTGCTGTGATCTGCCTGACCGTGCGGGTTGTTCCTATCTCACCTGCATCTTGGTCGTGGTCACCTGCTCTTCACCTCTCTTCTGTTCGCTCGGCCTTTTCAGTCCGCGCGACCTCTTCCCCGCTGTGCCTTGTTCTGCTTCCTAGTCGCTCGTGTTCGCGCGGCTTCTTCCCTTTAACCCGCTGCGGTTTCACGGGGGTTGCTCTCTTTTCCTCTCACCGCGGCTTTCTCTCTGTTCGCGCGGATTCTTCCTTGTTTGCGCGGCCTCTCTGCCTTTCTTCCTTTAGCCGCTCCTGCTTGTTAGTCGCCGCGACCTCCTGGTTCAGTCGCGCGGCTTGTGCTCTGCACCTTGGTCGTAGCCCTTCTTGCCGCTGGTGTGCTGTCACCGAGACCGCTGCAGTTTCTTATTCCTCCCTTCATGGCTTTCATATCCTCCTCCAAGCCATTCGCCTCGGTTGTCACGTCTTCTGGTCGTGCACACGTTGTTACTCAGGGAAAATGGCTGATCGACACTGGTGCTACGAATCATATGACCGGCCATCTCCCGTGTTTCTCTCTCCTAGAAAAACATGCTCGCTTGCCCCCAGTTATTCTCGCTGACGGCTCTTCATCATCGGTCCATGGAACAGGGATAGTTCATGTCACTCCGTCTCTTCACTTGGCGGATACTCTATACGTGCCCCAGTTCCCGTGCAACTTATTATCTGTTACCTCTCTTTGCAAGCAATTACAGTGTTCCGTCACATTTACTTCTACTTCTTGCTCTTTTCAGGATCCGGAATCCCAACGGACGATTGCTACTGGGACTGAGAGTGGCGGCTTATACTTCCTGGACAACATTTCTGCTTTTTCCACCTTCTCCTCCACCTCCACAGATCTTCTCCAATGGCATCTCCGCCTTGGTCATGCTCCTCCCCGTCTTCTTCGTCAACTTCTGCCCCACCTTCCTCCTCAAAGTCCTCCGCTCAACTGTGAGGCCTGTCAGCTTGACAAGCATCACCGCTCCTCCTTCCCTCCAAAGCACGTTCGTAGCTCTACCCGTCCGTTTGATCTTATCCACTCCGATATCTGGGGTCCTTCTCCTACTCTTACCATTGGTCGGGGTAGTTCCTATTTTGTCACGTTCATTGATGATTTCAGTCGATGTACGTGGGTGTATCTCTTAAAAGATCGCTCCGAATTATTCTCTGTATGGACATCCTTCTATCTCATGATCAAAACTCAGTTTGGTGTTTCTATCCAAGTTTTTTGATCTGATAATGCCCAAGAATATCTCAGTCGTGACTTCTCTACATTCTGCATGCAAAATGGGATTCTTCATCAAACTAGTTGTGTCTATACTTCACAACAAAATGGTGTGGCCGAACGCAAAAACCGTCACCTGCTCGATGTCGCTCGCACTTTGATGACCCAGATGCATGTTCCTCGCTCCTATTGGGGCTATGCTGTTCTCCTTGCCTGCTACCTCATCAATCGCATTCCCTCCACGGTTCTCCACGGCCAAACCCCGTTCTCCATTTTGTATCCGGGCAAGGAGCCGTTTCCTCTTCCTCTCCAAATCTTTGGATGCACTGCCTTTGTGCATACCCCTTCTGCCACCCGTGATAAGCTCTCCCCTCGCTCCACCAAATGTGTCTTTCTGGGGTACTCCACCACTCAGAAAGGCTACTGTTGCTTTGATCCCGTCCTTCGTAAGCAGTTCATCTCTGCTAACGTCACCTTCTTCGAGAATACCTCCTACTTCTCGGATGACTCCTCTCCTCTTCTCCTAGATTCTGATTCTCCTGTCGTTCCCTTCATTCCCTCGCCTCCTACTACACTCTCCACCCCTACACCGTCTCCATCCCCTCCTCTTCCTCCACCTCTCTCTCTCCCTTCTCCACCACCCTCTCCCTCATCTCCGCTGCCGTCGCTCTCTTTTCCCAGGCCAGCTTTCTCTACCACGGATGCTCTGGATGCCGCGGGCCCGGCTGACCTGGATCTTCATATAGCTCTTCGCAAAGGGGTGCGGACGTGTACCTTACACCCCCTTGCTGCTGTTATTTCCTATGATCGTCTTACTCCTTCTCGCAGGGCCTTTACACTGGCTATCTCTGCCACTGCCACACCCCGCTCCTATCAGGAGGCCCTTGCTATTCCTCACTGGAAGATGGCCATGGATGAGGAAATGGCGACCCTAACTGAGCGGGGTACCTGGACTCTTGTTCCTCCTCCCTTCGGTACTGATGTTGTTGGCTGTCGCTGGGTCTTTATGGTCAAATTTAGCCCAGACGGCACTGTGGATCGGTATAAGGCTCGCCTTGTTGCTAAGGGCTTTACTCAGACCTATGGGGTTGATTACTTTGACACCTTCTCCCCTGTGGCTCGTCTCAGCACTATCCGGGTTCTTCTCTCTGTGGCCGTCAATCGGGATTGGCCGATTTCTCAGCTGGACGTCAAGAATGCCTTCCTTTATGGTGATCTTCACGAGGCCGTTTACATGGAGCAACCTCCTGGGTATGTTGCTCAAGGGGAGACACGAGTATGTCGGCTGCAGGAGGCAATTTATGGCCTCAAGCAGAGTCCTCGAGCTTGGTTTGACAAGTTCAGCGGCATTGTGGCGGCTGTTGGTTTTGTGCGAAGCTCTGCTGATCACTCTCTCTTTATTCGCAAAACTCCTTCTGGGCTGGTTGTTCTTGCTGTGTACATCGATGATATTCTTCTCACTGGCGATGACCAGGAAGGGGTAGCCCTGATAAAGCGACATCTTCGCCAACATCTGATCACTAAAGATATGGGCTCTCCAAAGTACTTTCTGGGGATCGAACTCTCTCGGAAGCCCGACTCCTTAGTTCTCTCTCAGCGTAAGTATGCCCTTGATCTTTTAAAAGAGGCAGGATTAACTGGAGCTACACCTGCCCGATGCCCCATGGCTACTGGGGAGGACAAAACCTGGACAGATGATTCGCCTCCTCTTTCTGATAGTTCGCGGTACAGGCATCTGGTTGGTAAGCTCATATATCTCACAGTGACCAGACCCGACATTTCCTATGCTGTGGGCAAGGTGAGTCAATTCATGCAAGCGCCTAGGGAGTGTCATCTACAGTCCTCCTTGCGGATCTTGGAGTATGTCAAAGCAGCGCCTGAGAAAGGGTTACTTTTTCAGAAGAATGGTCATCTGAGGATTGAAGCCTACTCAGATGCAAGTTATGCTGATGACAAAGGGGATCGCAAGTCAACCTCAGGTTTTTGCACCTTTGTTGGGGGAAATCTGGTGAGCTGGAAGAGCAAGAAGCAGTCTGTTGTCTCCAGGTCCAGTGCAGAAGCTGAGTATCGCAGTATGGCGTCAACCACTTGTGAGTTGAAATGGTTGCGGGCTCTCATGCTAGATTTAGGAGAGGTGTACAACCATCCTCTACCTATGTTCTGTGATAACAAGGCCGCCATATACATCTCCAAAAATCCGGTATTCCATGAAAGAACAAAGCACATTGAGGTTGACTGCCATTTCATTCGTGAAGAGATTTTAAAAGAACAAATTTGCACTCTGTTTGTCACGTCTGATAAAGAGCTAGCTGACATCTTCACCAAGCCAGTTTCCGCCTCGTTTCTGCATGTTTGCGACAAGCTGGGCATAATTGATATATATGCTCCAGCTTGAGGGGGAGTGTTGAAGTTGGTGACCGGGCGGTCTGTCTTGGCGGGTTGAACACCGCGCGGTCTGGCGGTTTGACTCGCCGGCTTGTAAACCGGGCAGTCTAGCGATCTTCACAGGCGACCTCTCTGCTTCTCTTGTTGTAGCCGTGCGGTTAGTCCCTCTGTCTAACCGCGCGGCTTGTGCGGTTTACTTTGTACAGTCCGCTTAGCTTGTAAATTTTTAGTGCCACATCTCTTATTTGTATTCTCTCATCTCTCATCCATTCTATATAAGGGAGGACATACCTTTATAATAGTTATCTTTTTTGGATAATAAAATTTCAATTATTCAAAAGCTTATCCGCTTGTTCTCTCTTTTTCGCTACTTTCTAACACTATGCTTAGTGTAATATACGTTTATCTGTAATCATGTCTATGTGATTGTATATTTTCGTTATATTTACTGGAGGTGCGCCTATTTGTCCATCCACCATCCACCCACTCTTGCCGCGCTAGTAATTGCTAGTGGCGTGCGTAGCGAAGAGGTGCTTTCGACCCTCATTCCGCCATTCTCATCACCTCATCTGCAAGCCTACTCGCCCATCTGCGTAGTTATTCGGTGCATAGCGGCCCGACTAGTTTTCCATCCCGCCTGGCGAAGCATCGCATAGCGGCGTTGCATAGGAGTAGTTGATAGTGTTTTATTTTTCTTTTTCCGCAAATATCAAAACCCCCATCATTACCGCCGACCTTGAGGACTTCAATCTCAAGTCCTACTCGAAATTAACTCCACCTTACTGTGTTCCTTGAGAGATCGATACTTGGGATAACTCGCCCATTTTATATTACTTGTGCGATCGGTTCACTGCCGTGATCTTACGCATCAACATCCATCCACAATATCATACACAACTTCATCTAGTGTGCTTGATCGATCACTGAAATAACACAAAGTGTGCACCAACATTAACACAACATATAACGTCTATATACACAACCATCTCCTGATTCGTGCCTATATACAACAGTATTCACATTTTCTATGTTTACTTCCGCTCAGCAGCCTGATTTGGTGTCAAATTAAACACTCGAGGCGGTACTTCACCAATTGAACTTTGCGGCTCCAGCACTGCCAAATTATGCAGTCGAGGTTGTGTCCGAGATGCATATGACTCGGTCACTACTTTACCCTTTTCTTCATAAGACGCACATATCCTTTGCTCACTCCTTGAAGGGGAATTCCAACAATATTTATCTATATGTCCTTGCTTCCCGTAGTTAAAACATGTACGTGTATCGACACGTCCTTTCCCATAGGTTGCCCCTAAAGAGACAGTCGACGGAGATGATTTAGTAGGCCTGAACCTTTTCTTATGTCGTTTTCGAAACTCCGACTGTTCCGACTGCGAAACTTTGAATTCTGGCTTCTCCACTGCCAGTCTCTTCTTCTCTTGTACCCGCTTCAAATACTTTCCAGTGCACGGGCTGTATCTACCAATACTTGAAAACCTTTGTTCACCGAACTCGGGAGTGACAACATCAACTCATCACGCAGTCCCTCGTAAAATCGATTCGTCTTCCGAGCCTCTTCAGCGAAAGTAGACCCCTCATAGCGCCCCAGTCTAGTAAATTCATATAGGTACGTATCAATATCAGTCTCATCCTATACTAGACATTGAAACTCATTTTCCATCGTAATTCGCGGCGATATTGGGAAATACTTGGCTAGAAACAATCGTGAGAATTCAGTAATTGAGACCTCCTCTAATCGTCGACCTGTCACGTGATGCACTTCCACATCATCCTACCATAGTCTCGCATCTCCTTCCAGCAAAAAAGTGGCTAAGATCACTCTCTGCTCCTCTGCAGTCCTGATGGCTATCAGGATCCGTTTCACTCTTGCAAGCCAATCTTGCGCCTGTGTTGGGGATGTCTCCCAACCAAATGTAGATGGATGAAACTCCATAAACGTTTTTAACTGCTCATCCGTTGCTTGCTCATCCAGACAACTTCAGCGCGCTCTTGCCTTACAACAGGCCATACTGGCACCCCTGTAGGCCTTGCCTGCCCAATAGACTGTGCATGTAACTCTGCGAGCACCGTCTCGATCACCACACGTATGATCTCCGTCGAGGGAGGTGTAGGCGCTTCAACTGGTGTCGCACTCTCATCCGACCGCTGGGGCTCACACTGCCCAGCACCACTCCTCGCCGCCTATCAATGTACAAAACACCATTAATCATCCTTTTCATAACGATACTTATATATTGAATACATGGTGACGCTCCTCACGAAACATTCCTAGTGGACATTCTTGAGTTCAATTATGTTCTTCCTCACATAAATCTCAAACCTGGCTCTAATACCACATTGTAACGCTCCCACTCGTCACATTGAATATAACGGTGGGTCCGGCCGGGGCACCACGCCATATTTCACAGACAAATGGCGGAATTACGCGTGGAAATCAAAATCTCATTCTACTCGTGCCTAACACAAAGCATTCTAGCGCATCATTTTATGTCAGATGAACTCAGTACAGTGAATGCCCACTAAATATAAACTCCACATTTATATATCTACCAGGAATATTTACAACACACACACGCCCACAACCTTAAGGCCTTACAGGTTACTCTTTCCAAATTTACAGCTTCAAACATCGGCACGCAGGCCGGCCACACATGAAATCCAAACATGCTTCACACGGCCTTCAAGGTCCTTCGCAGCAAGCCTTTATGTTGGATCCCTAGTTGATTTGGGCTAGGTTCACTAACTTAGGATGTGACCCAACATGTATATCCAGGGTCAAATTTGTGTCCTAGAGTCTAGGCGAAATCCTTAGAGTCAACATCAAATTGACCAGCTATCAACAAGACCATCAGAGACTCAAGACTTAGAAGATTTCAAGACTAAGTAAAATGAGTTCGACGTTCGTCGAACTCAGGTCGACGAAAGGCGTTCTCAGCTCGACGATCTTGAGATATTTCTCTGAGCTGAGATCGATGATCTTCATTCTCTAGTCGACGAAAACTGGAATACTTCAACAAACTGAAGACAGGGTAACTCCAGATTTTTCTAAGTCCAACTTCAAGTTTTGGTCGACAAACAAGATTCTGAGCTCGATGAATTTGGATCTCGATTTCACAACAACCTTCTGTTAGAAGATCTCAGGTCGACGAAGTCAACTTCTCAGGCCGACGAATCCTCAGGTCGATGAACTGTGTTCTTTGGTCGACGAATTCTGGAACCAGAAGATTTTTGTCGACACTTACGGCATGTGTCGACACCAACTTATGTCGACACCAGAAAACTTATGTCGACACCAGAAGATTTGTGTCGACACCAAGATTAATCAGTCGACACCCACCTGTGTCTACACCAGAAGTTTTCATGTCGACACACAGAATATTAGTCAACACAAACTATTTGATTAAGTCTAGAATTGTTGTTGATCTCTAGTCGACGAATGCAATTGTTAGTTCGACAAACTTCAGACATAAAAGGCAAAGTTCTGAAGCATGCAAGTTCTGTTATCAGCTCGACGAACTTGGAACTCAGCTCGACGAACAGAAGCTGTCTGGTCGACGAATACAAAATCTCAGTTTGACGAACTAGTAACTCAGCTCGACGAATTCTGTTATTCGTTCGACGATTCCAGACTTAGCAATTTCCGACATTCAATCCTCACTCAAATGCAATAATTCCTGACAGATTAATGACTCAAACATTCATTGATTGTAGTCGTTAGAGGAAGCATTAATTGCAGTCTTCTTCAGGAATATTACTTGCTAATTTTCCACTAAACAGTTGAGGAAATGAGTAAATGCCGATTATTCTCAAGGCGTCAGCATTTATTACAGAGGATTCAAATTTTTGAAGGGATAAAGAAGAAAAGAAGATCGACAATCTTAAGAAAAAGAATCAGAGTACAAGAAAATACTCAGTCAGAAAAACACAGACAGATAGACTGACTGCAAGAATTCATACAACACCTGAAAAGCTTCACACAAAACTCATACTGAATCCTACAGTGATATGCAGTGATATTTGTTCAGAAGAAGAAGAACAATCATAATATATCAAGAGTCTTCTTCTTCAACATTCTCTCCAGGAATTCCCCAAGGACAACAGATATCAAATCAGTCAAGAAGATCCTGTATCACTGCTTGCCAAGAAATCTGATTGAAGACCTATCACCCTACAGCAAAGCTCCAGATCTTCCCTGAACCATTCTTCATCTCAGGGGAAGCTGTTTGCTAACATCATTCCACATAAGTCTTCTCTCTGATTGTTGATAGAGAAGACAAAATCACTCTCTCAGCCCCTCCTGCACAAAGGGTTGTCATCTCCCTTCAAAAGTGATTCCTGGTTGCAAGTCTCCTTACCAAAAGACTTTTGTTGATGTTTGGGGACCTGATCAAAACCCATTGGTGTCAGGCACCTGATCAAAACTCTGAGTGGATTCCTCTCATGGGTGGTAGAAGAGTGGATGTACCAAGTTGAGGGGGAACCAATATAAATTTCTTGTGTCGTCTGGTTTCTCATATTTTTCTTTTTGTTCTTGCTGTGTGGCAGTGATTAGGTAGATTATTATCTGATTTACAATTTTCTATTATTGTACCTTTTAGTTTACAGCAAAAGCTGTAACAGTACTTTTTGTTTTGAGACCTAACAAATTTTTAATATACTCTACTCACCCCCCCCCCCCTAGAGTATTGTAGATCTAACCATCACTTTCACTTTATTCCGCTCAATTCAATTTAATCCACCAGCACGTGCAAATAATCATCCACCCCAAGAGCGGTAAACAAAGCAACGGTCAGCATTAGCTGACCAATTAAAACGACCCTACCTCCTACCCGGGGCAGTGTTTCCTTCCCTGTATGCATTGACATCAGAAAATCTATCAAGCTATCAAGCTACCAAACACAAACATGTCAAAAATGCCGGTCCCCACTTGACGCTCCGTGCACTCAGGGCACCTTATTGGTATACCAAATATCCACCGCTGATCCAGAGGTTTTTAACTTGTTGGTTGGCCGGTCCTAGTCCACCAATCCCGCAGGCTAGCGACATTTCATCCATCCCACTCAGAGGTACTAACCTCACAGTAAACATGAGCAAATCGACCCACCCTAGTGGTATATCAAGCTAGGTTTATCTGTGCTCCGCAGGCATTACCACCAATCGATCTCCCATCCTAACACAGATCAACCCACCCTAGTGGTGTAGCAAGCCGGGTTTAACTCGGCTCTCCAGTCATTGCCACCAATCAACCCCCAACTAATACAGATCAACTCACCCTAGTGGTGTAGCAAGCAGGGTTTATCTCACGCTCCCTAGGCGTTGCTACCAATTGACCTCTCACACTAACCAAGAGCTTTCACAAATCATCCAAGATCACATCCATACATCCATACATCCATACAATAGAGGATACAAGCATATATCTTACACAATATCAAATCCACGGAGTCTTCTCTAGTTTACCCACAATCATCACCAATCCAGACTAACCGTCCAGATGGTCTTCACACAACATGTTTATGTCGTACTACACACTTCCGACTCTAGATGCAGACTCAACCATGGAATCTCTTACGATATCCACCTCTTGATAAAGGATTCCATGCATATGCATAAAGAAAGGACTTCGATGTCAAAGAAGGAGATCGTTACCCTTGAAGATCACATTGGAGCCATGAACTAGCCGGATGGACATCACTGCCTCGGCTTTGCCTTCATGAATCCAAACTCGGATCTGGATTCCGCACTCCGCAGTTCCAGCAGCAGCTGGTTTCCCCTCTTTCCCTTCCTTGCTCCCTTGAACTCTCTTTGAGAATGAGAAGAAGAAGAAGAATGGCTTAAATACTTCTTTCCCCCTCATTCTCAGCCTTATCTCAGCAGGGAAGAGCCTGGGCCCTTGGATCCAAGATAAGGGAAATGGACGGCCCTGATTTGCCCAGAAAAAGGCTGAACATGGCTTGACAAGCCCTGTGACATGCCCATGTCATAGGCCGTGTACCTTGAGCGGCACACAATCGACTCAAATCCAACCAGTACACGGCCATATGACACGCCTGTGTCACACCCTACATGCCCATATCATGCCTGACACGCACGCGTCTAACAGTAGTGTACTTCACACAGCACGTCACCTCACCCGAGAGGGACATGGCCATGGGACACGCCCGTGTTCTAGGCCGTGTCTTCCAGGACACACCCATGTCCTCAGGCACACGCATCCCTGGCTGAAACCCGCAAAGGACACGCCCTGTGACATGCCCGTGTCACAGGCTATGTACTCCCTTTGCTTGCCGCTCGACGATTGTCGAGCGCAGTTTGTCGACCCGAGCACGACGCGCCCTGGGACACGCCTGTGTCCCAGGCCGTGTCACCCAACC
Organism: Platanthera guangdongensis; assembly: GCA_039583875.1. Classification (NCBI taxonomy): domain Eukaryota; kingdom Viridiplantae; phylum Streptophyta; class Magnoliopsida; order Asparagales; family Orchidaceae; genus Platanthera; species Platanthera guangdongensis. The sequence goes on from JBBWWR010000117.1 coordinate 13,599, forward strand.
TTAACCTATAATGGGCTTTAGGGTGTTACAAGGGGAAAGTATTCGAAAGTAGCAGCAAAAGTGGAGAATCTGACCCAACAATCCAAGTCGTAGTAGCATGGTCATCCCACAACAAAGAGAACCTGTCAGGTAAAAAGGAGTTCTTCGGGAACCTTGGAAAAGCGTTAGTCAAAGAAAGAGAAAATAGTTTCTACAACAACATTCAACGTACCTCTAGTGGAGACTGATGGAGAGAGCGATCCAGACATAAGCTCACCACCCAACCCATTATAAAACTCAGTGGACCCAAACAGACATGCGTATTCGCCAACTTTTTTATGAAGCCTGATGGCAACCGTTCAAGGATGAGACGCACCAAGACTAAATCGTCAACATTAAGGTGAGACGCTCTCCTATGTACGTTAGCATGAAATTTATAAAATGCATAATGAGTGACGAACATTTCATGAATGTGCTTATGTAAATTTTGAACATGAAGAGCGAATTTTTGTGCAAACTCACTTGATTTATACGTTGGAGGTAACAGAACTAAATCAGGTGGCACCGATGCTAAATGGTTTAATCGATTTAGTTTATATTTAAAGTTTAGCGGATGCAAACCAATGGCACACCCGTCACAAAATCCAAAGTGGGCATAAAAGACGACCTCATCGTAAACGTAAATCAGAGAATTCATTATTCATAGGAAGTTTGTAGGATACAGAACTACAAAAACCTGTAACAAGACCGAACACAAATTCTAACTATTCACTAATACCTATCTTATGAGATATGTTCAATGGATGGGTTACTAATGTAGACAACACTAAATGGATTGGACTAGTTATAACAAATTCGTGTCCTAACATCGGTGCTAGTCGGGTCAATGGAGTGGGACGGAGGGTCGGTAAAATCAAACCCGAGAGAGAATCAAAATCATATTGAATTTCATGCAACATAGACAACATCAAAGGACGCTCATCCCGATCTACATCAATAACGTCATACAAAAGTACAACTCCCTCACTTGGAAATTCGTCCAACACACTGGATACATCATCCAAATCAGAATCAGAAAAGGTCTCAGAAATGGACAAAATCGAACACGACAAAAGTTCTAATTCATCTGAGCTTCAGACAATGGTGATAACATCAAAGAGATATCTCTCAGATTCTCAGCTCTAATGTCATCCAAAAATAACCTTCCCTTATAATGTAACTCATCCACAATAACAGTAGGGACATCCTCACTCTCAGGCTCCTCAGATGACCCAGATATAATCTCAGTAAGCTCTATCATAATGAGGATCGTAGACTGGAGAGGACATTCAGTAATTGGGTGATCAAACATGATACTAGCAGAGTATGTAATAGGAAACAGGATACTCTCACAGATCGGAACACCATCATCCCATACATCATCTTCCAAATCACTTGGTATCCCATCAATCTCAGAATCATCAGAATCGTCGGGCATTATCATATATGACAGAATACTCTCATCTAGTTGGTCATCCTCAGAATGAAAAGATACCACATCTATCTCAGAATCCTCATGGGTATCATACACAATCATAGGAGGCTCAGTCGTCGAAGATAAAGGAGCCAAAATCCTAGTAGTAACATCTTTCGAGTCCAGATTATTGGGTCTAAACTGCTCATTTTTCCTAAAGGTGGAAATAAGCACACTTTGGGTAGTCATACCTTTGTGGGGAAAGGATCTTGCCTCAGGCATATGGTGACTCCTTTAAGCAGCTACGGGTCTTGTGCCATAACTATACTCACTCACGGTAGTGGTGCAATTAGTACGGAGGTATGCGAGGTCAAATTGATAAGTGAGAAGGCTACGCATTTGCAGCCAAGCATATTGATTACCACCCACATAGTGCTCTTCATTTAGCCAAAACACCTGGGCTTGACCTACTAATGTTTCTTGGGTGACGATAACCTTTTGGTGGTCGTCCCATTCGTGAAAATCAAAATAAATTTCCATTCCCTTAAGCTAGTGCCTATAAATTTGAGAATTCCCATAACCATCCTAATTGTGTGCCTCAATCTTACTGTGAGGAAAAGCGTGGGGACGGTTGGGCTTCCTAAGTCAAGGGGCAAGGTTGGATTGTGGTTAGCCATATCTTTAAACCACAAATAATTGAATCGGAAATCATAAACATCATGGGCCATTTTTAGTGGGGATGGGAAAGAAAAACCTACTCGAATCTTGTGCACATACAATGAATAACGATCCCGACCCAAAAAAATTATAACAGATGGATTTGTTCCCGCTTAATAACTAGGGTAGTAAATATATTTTTTTGGATTTTCTTGCTGAAAATAAATAAGAGATTATTAAAAAAATTGATTTTTTTGCAAAAGATAAAAGTTTTCGGCCGCTATTTTCAGAACAAAAATAAAAAATTTATTTTATTACTATGGACAACGGATAGTGCAAGTGCGTGCCGGCGTTCTAAGAAAAGGGGGAGGGTGACAATTAGGAAATCGACACAAACCTCCCTCTAATACCAAATTGATGCAGGATACGTCTCCCGACGCGCCGCAACGGACAAACGACACTGAATCGTTCTCTCACGCTCCAATTATACGCTCGCACGAACTAAAACGCAGAACACCCTATTTTGCGTTTTTATTATTCTGACGCTAACGTACGGGTTCACCACCTCCTTGGAGATCAAATAGAAAGCTATAAGCTAATATCCTCTCAAGTGAAAGGGATCTACCCGATCCGGTCAAACATGTGATGTACCAAAAGAAATCCACCGAAAAATAACGATTCAAAAAAAGGTGGATCTCTCCCAACAAAAAGAAAACGAGGTCCGCCAATCCTCTCAAAATTAAATAAATCAAGATAGACAACAAAATAAATCGAAGAAAATCACAACTAATTCAATGATATCAAGAATCAACGCTAAAAGAATTCCACCACAGAACATATCTAGAGGGAAATAAATCACACAGAGAAAGTAGAATTTTTCGTTACCCCACTCAGAGATTTATTATGTCCACAAATGGATCGCTCGTCAATAGTTCCACCGGAGTCACGCCAAAGGGAGAGAAAACTCGTCCGCCTTCCTCGATGTACGCCAGAGAAGATTTGTTGTAGCTGCGGAGAACGGATTAGGCCAAGATCCACAAGGGGGTTGTCGGATTGGGGGTGGCCGGCATGGGGGTGGCCTATCATTGGGTGAAAAGGCCTAGGGTTGGCCGAACTCCAAGGTGGAATGAAAGGGGCTGATTGGTTTTGGATGGAGAGAGGGTGGTCGGGTTAGTTTTGGAGAGGGATGGTTTGAGTGCTTGTCTTTAGGGGAGAAAAGGAGGAGGAGTGGGTGGTGACCGGCAGGTAGGGGAAGAGGGGAGAGAGGGGCCAAATTTTTCTAAGGGGAAGGGAGTTGATTGGAGAGAAGGGGTCTGCCACAAGGGCTTAGAGGAGGAGGGGAGAAGGAGGGGTGCTGGCCGAACTAGCCAAGGGAGAGAGGGGGAGGGTGGCCGAGAGGTGCCAAGAAGGGGAGAGGAGAGGTGGTGGGCGAACCTAGCCAAAGAGGAGGAGAAGGGAGGGGGTGGCCCAAATTTGCCAAGAGGAGGGAAAAGGAAGGGTCGGCCACAAGAGGGAGAGGGGAATATTCTCAAAGTAGAATTAGCTTTTTTTTTCTTTTCATTCATCTCTAATCAATTCCTACATCACATGGCCTTATATAGGCTACATCACTCTATCTCAACCATACATGAAATAGAAATACAAGTGATGGTTATAAGCACCCATAATAACATGAAATAAAAATACAATAGGATAATGCATGAAAATAAAATGCCTGAAATAAAAATGCTTAAAAATAATAATGCTTAAAAATATATAATTATAAATATTTAATTTATAATCATTTTTTATGTGAGTGTAACGACGACGGTGGACGACATGCATAACATGTAACGGCGTTGGCGATGAATGTCGCGATAGCATCCCATCTTCAAGCTTGTAGCAATGATCGTCCCAATCAACAAACTCTCTATGTCGGGGATCAAACGCCGCCTTAGCAACGTCATCTTAAACAAGTGGCGGGACAACGTCGCCATCATTAAAACAACAAATCTTCAGTCCTCTTCAGCAAGGTTCAGATTCAGTTCTGAGTAACTTCCAGCAGAGGTAGTTAGTTCTCGAAGATAACATTCCTGCTGCTGTGAAGATCAGTTAGGGCTAGAAATCTTAGCTCTCAAACACAGAGAAATTTCTCTGTGTCAAAAGTAAATAACAAACTGTTTCTTTCCTATAGGATCTAAGATTTTGGAACTGAGCTATAGGGCTTGTTAATCCTAAGACAGGGTAGTTCTTCCCTGGCTGTAGGAGAGTAGGACTCTCTGAGTGTAGGACCTTTGGTTCTGAGGTAGGATCCAATTGGATCTGAGCTATAGGGCTATTTTAGCCTGAGGTAGGGCAATCTTGCCTGTGTTATAAGAGAGTAATACTCTCTGAGTTGTAGGATCTAGTTTTGGATCTGAGGTAGGGCTATCCTCCTTAGCCTGAGTGGTAGGGCTTAACAACCTGAGGTAGGTGATCTTTTGATCACTGAGCTTTTGTAAAAATTTGCTCTGAGGTAGGGTCTTGGTCCTAAGTGTAAGTATTCGAGGATACTGAGAGATCCTGAGGGATATGAGGTGTAAGCTCTTTGGAGCTGAGTTTTGGGGAAGTGACTTGACTTATAGGAAGTTAGCAAGGTGGGAGGAGAGTGGATGTACTCATAAGCTGGGGAACCAATATAAACACTGTGTGTGCTGCGGTGATATTTTCTTGAAAGCTTTTAATTGTTCACAAACCACACACTAAGCACTAAGATAATAATAAAATTTAGAATACCTATTACCCCCTATAGGTTGCAGGCTACCTTGAAACTGAAGACTTTCAAGTGGTATCAAAGACAATTTGCTCAAAAAGGATCTAACCATCTGAGTGATCTTCAAAGGTAGCTACAGTCAGTCGTTATGGGTTTAGGAGTGAACTATAAGGAGCTAGGTTCCATGAAGCTTCCTATTTGCAGGAAGGAAGGATTTGGCATCTGGAAGGAGAGGGTTAGGCTGTTCATGGAAGCAGCTGACCGTAGAATCTTTATAATAGTTAAGGAGGGGCCTTTCATCACCATGAAAGTGTCTGTTCTGGATGTAAATGTCAAGACACCTAAGACTTATGTTGAGATGACAATAGATGAAGTCATTCTTGCCACCATGGACAAGAGAGATCAGAATGTCATTGCCAGTGCAATTGATGATTCTAGCCTTCAGAATCTGATTCACTACACAACTGTAAAGCAAATGCGGGACACTCTGGTGATCTACATGGAAGGAACAGTGGAGGTCAAAAATGATAGAAAGTCAATGCTCGACCAGGAGTATGAGGCTTTCAGATAGTCCAAGGGAGAGAGCATAGCCACGTGCTATGAAAAACTCTTCACGATAGTAAATGAACTAAGGACATATAGAAGGGTCTTTAGTCATTATGAGCTAAATGATAAGTTCCTCAGATCTCTCACCAGTGACTGGGACACTAAGATATGTGCCATCATAGAGGTGGCCAAGCTGGGTGACACTCCACCTCACACCCTATTTGGAAAGCTGCTCTCTTATGAGATGCAGCTGACTGTCAGGAAAGAGGAAGAGAATAACTACAAGTCTTAGGCCAAAGAGAAGTCTGTGGCTTTCAAGGCTGAAGTCATAAGAAAAAGTAGGAGAAAGACTCCATCCCCTCCAAGAAGACCAGCTGAGTCAGATAGCTCAGAGTTAGAAGCATCATACAGCAGTGTTGGGTCCATTGTTTCCAATGTCCCTGATTTGTGAGAAGTCTAACATGTCAATATCACACACACCAACTGTATTTGATTCGTATTTGAGGTCTTGAGTGCAGGTTAGTCCATATCATATTGATTGGACACGTGGACACAACAATTAGTTGCTGGACATAGCAAAAATCTACTAAGTCCACAAGCATTGAGTGGAGCAAGCTTACTCAATGCCAGAGGTAAGGATTCAATATTGTCTAGCCAGAAATTTGCCTAAGTACATAGGCGTTGAGTGAGGACAGCTCACTCAATGCCATATATCAAATAACAATGATTCTATCTTAGCCTAACTGATAGATAGCCAAAAATATGGCTAAGTATATTGGTGTTGAGTGTAGTTTACTCACTCAACGCCATATAGCAAAAAGCTGTGAGTCAGGCTGAGTCAGTCAAGCCTAGAGAAATAGGCTGAAAATATGGCTAAGTCCACAAGCGTTGAGTGTGGTCTACTCACTCAATGACATACAACTTTTAGCATTGAGTGTTGTTGTGCCTGTCAACACCATAAAAAAGTTGGGCAAAATTTTAACTAAGTCCACTGACATTCAGTGTAGCTTACTCACTCAATGCCATAACAAAAAATCTGTCTAAGTAGCAAAGCGTTGAGTGTAGCTTACTCACTCAATGCCATGGAGAAATAGTGTTGACTATATCCTTACATATGTATTTTCAGACATAGATATTTGTCTATGTCCAAAAGCTTTGAGTGTAGCTTACTCACTCAACGCTAGATAACAGAAGTTCTGCTAAGTAGTTTGACATTGAGTGGAGCTTACTCTCTCAACGGCAAGGCTCAGAAAATTTGTCTAAGTCCAAATTTGTTGATAGCTTTTACTTTCGTCGAGCCGAGCTCCGAGTTCGTCAAACTGAGCTCTAAGTTCGTCGAACTAAGCTTTTACTATTCGTCGAGCTGAGCTCTGAGTTCGTCGAACTAAGCTCTAAGTTCGTCGAACTGAGCTTTCATTTCTCGTCGAGCTGAACTCTGAGTTCGTCGAACTGAGTTATGCGTTCGTCGAAGTCTTTTGGCACTGAGTGATGGTCATTCACTCAGTGCATTTGCTTCTAATGTTTGAATTTTGTCCAAGTCCAGAGATGCTTAGTCATGCTGATGTCAGCAAAGTAAAAAAGTCAACCAAAATTCAAATGTTGCGAGAATGCTGCCAGAGGTGCCGGCGGCCAACTTTCATCATCCTCTGCACTTGGAAAGAAATATTTCATCTTTAAGTGTTGGGACCCACACACAGCAAAGTGTCGTTGAATCAAGAGTAAATGTAAAGAATGTACTATATGGCTAAATCTCAGCCATCAATTCTGGTGGTGTGCCCACTGCTCGATTGGCCATTAGAGAATAAAAAGAAGCAAATCATCCAGAGCAAACAATCGAATCCTTGTCTAGGTTTTCTGAAAATGAAAGTGCGGCCGAACTTCAATCTTCTTCCTCTCCTTTCTTATCGAGCCTAAAGAAGCTGTTCTGCACAGAAAACTTAGCTGAGGAAAGAGATAGTTGAAGCAATCACCATTTGCAACAATAGGTTCAGAAGCAATTCTGAGGAAGTAGATCAACAAGCTCTACAAAGAAACGATAGTTGTTTGAAGAAAGATTCAACTGCCAACTTCATTGTCTTCAACAACATAAGCTTGGTATGATATCTTCTTAGTCCATGAAGAAGTAGACACCGAGTTCTTGCTCTGGTTTCTAATCAAATCACCTTTTATTTCTTCTGTATGGATTCTTTATGAGTCTGAAGTTGTAAGCCGGTATTATAAAGGCTACGATCTTTGTGACCTATGATTTGACTTAGTGCCGAGTGAAAGGCCTTTGTGACATATGGTTTGTCTTAGTGAAAGGTTTTGTGACCTGTGAGGTCCTACGGGATCTGTGCTGTAAGCTCTTAAGGAACCAAGTTTTGGGGGAAGAGCCTAGTCTAACACATTGTTAGAAAGGCGCAGAAGGACAGTGGACAAACCCAAGATTGAGGAACCACTATAAAATTGCTGTGTTGTCTGTGATTGTTCTTGAAAGCTAAAACTAACCTAATCACTAAGCAGAAAAATCGGCAAACAAGTAAGAAGATTGAAATAGAGACAAAAACCTATTCACCACCCCCCTCTAGGTGTTTAGCTACCCTTGAACAAAAGACTTTCAAGTGGTATCAGATTGAAAATCCAGATATATGTCGATAACATTATCTTTGGATCTACTGATGACAACCTTTGTAGGAAGTTTGCTTAACTTATGCAAGGGAAGTTTGAAATGAGCAGTATGGGTACACACAAGTTCTTCTTGGGACTCCAAGTAAGACAGACTGATGATGGCTTGTACATATCCCAGTCCAAGTTCACCAGGGAGATAATCAAAAAATATGGTATGGAGAATGCCTCCACCATGAGAACAAACATGGGGTCAAGTATTCCTATATGCAAAGAAGAGGCAGGGAAACCTTTTGATGAGTCTTTGAATAGAAGGGTAATTGGATCCCTTCTATACCTGAAACCTTGCGTCACCGGCCCAGCAAGTAGTACCCTCAGGTCGTCGCGCAGAACCTCAAAGAACCGGTTGGTCTTACGCTCCTCATCGCCAAACGTATGGGTAGCGTTACGACCCAACCAGGTGAATTTGTGGAGGTACTCATCCATGCTACTGTCTCCTTGCTTCAATCTCAGAAACTGATTCTCCATCTCAATTCTCTCAGCGGAGGGTAGGTATCTAGCCAAGAACAGCCTTGAGAATTCCTCGATTGATATGTCGGCGAGTTGTCTCCCCACTAAGTGATGCGGCTCCATATCTTCCCACCATAACCTTACCTCGCCATCTAGCAGGAAAGTGGCTATGGCGGTTTTCTGCCATTCTTCCATTTCCGTTGTCGACAAGATTCTCTTAACTCTAGTGAGCCAATCCTCGGCTTGAGTTGGGGTTCCAGTCCCTGTAAATATTGGAGGACTGAAACTCATCACATGTTTAAGTTGTCTTTCCATCGCTCTTCTTGGCAGCAAAGTTTCTCCCACCACGCGTTCCACAACTCTGGGCTCTGCCGCTCGAAGCGGTTCTTGCTCCATCACAGAGCTGGGTACTGCACCTGCCTTGCTTGCTGGGCATTTATCATTGCAAACACAGCTTCAGCCACCAGTCTAATGGTTTCTGCTGAAGGAGGGGTTGCAGGCACATCATTGGGTGCACTGCTTGCCTCAGAAACCGGGCGTTCTGCCTGCCCTGCGCCACTCCTGGTCACCTATAGTCGTAAAACACACTATTAAATGACCAATCAAAATTGCAAAAAGCAATTATAGGAACACGCAGGTTCCTCAAACATGTGTATTTTCATTCCTAGGTGGACATTCATGTGTTCTTTTATGTTATAACGATGACGCACATACATGTGCTCACCACCCCTTAAAAGAATTCACCCACGAATTCAAATAAGCAAGACCGAAACCGGCAGTCTAATACCAAATTGTAACACCACCATCCGTCACGTGAAATATAACAGAAGGTCCGGATGGGGCCTCACGCCATATACCACAGATAGTTAGTGGAGTTATGAATTGAAACCATCCGTCCAATAACACACGTCCTACACAAAGCACATTCTAGCGGAAGTATTTTAAATGTTGCAAAGAAAAGAACTCAAGCCACAACATGAATGTCCACTAAAAATCCAAAATAGGAATGAGTGTACAAATACACAAAGTACTTGTCCTTATGACCTTACAAGAGTTTACTTAAATAATAAGTGTCTTCCATATATCGGCATGCAGGTCGGTCAAACATGAGCAAAAAGTGTAAACATTTGCTTTGGCCTTCAAAGGCCCGCTCAACAACAAGGGCTTCAGCCCACTACTTGCCACTAGGCTCCGCAGCACCTGCAATCAACATTCCACCGCAACGGTGGCAAACAAAAGCAACGGTCAGCTAAAGCTGACCAAATTATAACGATCCCTCCTCTTTACTCGAGGCGGCGATGCTCCTTCCCTGCAATTTATTAGAGTAGCCAAACAGTATAGTGACAGTATAATCATAAACATACTTCACCACAGGTGTAGGCCTCATATTCTCAGGGCACTTACTCGGTGAACTCGGTGCGAACCCAGTCCGTTCTATGACTCCACCACCGCCCCCAGGAAGGCAAATCTCGTGAGCATTAAAGTCCTTTCAGCCGAAGCCTAGACTAGCTCTCCAAGACAACAGTAAGTCCCATGTACCTTAGGTCTCTTTAATCGAACCACTTGGAGTGGGTGAGGTTGCACCAGCCCATTGCTCACCTCGCCACGACAATATAGCCATCGGCGCGGGACAAGATTCACCGATTCCCATGTATCGATCATACAACAATACATAGCCGACTATGTACAAGGCTGGCTCTCAGGCCAAGAAAATGGCAGAACATCTCTTCTGCCCAAATTTTCGGGTGCACCTTGGAGTTAATCCTCAAGGTTCCCTGCTGCAATCTACCACGTAGAAACCCAAAAACAACCATCGGCACGGAGTCTTCTCCGGCTATTCATGCATAATGAAACATCACCAATGCAGACCAACTTGTCCGGGTAGGTTTCACACACCATGCATATGTCCGTACTTCGATTCCGGACTCTATATGCAAAACTACGGGGACTATTCATGTCCACCTGAAGGAACACCTCACACTCACCGCATACTCGCGAGAGCGGGTTTCCTATGCAAAAAAGAAAGAGTACTTCACATGTCCAAGAAGAGAATCGTTACTTTAGAGGTAGGGCCTTTAGCCTGAGGTAGGATCTGAGATAGATCAGAGCTGTAGGAGAGTCATTCTCTCTGAGTGTAGGGCTTTCCTCCTACCACGTGCTGTAGGGCATCTTGGTTTGCCTGAGGTAAGTGACATGTGGATCACTGAGCTGTTTTAGATATCTGAGTGTGTATGACTTAGGCCTGAGGTAGGACTTGGAGGAAGTCTGAGAGATCCTGAGGGATATATATTATAAGCTCATTGAGCTGAGTTTTGGTTAAGATAGCCTTGTCTAACACATTGTTAGGAGGTGGGAGGGAAAGTGGATGTTCCCAAGCCTTGGGAACCACTATAAATAATGGCGTGCTGGTGTTAATTATTGAAAGCTAACTTAAAGTAAATCACTCAACTCACCAAAGAAAAGAAACCCATTAAAGACATAAAAACCTATTCACCCCCCCCCCCCCTCTAGGTGATATAGATACTCTTGAAATAAAGACATTCAAGTGGTATCAGAGGGAGATTGTTTAAAAAAGACATAACAGCCTGAACAGATCTCCAAGAGTACCTGAAGATTTACTCCACAGGTTCAAATGAGAACCACAAGGAGTTGAGCTATATGAATCTCCCTATCTGCAGAAAGGAAAATTTTGGGATTTTGAAAGAGAGGGTCAAGCTATTCATGAAAGGTTCAGACCCAGGCATTTTCATTACTGTCCAAGAGGGACACTTCATTCCCATGAAGATATTTGTCTTGTATGCAAATTTCCAGACTCCTAAGAGGTACACCGAGATGACCAAGGACGAGGTCATCCTGGAAACCATGGAAAGAGGGAACAAAACATCATTGTTAGTGCCATAGATGACTCCACCTTCCAGAACCTTGTCTATTACAAGACAACCAAGGAAATATAGGACACCCTGATTAAATATTTGGAGGGCACTGAAGAAGTTAGGGATGATAGTAAATCCCTTCTTAATTTGTAATATGAGGCCTTCAAACAAAGCATCAAGGATAACATAGCTGAGTGCTATGAAAAACTTTTCAGAAATCTATTTGATTCAGAAAGCTCGGCTTAGGCAAACTGCACTGAAGAAGTTGAATAGCTGAGTGCTAGTCAGCTTATTAGACAAGGCACTTCTCCAAAACTCGGCTCCTAAGAGATTACAACACGATCCCTAAGGATCACTCGGTCTCCTCCATGACCTACAACTCAGGAAATAAGCCATACAAGTCAGTGATCAATAAATCACCTACCTCAGGCCCAAGGCCCTACCACTCACGCTAGGAGGGCAGCCCTATCTTAGAGAGAATGACTCTCCTATAGCTCAGGAACAAATTCCCTACCTCAAATCCAAAGGATCCTACAACTCAATGATCCAAAGACCACCTACCTCAGAGGTAATGTATCTCTTACCTCAGGCAAACTACCCTGCACTCAGATCCACAAATGGATCCTACCTCAGATTCGAACTTGAATCCTACCACTCAGTTATCATGTGATCACCTACCTCAGATCCCCAGGATCCTACTCTCAAATATACAACCAGATCCTACACTCAGCCTTTATATATTAATGCCTACAACTCAGATCCAAAAGGATCCTGTAGAATGAAAAGTGGGTTTGATGAAATAGGACTGTAGAGATATGATTCATGAGTCTATGTCTTGAAATGAGAGACACTCAGTCCTATCTCCTTCATCACAACACCAAAAATTGATCTTCAGGATTTACTCTACTTGGGTTGTGAAGTGATGCAGCTAGGGTTGATCTTTGTTGTTTCCTGAGCTTGTAGAGCTAAGTTTGTTTATGAACTGAACCAAAAGCTCTGTCTAGTCATCTTAACTGCTCCAAAAGTTGATCTTCAGGATTGAGCTTGCTTTAGCTATGAAGTCATGATCTAGCTTATAAAAATTTATCAGATTAGTTCTACAACAGCTAGGGTTTCCCTTGGCTGCTGCCTCTTTTTCTTTTAGAGATTATTCTGATCTTGTTGATGAAGAGGAAGATGCCAACAGCTAGCTCCTTTGTACTTTTTGACCAACTCACTTTAACTTCCTTGTTCAGGCTCTACAATAATGGCGAGGATGAAGATGAGGTCCAACTAGATTTTCCCAAAAATAACCTTTCCTTCTATCAGGCCACAACCTTTTGTATTTCGCCGATCAATGGCTCTTTGGTTAGTAGGCCCCACCATTAAATGTTGGGAGCAACTTTTTCTTTAATTGCCAAAGTCGTACAGTAGGCGTGTGGCGCAGTTTGTTGCGTATTGTAGCCTTCCCGCAACATTTTGAATTATGCTTACGTCAGCATGACTCAACATATGTGGATTTAGAATAATTTAACCACTTTAGTATAGGTGTTGAGTGAGCAAGCTTCACTCAACGCAAAAACACTTAGATAGAAATCTGTCAATAGGCATTAAGTGAGGCTTGATCACTCAATGCCAAATAACTTACACGAATTTCAGAATGTAAGCATTGAGTGTAGCTTTTCACTCAATTCCATCTACTTTATCTGAAGCATTGAGTGAAAGGCATTTACTCAACGCTTCTGTACTTAGTCACCATTTTGCTTCATTAGGCGTTGAGTGCATTCAATGAGCTGTCGCACTTAGTTCATGTGGACTTAGATATATTTTTCTGTCTAATCTTTCTTAGGCTTCTAATGCCTTTGCTTGTCTCGATGCCTTCTGTTATATGGCGTTAAGTGATCTAGCCTCACTCACTGCCTATGAACTTAGCCACAATTTTGTCTGTGCAAACTGTTGGACTTTGACTATCCTTACTCTATATAACACTTTTGTCTGTCTGGCGTTGAGTGATCTAGCTTTACTCAACGCCTGTGGACTTAGACAAATTCCTGTCTTTCCATCAACCTTCAATGAGTCCACCTGTTAAAATCACTAGGACCACCTGTCCAATCAATGTGATAGGAAGCATCATGTATACAAAGAACTAGTGATACTTGTTAGATTTCATCATGTGTATACCATTATCTATGAGGACTTCTTCAAATCTTGGATATTGGGATCAATGGACCCAACAATCTCACCTTATTTGAAGAACTCAAAACCGAAGACAATGTTATACACTAGCACACATATGCAACATATACAATAGATAACACATTGCATGACATCAAAATATTGAACACATATTTGAATAAAGATGAAGTTCATTAATTAGGAGGGATAATTATTTTTAATTAATGTGCATAAAACACACATCACACATCCTTCTACCATTTAAGACAAACAGGAAACAATTTTTATGTTTCAGGTTCTCTTATTAATATGCCACTTGTTCTGGGCTTCTTGGCTGACTGTTCTTTCTTCTCTAATTCATCAGCTCTCTCCTTTCCTCTCTTTGTAGCTTCCTCAATTTTTGCTTCAGCTTTCTTGTCCTTTTGTCTTTGGAAGTAGCTATATGGCTTAGGAAAGTACCTTAGTGGCTCTACTACATCAGGTTGTAGAGTGTCAGCCCTTTTTCCCCACTTGTAGTCTTTTCTTGCCTCTTCATTCTTATCTTACTTGTTCCTCTCAATTGAGCTGTAGAGCTTTACTCTATCTATCTTCTTAGATCTAATCTGATCCCAGGCTAATAGAATGATAGACCTTGACTCAGGACTCCATTGCTCAAAATCTGGCCTCTTCTCCATTTCTTCTCTGTATCTTTTCTTGCTTAGCCTTATTTCTTCTTCATCCTCAACAACAGTCTTTCCTTGGGATTTCATTGGTTGTTCAGTAGTGGGGCTGACTTCAGGAATTTCAGGAGCTATTACAGATTGACCCCACTGATCTCCTTCTTCTATAAACTGATCATCAGTCTAAATTCCTCCCTGACAATTTTGATACTGATCAACTTGATGTTGGCCATCTTGCTGAACAGTCTGACCTTCCTGATTTACTGCCTTTTGTATTTGAGTAGGGAAAATGGGGATATTGTCATACTGAACTGGTTCAATCCCAAATGATCTCCATATCACATTTGTTGCCCAGACTATATTTTCAGTATTTGTCTTCTTAGCCTCCTTCTTCCCCTTTTTGTCTTCTTCAACTATTTCTTGAGTCTGGGAGGAGCTAGCCATAGACCTTTTAAGTTCCAGATAATTTACTCCTATAGAGACATGATTCTTGACCTCCATCAAATGGTCATCTAGCATCTTTGTGCATGCATCCATCATTATGGTAATGGTCTCCTTGTGCTTTTGCAACACTTCTGTTTCAGCATTGTGTATGTCAATCATGTTCTCAACATTGATAATCTGATTTGTTATTACTGTGTTTATGACACTACCAATCTCATCCATTTTATCCATAATATAATCAATAGTCGGGGCTGCTCTGGTGAAGAACTTCATTGTCTCTGCCTTCAGTAGATTGACTTCAAACCTTATCGATTTAATCTCATTAGACAATTCATTTTTGATGTTTTTGATGGTATCATCAACAAAGTTCTCCAAGGTTCTTCTTTGCTCATCCATCAAGCCCTTCAGCTGGGCCAGAAATGCATGTGGCATCTGATCAGTCCTGGCTGAAATCCCATCATCTTGGTGGGTTTCTTGGACTCACCTAATCTCTTCCCTGATGTTTGAGTCAGCCATAAAGTATACAGAGGATTGTGCCTTTTTCTTAGGAATTTTAGGGGCATCTTGCTCTTTCTCTAACATTGATGAGTCTATTTCATACACCTGGTCATTAGCAGGGAGTTCAGAGTGAAGCTCCCCCTCAACCTCTGACATGTCCTAAGTGACATGTAGAACAACAACATCATCCAAAGCTTCATTCACAACACCTTGATTCATATATGGAGGACAGTGGAATTTCTCCCCCTCACTCTGAGGACTATTTCTATCATTAAGCACTTGATTTATAGGTGCAGATATATATATTCAGCAGTAGCTGGGGATTTGGAGGCCTCCTCTTCAATTACAGCAGTGATTTTATGTAAAATTACTTCAGCCACGTGTCCCGCTTCCTCAGCTGATGGTATGTCAACATCATGTTCTGGAGCATCCTCAGATTGAGCCCTGCTCAACTAATTCCATATATTTGGTTTTGAATTGTTGGTGATCTGGGTGCATATGACCTTCCTGGTCACATCTTCAAACTCAGTTAGGTTGGGATCATGAGGCACTTCCTCAGACTGCTTAGATGAGCTAGTTCCTGTGCTCTCCTCTTGTATAGGAGCCTTCTTTTCCTTCTTCTTGGACACTGACTGGTTGTGGGGCTAGAGGACTCTGTCCCATCTTTCCAACATTTTTATATCCTTCTTCCTCATATGATGACTCTTAGTTCCTAACCTCATTTTGAGGATCCCTAGAACAATGTTAAGTAGATATATGGAGAGAATTCTTCCCAAATTTGGTTCATCCATGCACTCCACTGTTCTGTCAATCAAAATTCTTCCCCAGTTTGTCTTTTTGGAGAGAATTACTCTGGCCATAAGTTCAAACATATTCTTAGAGATATTATCATGGGATCCTATCTTGCACAAAAGGGCCTTCCTAATTATGACGGCCAGGAACTCACCTTTTAGGTTGAGTTCCTTTATTAGGATTGAACTAGTGGTGTGTTTGGATAGACCATGCCATTTCATGGCTGACGTGACATCATACAACACCAACTCTTCTTCCTCATTAGTTTATACGAATTTGGGTAGCCAAAGGGCCTTGCTCAACATTCTTGGAGATATTTTCAAATTATTTCCACTTACAGCTGTCTTGATTCTGTTGGAGGATGTGTCGACTGAGGCATTGGAGAATAATTCCGAGACCTCCCGTTTCCACAACAAACAGGGCTCTCATAGAACGAAATCTAGGTCAGAGACCTAGAGCAGATGGACAATGAATTGCACCACCTCTGGATCATCTATGAATCCATTGGAAACAAGTTCCGAGCCTTCAAACAAGAAATCGAGACCTTTAAGAGCCATCTTTCTCGTTAATTTTAGAAAATGAGCGAAACAGCTTCGTCGCCTCAGCAGGATCCGACAGAGAAGGGCAAGGAACAATGTGGCTTGTCTTATGCACATCTCTGTCTATTTATAGTATTATTTTACTTTTTAGAAGGCGAGAAGGCGCGGGTAACACCCTAAAGATGAGAACTTCTAGGTGTATATTGACAAGAGACATTAAGTATCGTCGGGCGATAGTATGTGGTAACAATGAGTATTGACAGGTGATATTGCCAAGTGTCGTGAGACACATGTCGGATGGCCGAAAAAGTTGTCGAAGAGCGGTGGTTGACTAGATTCAAAGCAGTTAAGGCCGATATCTCCAGGCGACAGTTGATATCGCCAGGAGATATTGTTTTATTTGATTGGTTATCTTAGATCGTGGCTGTTGCTTTCTAATGATGAGAGGATCCTGTATCTAGGATTAATCCCGAGACCACTAAAGTAGAGGAGTATAAAAAAGAGAAGTCATTCTTTTCTTCTTACTCTCACTCCTCATTTCGATTACACTCTTGAAAGAAAAGTGTTAAGGAAGAAGAAGGGCTGGAGCTGAACTTGGAAAGCTAGGAGACAAGATCCCGTGGCCGGAATCAAGATCCGAGGCAAGATCCGCGAAGAGAAAAGTGACGTGCTCCTTTCTATCTGGATAGAACGCTAACGCCATGGCTCCAAAATGAACTACGAGGGTAACGATATCCTGCTTGGACAAGTGAAGTCATCCTTTTTTCAAATGCATGGAATCCTCCATCAAAGGGTGGAAATAGTAAAGAGAATTCCATTGGGTCGATACTTGTTATCCCTGGTTAAATTTTCATATAGATCCAAAAATTTGTAGTACGGAATAGGCATGCTGTGTGAAGACCTTCCGGACAGGTTGGTCTGGATTGGTGATGTTTTATTTTGTGAATTAGATAGGACTCCGCGTATAAATGAGTAGTTTACGTGGTCTGTGGGTTGTACTTGTGAATTGAGAGTAGCAAGAAGTACTTGAGGTATGCTCTAGGAAAATGCCCAGGAAATTCCATGGTTTTGAGAACTGTTGGATATCGTCGGGCGACATTGGGTATCGCCAACAGGGATAGCTCTTGGTGAGTTTTTTGTGTTGTGTGCTATGAAAGACCAGTATTTCTTGCACAGCAGGATGCTGCAAGGTTTCCTGTACTTATGTTCCAGTGATGGTTGAGATTGGGTACAAAAAGAGAAGTTATGTCTCTAATATCGGGCAATAGTGGATATCACTGGCGATAGCTCCCAGATAGCCCTTGATTACTGAGCCAGTCTCTTGGAGACAGTGTGGCTAGTGTGAGTTGTGTGCTCTTAAAGTCCAGTGAGCCGAATGAGCAAGGGATAGCCGAACCACATCAGTATTTGCATTGAACTTACGATTTAAGCAATGGGCAAAGGCTGAAATGTACCCGCATTATGTCTGTCTGATTCGAATGCATAAGTTATTGGCCTCGTCAGAGTACACAATGAGATTCTTAGGCCTACACACCAAAAATACCAGTAATGCTCAAAGTTAACTATTATGTTTGAGACCTTTGAATGATGGTGGGACCCTGGTAACAGGTACACCGAGAATGTGCCATGAGTATATGGAGCATCTGACAGTTGATGCTGACGTTTGTGATATGTTGAATGGTGCTTGAGTTACACTTTCCTTATATATATCATCATGTAAATGCTATGCATACAGGGAAGGAATACTGCTGTCCCGGGAATGGGTTAGCGTCGTTATAAATTAGTCAGCTAAAAACTAACATTTGCAATGTTTGCCACCGTATGGTGGATTGTCCCTGTGCAGGTGCTGGCGAGCCGAGCGAGAAATAGTGGGCTAAAGCCGTTGTTGCTATGTTGGTGCTTGAGGGACAAAAGAAGTTTATGTTTTCATGTGTGGCCGCACTACATGCCGATGTTTTTAAACCACGCTTGTAAAGAATAGCTGTAAGGCCTTAAGGCAATTTCATTTTGTGTATTTTGTAAACACTCATGCTAAATAAATATAGTGGACATTCGTTGATATTGAGTTCACACAACCTTGATGCTTCCGCTAGAATGCTATTGAGTTAGGATTCATTTTTGGTGTACTTTGATATTAATAAGTAACGTCGCTGACTGTCTATGGAATATGGCGTGGGGCCCCTGCCGGACCCTCTGTTATATTTCATGTGATGGATGGAGGTTTTACTATTTTATATCAAACTCACTCGGTCTTCCTTCTGCGAATTCGTGGTCGAATTCTTTTGAGGGGTGGCGAGCACGTGTATGGGATTATCGTTATAACAAAATGAACTCAAGAATGTCCACTTAGGAATGAAAATACACTTGTTTGAGGAACCTGCGCATTCCTAATAGTCATGTTTACCGTGTTGTTTAGTCGCTAAATTGTGTATTTTACAATTATAGGTGACTAAAAGTGGTGCAGGGCAATCTGAACCCCAACGTTCTATTGAGAGTGAGGCACCAGCTGAGGTGCCTACACCTCCTCTTTTTGCGGAAATAGTGTGCTTAGTTGCTGAGGAATTGCCTGCTACGATACATACACAACCAACTGGGCAGGCGCGGCGTGCGATGGTGCCAGTACTGGCTAGTGTAGCGGTTCAGCCTATGGTTGATAGGAAGGTGCCTGCTGAGGCTTTGGTAGATAAGCGAGCAACTGAACAGCAACTAAAGCAATTTATGAGTTTCAGTCCTCCTACGTTCTCGGGTGCAGGATCCCTAACGCAGGCAGAGGACTAGCTTTCACGAGTCAAGAGGATTTTGATGGCGATAGGGACAAAGGAGGGAGAGATGGTCACCTTGGCCACTTTCCTATTGGAAGGATAGGCTCGACGTTGGTGGGATGGCTTGGAGTTGCACCACTTAGCAGACAGACGATTATCAGAGATCTCGATAGAGGAGTTCTCACGATTATTATTGGCAAAGCATCTGCCGTCGTCGCAGGGAATTGCCATGGAAAATGCGTCCCAGCATCTAACTCATGGAGGAAGTAGTGTTGACACCTACTTGCATGAGTTTACAAGGTTGTGACGTTATGCAGGGTCTATCTTTGCCTATAAAAAGGGTAAGACTAATAGGTTCTACAAGGGACTACAAGATGAGCTGAGGTTGCTGCTCTCGAGTTTGGTGAGCCAAGGGTTTCAAGCGTGGGTAGATACGGCTCGTTCATTGGAAAAATATATGAAGAGGGTGCTGGGAAAGAGGGATATGGCTGTGACAAAGCCCGAGTTCGAAGTGCCATGTCTGGGAAAATCTGACTATCACAAGAGTTGGTTTAAGAAGGCCATGTGTTCTGGGCAGACTTCTTCTACTATTGCTTCTAGAGAAACTTCTTCGCAAAGCACACTTACATGTTATACTTGTGGCAAGCCATTACATATAGCTCGTGACTGTAGGAATGGTCCTCCAAATGTTGAAAAGAAGACAGGAGCAATATGTGCTGAGAAGGGAAAGGCGGTGGTGTCCACTACGTCCCAATTTGCTCGGGCTTAGCCGAGGGTGTACAACCTTGGACAACAGGAGGCCATCAAATAGGCTGATGTCGTCACAGGGATAAGTAGTATATAGTTTTGATGCTTTATATACTGTATACCTTGTGATTTGCACCCATATAACTTGAATATTATAGGCTTTGTCCTTATTCGGGACTATTCAGCGAGAGCACTGTTCGATACTGGTGCTTCGCATTCATTTCTATCTGAGGACTTCGCATCGCTGATCGAAGTGCCTACTCGGGTAACGATAAATAGCTTAAAGGTTTTGTTGCCTAACAGATGCGTGTTGCATGCAGATAGGTCTTGCTGTGTTGAGGTACGTATAGGAACTCGTGATTTCGGATTGGAAGTATCCGTACTTCCGATATCTGAGTTTGATGTGATCTTTGGTATGGACTGGCTCTCAGAGCAATGTGCACGTATAGATTGGAACTCAAAGGAAGTCAAACTGGGATAGAATACCGATCTAGAGACTAAATTTGCTAGTATGTGAGGATGGAGCAAGATTTTGATATCTGCTCTCAAAGTAGTCAAGGCTGTTCGGAAGGGCGCAGAGTTGTTCTTCACACTTATAGAGGTTGTTGAGCCGAAGTCTAGTTTGGGTGATGTTTCGATTGTATCAGAATATGCAGATGTGTTTCCAAAGGATCTTCCCGGGTTACCTCCCCAGTGAGAGATTGACTTCTCTATTGAGTTGATGTCAGGTGCGAAACCTATGGCCCGCTTGTCGTACCGTGTTGCACCAAAGGAGATGGTGGAACTTAAGGTTCAATTGCAAGAGTTGCTAGAGTAAGGCTATATATGCCCAAGTATGTCACCTTGGAGCGCACCGGTCCTCTTCGTAAAGAAGAAGGATGGAAGCTTGCGGCTATGCATTGACTATTGAGAGTTGAACAAGCTAATAGAGAAAAATAAGTATTCAATTTCCCGGATAGATGACTTATTCGATCAGCTGGTAGGATCAACGGTATACTCAAAGCTAGATCTAAAATTCCGCTACTACTAGTTGATGATTATGTAATGTGACATTCCAAAGACAGTGTTTGGTACACGCTACGGCCACTACAAGTTCACTGTAATGTCGTTTGGGCTAACAAATGTGCCATCAGTATTCATGAACTTAATGCAAAGGACTTTTAGAGAGTATCTGAACCTGTTTATGATTGTCTTTATTGACGACATTCTGGTATACTCTCAGTCCAAAGAAGATCATTCAAATCATTTGCGGATGGATTTGCATACCTTGATAAGAAACAAACTCTATGCCAAGTTCTCAAAGTACGACTTTTGGCTATCGTCACTATCCTTTCTTGGTCATGTAGTTACTGGATAAGGTATTGTGGTGGATCCAGTGAGGATAGTTGCGATACAGGAGTGGCATGTGTTGTCAACTGTAGCGGACGTTAGGATTTTCCTTAGACTTGTGGGTTACTACAGGCGCTTCGTAGAGAACTTTTCTTGGATAACCTTACCTTTCACTACCCTGACGAGAAAGGATCAGAAGTTTGTTTGGATGCCTGAGTGCGCACGGGCTTTTGAAGAGTTAAAGAGTCATTTGACCACGACGCCTATTCTTACTTCTCCATGTGGTACAGACGGCTATGAAGTTTATAGTTATTGGAACCATATTACTTATTTGGCCTAGGATCATTATTATTTGTTTATGATGATTAGTTTGACCCAATATGTATAGTCTTAGGTCATAGGTTTATTTCCAGGTTTGTACCTTCAAAAAGATTCCAGAGAAGTGCAGTTCGACGAATGCAGAATTCTGGTCGAAGAAAGATGATCTCAGTTAGACGAACGTCGAACTCAGATCGACGAACTCAGAGTTCTACCTCTGAGTTAAGCTCGATGAACTTTGGGATCCGTTCGACGAACGCTGATCACAACTCAGCAGCTCAGCTCGACGAACTCCAAGCTCAATTCAACGGACTCCAGGCGCAGTTTGATGTTTTCCAGGCTCAGTTCGACTAATTCTTTGTAGTGATCAGGCAGTGTTATTTATTGAAGGCAGAATGATTTTAAATGGCTTAATTACAGACAGTTACACTGTGATATTTAATGTTAAATATTCTTAATGAATATAGCTGTTTCATGCAACATTAAATATGGATTTATCATAAAGTTATTAATCTAATTAGTTACCAGGACAGTTACAAAATTTTAGAGATTCTTTAGACATTTCAAAGAATTGTTTTAAATTCAAATATTTGAATTCTTCTCAGAGATATATATTCAGAAGATTACTGCCTCAAATGGGTTACTAACTTAGAGTTTAATGGATGCATTCTTACAGATCAACATATTTTTAACAGATTTTCTACTTCAGTCTTCCAGTGAAAAATCATCAATTAATCTGCAACTTGAAGGCCTACACGCTGAAGAAAAGTTTCCCCTCCAGATCTCAAATCTCTACTCAAATCAGGGAGAGATTTTTTTCTTCAACAACATCCACTAAATTCTTCTTAGAGATTGTTGACAAAGAAGACAACATCAATTTCTTATAGTTTATTTCCTAAACTGTTTATATGGTTATAACTCTCTTCAAAAGTTTACCTCTTGGTTCATAAGTCACCTGATCAAATGACTTAACATGGTTTTTCGGCACCTGATCAAAAGCTCAAAGGGTTGCTAGATCTCCCTTAGAAAATACATCTTCTGGTGACAGGGCACCTGATCAAAAACCTGTAGTGGATTCCTACCAGGGTGGTAGAAGAGTGGATGTACCCAAATTTATTGGGGAACCACTATAAAATTCCTTGTGTCATTTGTGTTTGAAGCTTTTCTTTTTAGTTGTGTGCTGTGATTCTTAATCTGTCTATCTATATATTAATATATCACTTATTTTCTAAACTACTCTGAAAACAAATCAAAATTTTAACATACACTATTTGTTGATGCGCGGAAACGTCGCGGGGCACCAGCCAGCTAACACGGAGGGGGTGTTCGGTCTCACAAGCTAGGAGAGGAGGAGAGGAGGGAAGGAAGGAAGCCTCTGAGTGCTCGAGAGTGGAGCAAATGGCTTGTCAAAGAGGGTTGCGGGGATAGAGGAGAGAAGCTTGATCAACAGAGCGGGTTGATCAAGAGAGGAGAAGGAGGTTGATCAGGAGCTGTCGAGCAGACGGCTAAGGTGACGGTTGAGCTTGCAGGTTGGCTGCCGAGAAGAGCTAAGCTGAGAAGAAGCTTGCTGAGCAGAGGAGCAAGACTTGCTGAGAAGAGGAGAAGAAGAGGGGGCCGCTAGCAGCGACAACAACACACTTCGCCCACCGCGGGCTAAATGCCACTCCTGCGACGGGCTTTCCTTTGATTAATAGCGAGAGGTTACAAGCTTACAAGTACACCTTTACAACAAATCAATAAAGGGGTACAAGGAGAAGCTGGCGGCTAAGAGAGAAGAAAGTGCCAGAAAGTAGAGAAGAGAAGCTGCCAGAGACTAAGTAAAAGAGTCTGCCAGCTGCTGGAGGACTGAGAAACTGAGTCTGCAGAGTCTGCTGGCAAACTGCTGAAGAGCTGTGGAGGACTGCGCGGACAGGAAATCTGAGTCCGCAGAGCTTGCTGGAAGGGTGATGACGGACTGCGCGGACTGGAAAACGGAGTCCGCAGGGTCTGCTGGAAAGCTGATGACGGACTGCGCGGACTGGAAAACGGAGTCCACAGGGTCTGCTGGAAAGCTGATGATGGACTGCGCGGACTGGAAAACGGAGTCCGCAGGGTCTGCTGGAAAGTTGATGACAGACTGCGCGGACTGGAAAACTGAGTCCGCAGAGCTTGCCGGCAAGACTTGTATCCACCTTCTGGCCTCTGGAGCGATGCAGAGTGAGAGGCACCATGGGCTATTTATAGGCCCAGGGGAGTTCTTCTGGAAGCGGGGCTCAATGATGTCAGCATGACGACCTGCGCGGACTCCGCGGACTGAGATTTTGCGTCTGCCACACTGACTGATGAAGCAAGTGGAAGGAGGCCCCTGGAGAGAACTGGAGGCCACCCCTGGCGGGCGACCTGGGCGGACTCCGGGAGGAGTCCGCCCGGCAGGCCGGAGGCCGCTCCCTAGCGGGCGGCCTGGGCGGACTCCAGGGTAGAGTCCGCCCGGCAGGATGCCGGGGCCGCCCCCTAGCGGGCGGCCTGGGCGGACTCCAGGGTGGAGTCCGCCCGGCAGGATGCCGGGGCCGCCCCCTAGCGGGCGGCCTGGGCGGACTCCAGGTGGAGTCCGCCCGGCAGGGTACCGGGGCCGCCCCCTAGCGGGCGGCCTTGGCGGACTCCAGGGGGAGTCCGCCCGGCAGGGTGCCAGGGCCGCCCCCTAGCGGGCAGCCTGGGCGGACTCTAGGGGGAGTCCGCCCGGCAGGGTGTCGGGGCCGCCCCCTAGCGGGCGGCCTGGGCGGACTCCAGGGGGAGTCCGCCCGGCAGGGCGCCGTGGCCGCCCCCTAGTGGGCGGCCTGGGCGGACTCCAGGGGGAGTCCGCCCGGCAGGGCGCCGTGGCCGCCCCTAGTGGGCGGCCTGGGCGGACTCCAAGGGGAGTCCGCCCGGCAGGGCCTGGCCGCCCCCTTGCGGGCGGCCTGGGCAGACTCCAGGGGGAGTCCGCCCGGCTGGGATGCCGGGGCCGCCCCCTAGCGGGCGGCCTGGGCGGACTCCAGGGGGAGTCCGCCCGACGGGCCTGGCCGCCCCCTTGCGGGCGGCCTGGGCGGACTCCAGGGGGAGTCCGCCCGGCTGGGGGGCAGAGGCCGCCCCGGGTGGGCGGCCTCGGCGGACGGCGGCAGGAGGTCGCCGCTCTTCGGGCAGCATGGAGGCCGCCCATGGTGGGCGGCCTCGGCGGACGGCGGCTGGACACCACCGCCCCTTGGGCGAAATAGTAGGCCGCTCCTGGCAATGTTGTTGGCGGACTCCTGCAAGGAAAAGTACTGCATGATTAGCGGACCCAACTGCATGTCCCGCGAGGGTGAGCCATGGGAATAGCCCGCCGTCCCGTAGGGCACGCGATTGCTAGGAGACCTAGGCGGATATGGAAAACTGTCCGCCTATGCTGGGGCTCATCGCGATCAAAAAGGGAGAATCTAAGGGTCGCGATTAGCCAGCTGTCCACCTTGGGAAGGATTGCCGATTTCTGGGTTAACATAATCCCCGCACTTTTTTAAGTTCCAAAAAGAACTTCAAAAAAGTTGGAGACCCACGAAAATCGTGATCCACCCCAACGGAAGAAGAGGAGCAAGGAGAGACAGAACCTGAAGACTCTCCTTACAAGCTTGGTGCTTCCTGTCTATTTTCCTGCAAGAGGAAAGTTAGGGTAAGCACGTATGGGTGGCACATCGAGTGTGTACCTGAATTTGCTTTTGCAAAACGAAGAAGGCATGCCTTCTGTAAACGTTCTACAAAACAAAAGTGAGGAAAACAGAAGGACATAACAACTCGCAAGTACCTGGAAGGGACCTGCAAGTCTTTGCTGGTTTCTATAAAGGAAGAGTTGAGAGTAACTTGCAAGTACCTGTGAAGAAACTTGCAAGGGTTTGCTGATCTCTGCAAAAAGAGAGTTAGGAGCAGGTATTGTATAAAAATAAGCTGCAAGTACCTGGATGAGGCTTGCATGTGTTTGCTAATCTCTGCAAGAAGAGGTGTTTAGAAGCAAATAAGACATGAAAATAACTTGCAAGTACCTGTGATGAGAAGGCTTGCAAGTGTTAACTGTTGACGAGATAAGGTCGATATGACCAATTAGCAAGGAGAATGCCTGATGAATACTATTATGAAGCCCAGATCAATAAACTGTGTTAACTGCGGACATATATGACTGGATTGCGATAGCATGGCTGGTAGCGCTTGAGCAAACAATGTATAGAAGACAGGAGCAATAGAGCTTATATAGGTAGAGTGCGAGTCATCATCCGATAGAGCTTTGAATAAGCAATTCATATAGGATGAGCATGAGCAAAGTGATTGCTGAAAATCCTTTTGGTAGGTCGGAATAACATGTTCACCTGTGGAAGAAGGCAATAGACGAAAAGGGGGAGGTCTATACTCGGAATGACTAGAGAAGGTTGAATGCTGCCACAGGTGTTTCCCGTGGGCCTTATGCATCACTTGCCTGAAATATCATCCCGAGTATAGTCCTACTCAAAGCGGGCTGGCCGCGCATCCTGAAGGAGGGAAAAAGAAAAGGTCCATATTCGGAATGACTAAAGAAGGTTGAATGCTGCCACAGGTGTTCCCCGTGGGCCTTATGCATCACTGGCCTGAGAAAATCATCCCGAGTATGGTCCTGCTCAAAGCGGGCTGGCCGCGCATCCTCAAGGAGGGCACAGAAGAGAAAAGCAAGGGAATGTCCTGAGAAGGACCGCTGGAAGCAAGGAAGATCCTGAGAAGGATCGCTAGAAACACTGCTCTCTTGCCTTGGGCACAAGCATCACTGATCAACGAGACAGGTTGCGCTAAGAGGCCTATATTGTCTGTGTATTTATCAGTGGAGTTGTGAGAACCCGAGAGGCACGGATCGAGTGTGCCAGAGAGTGCTCGGCCACCACAGTTGAAGGATGATCAAAGAAACAAGGCTACGCTTGATCGTCATTGCTTGTCCAGCGAAGATCATCCTAACCGTAGTGTTTCCTATAAGACGCACAGCAGAGCTAACACATGGGGCTCCCCTAGCACACACTCTGTGTCAGATGCCGGCTAGGATCCTAAGTCTGAAGCCCATAATCGTAGAATGAACTGCTCCCACTACACACATGGGTATACTCCCGCCATATGTGGTCGAAGCGGTAGTGCGAGAACAAACTACGGAGGGAACGTTTCAGACTCGGCGAAATCTCATTGGCGTACTGATCCCAGAGAGAGAGAGAGAGAAAGAGGAAGGGGAAACAAAAAGGGAACTGTGTCAGTACGGGATCCCTGAATAAAAGCTTTGCAGAAAAGCAAGAAAGGAACACTGAGAAGTGTTGTAATGAAAATGTTTGAAAGAGGGAGAGAGTAAGGGTTGAGATAACCCCTGAAGGTTGCAAAGAGTTCTGGAGGACTGTGAAGTCCATCGCTTTGGAGGACTGTGAAGTCCTCGCTAGTTTAGAATAGCCTTCCCAGCACACCCTCGTCATCGGCATCGAAGCATTCGACGGTTGGATTAACAACGAGGAGAGGAGGCTCTTCGATGTGGTTCACTCCCCTTGAGGAGCAAGGAACATCTGAAATTTCTTTGCCCTTTGAAGTTGACGGGTCAGGGCGATCTTCTTTAGGAAGCAAGTCATGCATCTTGCCCTGCCGAAGCATCCTTTGCACAAGCTGGCGGAATGCTCGGCAGTCTTCTATTCGATGGCCTGACTCTTTGTGGAATTCACAATAAGGCTCTGAGTTTCTAGACCTCTGATCGGTCGGCCGGTAGGGCTTCTTGTAGTTGGCCCTGTCTTTCAAGATTTGGCTTACTTCTTGCATGACGTCGTCGAGATCAGACTCATGCAAGTCATCGTCTTGCTGCTGTTGGACAGCTGCTGTTTGAGAAGGAGCTAGTGGTAGCAATGGATCTTGAGCATCACGACTCGAGAAGGAGTATCGCTGGCGATGAAGCCTTCTCTCCTTCCTTGAGTGAGCTGGGAAACGATTGCAAGGAGACCTTGGAGGCTGCTTGCGAAACAGATCTTTCTCTGATACGATCTTGGAGACGAAGCCTGGATTGCTCTTCTCGCCTCGGATGTACGAGTTAGCTAGAGCAATCAGCTCTTGGTATGTCCTTGGAGCACGGACATTGGCTTTAAATTTGAGAGGCCCTTCGCGAAGACCGTGGATAAGAGCCACTCGGTACATTTCTTGATCAACGATTTCGATGTCCAGAATTTCTCTTTGGAATCGATCAACAAATTGAGACCAAGTTTCATCACTGCGCTGTCTGATCTCAAAGAGGGCTTCAGGACCGCCCTTTCTCTTGGAGGAGGTAGAGAATCTGAGAAGGAACTCTCTACGAAGATCAAGGAAGAAAGTGATGGAGTGAGGATGGAGGCCATAGAACCAGTCCCTCACTTGCCCATCAAAGGTTGTCACAAGGAGCTTGCAGTTGGTTGCATCTGACAGAGTCTTGAGAGCAATGGCTGATTCAAAAGCTTGAAGATGCTTGACCGGATCAGTCTCTCCAGTATAGATTGGCAGTCGAGGCTCTCTGAAGTTTGCTGAAGTAGGTTCAAGGCGAACGCTCTCAATAAAGGGCGATGGCTCTTCCTGCTCTCTCACAGCGTAGGGATTAAAGGGAGCATAGGCTGCAGCTGCAAAAGAAACAGGGGGGTAGAAAGGAAAGGTTGCTGGAGGAGGAGCAGAGGCAGGAGCTGGGGGGCAAGGATGACTTCCTTGAAAGTTAAGAAATCTAGCAGGACTTCCCCGGGCTGCTTGCCGGAAGAAGTTTTGGCGAGCGGCAAACTCTTCATCTTGAGTTCGCAAAGGAGCAGCAGGGCCTTGCGGGAAGGTTGGGGTGTAAGGCGGATAGAACGGCGGACAAGCTTGAGAATAAGCTTGCTTATGCTCCGATGTTGGTGTTAAATTGATTGGAGCAGCTGGAGCAGCTGGAGCAGTTGCTGGATGAGAGTATAACCGCTGTGTGATTGCAGCAAGGACTTGGTTGATTGCTTGGAACTGTTGAGCATTCTCACGGCGCGACTGCTCAAAGGCTTCCCAAAGAGGATCTTCACTGGTACTTGGAGCAAAGTTCTCGACTGATTGATCTGACATGGCTAACTGTCGATGTTCACCGTCTGACCGGATCTAAAGGTCGCGTGTTAACTGTTGATGCGCGGAAACGTCGCGGGGCACCAGCCAGCTAACACGGAGGGGGTGTTTGGTCTCACAAGCTAGGAGAGGAGGAGAGGAGGGAAGGAAGGAAGCCTCTGAGTGCTCGAGAGTGGAGCAAACGGCTTGTCAAAGAGGGTTGCGGGGATAGAGGAGAGAAGCTTGATCAACAGAGCGGGTTGATCAAGAGAGGAGAAGGAGGTTGATCAGGAGCTGTCGAGCAGACGGCTAAGGTGACTGTTGAGCTTGCAGGTTGGCTGCCGAGAAGAGCTGAGCTGAGAAGAAGCTTGCTGAGCAGAGGAGCAAGACTTGCTGAGCAGAGGAGAAGAAGAGGGGGCCGCTAGCAGCGGCAACAACACACTTCGCCCGCCGCGGCCTAAATGCCACTCCTGCGACGGGCTTTCCTTTGATTAATAGCGAGAGGTTACAAGCTTACAAGTACACCTTTACAACAAATCAATAAAGGGGTACAAGGAGAAGCTGGCGGCTAAGAGAGAAGAAAGTGCCAGAAAGCAGAGAAGAGAAGCTGCCAGAGACTAAGTAAAAGAGTCTGCCATCTGCTGGAGGACTGGGAAACTGAGTCTGCAGAGTCTGCTGGCAAACTGCTGAAGAGCTGTGGAGGACTGCGCGGACAGGAAATCTGAGTCCGCAGAGCTTGCTGGAAGGGTGATGACGGACTGCGCGGACTGGAAAACGGAGTCCGCATGGTCTGCTGGAAAGCTGATGATGGACTGCGCGGACTGGAAAACGGAGTCCGCAGGGTCTGCTGGAAAGCTGATGACGGACTACGCGGACTGGAAAACGGAGTCCGCAGGGTCTGCTAGAAAGCTGATGACGGACTGCGCGGACTGGAAAACTGAGTCCGCAGAGCTTGCCGGCAAGACTTGTATCCACCTTCTGGCCTCTGGAGAGATGCAGAGTGAGAGACACCATAGGCTATTTATAGGCCCAGGGGAGTTCTTCTAGAAGTGGGGCACAGTGATGTCAGCATGACGACCTGCGCGGACTCCGCGGACTGAGATTTTGCGTCCGCCACACTGACTGATGAAGCAAGCGGAAGGAGGCCCCTGGAGAGAACTGGAGGCCACCCCTGGCAGGCGACCTGGGCGGACTCCGGGAGGAGTCCGCCCGGCAGGCCGGAGGCCGCCCCCTAGCGGGCGGCCTGGGCGGACTCCAGGGTAGAGTCCGCCCGGCAGGATGCCGGGGCCGCCCACTAGCGGGCGGCCTGGGCGGACTCCAGGGTGGAGTCCGCCCGGCAGGATGCCGGGGCCGCCCCCTAGCGGGTGGCCTGGGCGGACTCTAAGGGGAGTCCGCCCGGCAGGGTGCCGGGGCCGCCCCCTAGCGGGCGGCCTGGGCGGACTCCAGGGGGAGTCCGCCCGGCAGGGTGCCGGGGCCGCCCCCTAGCGGGCGGCCTGGGCGGACTCCAGGGGGAGTCCGCCCGGCAGGGTGCCGGGGCCGCCCCCTAGCGGGCGGCCTGGGCGGACTCCAGGGGGAGTCCGCCCGGCAGGGCGCCGTGGCCGCCCCCTAGCGGGCGGCCTGGGCGGACTCCAGGGGGAGCCCGCCCGGCAGGGCCTGGCCGCCCCCTTGCGGGCGGCCTGGGCGGACTCCGGGGGGAGTCCGCCCGGCTGGGATGCCAGGGCCTCCCCCTAGCGGGCGGCCTGGGCGGACTCGAGGGGGAGTCCGCCCGGCGGGCCTGGCCGCCCCCTTGCGGCCGGCCTGGGCGGATTCCAGGGGGAGTCCGCCCGGCTGGGGGGCAGAGGCCGCCCCGGGTGGGCGGCCTCGGCGGACGGTGGCAGGAGGCCGCCGCCCCTCGGGCAGCATGGAGGCCGCCCCTGGTGGGCGGCCTCGGCGGACGGCGGCTGGAGACCACCGCCCCTTGGGCGAAATAGGAGGCCGCTCCTGGCAATGCTGTTGGCGGACTCCTGCAAGGAAAAGTACTGCATGATTAGCGGACCCAACCGCATGTCCCGCGAGGGTGAGCCATGGGAATAGCCCGCCGTCCCGTAGGGCTCGCGATTGCTAGGAGACCTAGGCGGATATGAAAAACTGTCCTCCTACGCTGGGGCTCATCGCGATCAAAAAGGGAGAATCTAAGGGTCGCGATTAGCCAGCTGTCCACCTTGGTAAGGATCGCCGATTTCTGGGTTAACACTATTCACCCCCTCTAGTGTAAAATAGATCTATCCCTCACTTTCAATAGTGATACATCAGTATCACAACCAGCATTTTCTATGCATTTGACAATGTATTAGAGTAAGGAAAAATGCGTGTCATGATGACACGTCAGCTGGGAATTACTGCATACGCTCATGCAAGACTCCAAACTCTACTATTTAAATGAAATTCATAAGTTGTTATGAATGAAATCTAGTTTAAGTTAAGATGGTCGTATCCCTCGGCACGGTAGATCAACTAGTCCATGAGTAAAAATATAGTTATACGTTGCAGAAATACTTTGATTATGTTGATTTAACAGCATTCACGAGCATAAACATCCCCAAGGGACAACCCGCGGCATGCAAGACTCTAGATTTATTATAAGTATAGAAATAGTTTTTACATTAGCTTGGAAAATAATATATTAGTTTTAGAAAGATGACGTGTGTGAAATAGTAGTAGTAATGATTTTATGAGCTAAAATACCTAACATGCAACCCTACATAAAATATTCTCCAGAGAGCAAGTAAAAATAACCACAAAGAGGTAAAACTAGCAGCTTAGCAAAGTAATTAGCACTTTAGAAGAATTCCACCAGTGGACGTCAACAACCTGACACGAACCCACAGGAGATCATGTATGTATGTACTAACAAAAAGCAACAAAAAAACTACCTCACAAGGGTGAGGAAAACCTCTGCAACACAGCAGTCCACTAGCAACACAAACCTAGCCGCTCAATCGGCTACTGCCCTGAACCTAAGACATTCAAGGAAAGAACACCTCAGCAAGATAATAGAAGTGGAAAAAGGAAACAATTAGATATAAACAAGTGAAAGCAGAAGGGGTTAGCAAACCCTACCAACAGAAATGCTGACAACCTTAGCTAGTATAATCAACAAAAAAGGCAAGTAAGAAAATAATCATCAGCAAAATGAGAAGAGTGCACCAAGTGCGAGAAGTTACCAAGCTTCGCTCAAACCTGTAGAAGCAAATAGCCAACAACTGTCAAACTATGAAAGGAGAAGAAAATATGTAGTCCTAAACATGTGAATCATTAACACTGGTAAAAACCACGGAACGTCCAATGCCGAACTACCAGACCAAAATGTCTAAGAGGCACCACGGTGGCGGCCTCAAGGTCCAACATACCTAAACATCTTGTAAACAAAGACCCAAAAAAACTACCACGTGCAATGATTCACGATACGGTGTCCAATTGACGGTCCTTTATCCACTGTCAATCTAGCAGTAAAAACACAACCTAGAAACCCAGCAAAACCCAAATACCAAGGTATAAACACTTCTCACGACAAACGGGACAAACATACCCAAAATAAACACTAAGGACCAAACACGACGAATCAGACAAAATGAACAAAAATATTCTAAGTCCTGGCCAATTCGGCGAGTATACCCGACGAGTTGATATGATACTCGACGAGTTGATATGATACCCAACGAAAAACTACATGGCTAAACTGACGAATTGACCAAAATCCGAAATCCTGCTCTTCATGCCTTGGCCGGAAATTTGCCCTAATCTAGCGATTCTTCCAAAACTCACCCTGCACTACTCCTATTCTCTAAGGGAGGAGGAAGGAAAGGAACATAAGGACTAAAAATGAACATGCAAGAAGAAGGATTCACTTGCCTCGAAACTTCGGAAAAACGACCTCTCACGCACTCCGCTACGAGAATCGGATGCAAGAACTCACCGCCTCCGAATCATGAACTTTTCAGAGCAAAACGAGGGTTAGGTCAAAAGCCCTAGCGCCAAAAATCCATGAATTAGAAAGATCTTACCCCACACGCGTAGCTCTCGTTGAGATCTCTCTGTATCTATGCTCCGACGAAGATTTCAACCACCGAATCTCCCGGAATCGCGGACGGAGGTCTCCCGGAAAAGTCATCTGTTGCTCTGGTTCGGCCGAGTTAACCGGGGAGAAATGGGGGAATGGGATCCTCTCAAGTTCTAGTGAACTGGATACTATCCAGTTCATGATCCAATGGTCCTGATTTTATCTCGCAAAAGTCAGCTCGGCAACTCAGCAGCTGCACTCGCCAACTCAGCAAGTGCTCGCCGTCGGATTTGCAAGATGAAATCGTGACCGCGAACTGGATACAATCCAGTTCGCTCGAACTGGATACAATCCAGTTCGCTCGAACTGGATACAATCCAGTTCGCTCGAACTGGATACAATCCAGTTCGCTCGAACTGGAGAGGATCCCTGTCCGAAATGGGGCTCGACTTATTTCTCTTTTTCTGTATAGGAACAGGAGAATGTTTATATTTATAATAATAATATTAATAATCTTAATAATAATAATACTTCGGATCATATGTTTTAATTAAGGGGGAAGGTGAATTCGCCGAATGAGATGGGGGGCTCGGTGAGTATCGTGGAAAGCATTCACGAATTAAGCGTTGACATTATATATTATATATCATATATATATATATATATATATATATATATATATATATATATATATATATATATATATATAATAATAATAATAATAGTAATAACATAAGTATTATATTATTACGAAGGACTAAACGCGTGCCGATTCAAACGAAATTCGCATCTTAGGTGAATACCGACGCTACGAACTCAACGGGGAATTCAGAATCAAAATCCGACATACGGTTCTCGAGATTTTAATTTTTAAAGTTTACGGCGAACGTTAAATATATAAAACTTCGGAAATTCGCTGAGGCTCCAATATCGCTCGGAACGCGACGAAACTTGACGGACAAATTCAAAATAAATCGATTTAATTTCGTATCGTGAAATTTTATAATTTCGATGAGAATTCCAAGATTTGGTCGGCTCAACCTAACGTACGTGAAACCACACTAATGGCGATGCGCCGTCAACTTCGCGTTAACGTAACTCCCTTACGTCATTATGACGTCACCAAGAGAATTAAATAATAGACGGAAATACAGGGGCGTTACAGTCACCCATCCAAAAAGGAAGTTTCGTCCCGAAATTTGACATGAAAAAAATCAAATTCAAAACAGAATGAAAAGCAGCCAGTGGCTATCGAAGAAACACTTACCAAAAGGAACTAGGAGAACAGATAAGGATGAGCCTCCCTCATAGAGGTCTGCAACTCCCAAATCGCTTTCTCCACGTCTTATTTCCTCCCCAAAACTTTAACAATTAGCATTTTCTTCCTCCGCAATACACGATCTTGAGTATCCAAAACACAAACAAGCACTTCCACATACGAAAGGTTGGGCTCCAACTGGGGCATAAAATCAAGAACTTGCTTGTCGCTTAGCACACACTTCCGTAATTGGCACACGTGAAAAATATCGTGCACATCGAGAAAACTTGCGGGCAAATCCAGCCTATAAGCTGACACACCATTTCGCTCAGTAACCTTAAAAGGTCCCACGTAGTTCGGGTCCAACTTATGATTCTTACCAAACCTTTTAACCCCAGACATCGGGGAAACTTTAAGAAATACCTTGTCCCCTATAGCAAACTCCAAATCAGACCTACGCTGATTGACGTTCTTCTCATATTGCTCTTGAGCTATCCTAAGCTTCTCTCGAATATGATTTATAGAAACATCCATTTCTTCTAACGCTTCAGGACCCAACAATGGTCTCTAACCAACCTCGGCCCAAAACAAGGGAGTCCTACAACACCTGCCATACAAAGTCTCAAACGGGGTAATCTCCAATTTTTCTTGATAACTGTTATTGTATGCAAATTCCATTAGTCTCAAACGCTCCTCCCACGCTCCTCCATAGTCCAAAACATAACATCTGATAATATCTTCCACGATCTGATTTACTCTCTTTGTTTAACCATTAGTCTGCGGATGATAAGTCGTGGAATACCTTAAATCGGTGCCCAACCCTTCCTGTAAACTCTTTGTTGGAATCCTAGTTCTGATTTGGGCAAGGATCACTATTACGATGTTTAGATTGACCCAAAATGTATAGTCAAGGGTCATATGATTTTTTCCAGGTTTGCTCCTTTAGAACAATTCAAGAGAAATTCAGATTTGAAGTTCAGAAATTCAGCTTAAAGAAATTCTCCGAGCTCAGTTCCACGAACTATGAGCTCAGTTCAACGAACTCTGAGCTCAGATCAAAGAAAGCTGTAAAACTCAGTTCAAAGATTATGCAGTTCAAAATCTCTGAGCTCAGCTCGATGAACTCCGAGCTGAGTTCAACGAACTCCGAGCTGAGTTCAACGAACTCCGAGCCCAGTTTGAAGAAAGGTTTAAAATTCAGTTTGACGAATTCTGTGCAGTATTCAAACAAAAATATTTAGACAGAATTAATTAAGGCTTAATTAAAAAAGATTATAGTTATCAGATTTAATGCTATGTATTCTTATGAATATAGCTGTTTGGAGGCTACATTAATTATGGATTAAATCAGAATTTAATGCTAATTGATTCCCAAAATAATTACCATTCTCGGGAATGATTCAGCCATTGCAGACAATGTAAATTCAAATGTTTGAATTATGTTCAGACAATATGTAGAGACATTTATGCAGAACAGAAGGGGCAGATGATGAAGTAGTGAGAGAGAATAAAGAGAAACAACAATAACAAATCAGTGAATCAGTGAAGAACAACACAACTCTCATACACACAGAGTTCTTCATCAAAAAATGTTGATACAAAAGAGATTTTCTCTTTTCCTGAAGATAGGATCGGCAAGTCAGGAAGAGAGCAATTAGTCTACAACAAGGATTTCTCTGCCTCTCTCTCGACAGAACACTGATATACAGATATAAAAAACTGATACAAACATACAAGATCTAGACCAGAAGAATATCAGCAATCTGAAGAAGAAGAACATCAAATCAAAATCAAGAGTCTTCTTCCTTCTACACTCCTGGTGTAACGCCCCAAAACTCAAAAGAGCGACGGGAGGCGTTTTGAGCCAAGTTTGGAATTTGGCAGGGGTCACACGGCCTAGGACACGAGCGTGTCATAGGACGTGTCCTTCGCGGGGTTAAGGCGGGTTGTGGCGTGTTTGACACAGTCTGCTGTGTCGACACAGGGCCTGCTGTGTCGACACAGGGCCCGCTGCGTCGACACAGGGCCCGCTGCGTCGACACAGGGCCCGCTGCGTCGACACAGGGCCCGCTGCGTCGACACAGGGCCCGCTGCGTCGACACAGGGCCCGCTGCGTCGACACAGGGCCCGCTGCATCGACACAGGGTGTCGACACAGGGTGTCGACACAGGGTGTCGACACAGGGTGTCGACACAGGGTGTCGACACAGGGTGTCGACACAGGGTGTCGACACAGGGTGTCGACACAGGGTGTCGACACAGGTTGTGTTGTGTCGACACAGGGTGTCGACACAGAGTGTCGACACAGGGTGTCGATACAGGGGTCTTGGCAGGGTCTCGACTAAATGTCCCTACGCAGTTTGAGTTTGTCGCGGACGTGTCCTGCTCCGGTTTGTGAACCGTGCTGTGTTCGGCCCAATTTTTCCATGTCAGACCTGGATCGTAGCCTTACATTTCTTTATGTTGGGATCCGACGACTGGAGGTTATTCCTATTGGGATATACCCGAGTGTAGGTTTTCAAAACCCTCATCTTCTATTCGCTGGTTCTCTGTCTAAGTTCTAGAGAGAAGGGAGAGCAACGAGGAAGAAGAAGTCTAGATCCGGTCACCGGCGGAGCTTCGGAGCTCCAAATCGCGAACCGACTTCGGATATACGGATGCAAGGAGAGGGCGGTGCTTTTCATCCGCATACTTTTCCATGGCGCCAAGGAAGAACGCTATGGTAACAATTCTCTAGTTGAGCATGTGAAGCTCTAATTCTTTTGCATAGGGAAGCCCGCTCTCGCGAGTTTGCGGTGAGTTTGAGGCATTCCTTCGGGTAGACATGAATAGTCCCCATTGTATACATGTAGAGTCTGTAATCTAGAATGGATATAGGCATGATGTGTGAAGCCTACCTGGACAAGTTGGTCTAGATCGGTGATTTTGCATTGCATAAATGGCCGGAGAAGACTCCGTACGAATGTTTGTTTTTCGGGTTTTCTACGAGGTAGATTGCAACAGGGAGCCTTGGGGATTAACTCCAAGGTGCACCCAGAAAACTATGCAGATGCGTGGTTCTGCCAACTTGGTGTCCTTGGAGCCAACTTGAACATAACCCGGTTATGTGAAGTGTGTAACGGAAACAGGACTCGGGAGAAGTTTGACCAGCGTATATGACATAAATTGTCGTTGCGATGTGAGCATGGGTTAGACGAAACTGTACTCGTTCTATGTCATTCGGTGTGAGCCGTTGACATAGATGAGGGTCTTCGGCGTTCTACGGCTTAAATTGACGTGACCCATGCCGGGAAGATAAAATGCTCATAAGATTGGCCGTTAAAGTGGCGGTGGTGAGACCGAGGTGTCTATGGATTAAATTGATGTGACATTGACCGTTTCACCGAGAATGTGCCCTGAGTGCACGAGGCGTATGGGCGTGTGTGCCTACGCCTGTGATGTAGTATTATTACATTATTGCTTGATTATGCTAATAAAGTGCAGGGAAGGAGCATCGCCGCCGCGAGTTTGGGTGCGGGATTGTTATAATTTGGTCAGCATAGCTGACTGTTGCTTTTGTTTGCCACCATGTGGTGGATTGTAGCTTGCAGGTGCTGCAGGACCGAGCGGTAAATAGCAAGCTAAAGCCCAAGTTGTAGAGCCGACCCTCGAATTCCTAGTTTTGAGTGTTTTCTTTTATTCATGTATGGCCGGCCTGCGTGCCGAGGTTTGAGAAATATGTAATTTGAGGAAAACAATTGTATGGCCCTAAGGCCAGTACTTGTGTATTTGTACTTCACTCCTTTTGGCTTTGTAGTGGACATTCATGCTAGTGTTGGGTTCTTTATTAATGCCACTTTTAATTGCTTCGGTTAGAATGCTTTGTGTAGGACATTGATATTAGTTGGATGGTTTCCATTGAGTAACCGCCCAGTCTGTCTGTGGTATATGACGTCAGGCCCCGGCCGGACCTACTGTTATATGCTATACGATGGATAGGGTGTGTTACAATTTGGTATCAGACTACTGGTTTTGGTCAGGCTTAAATGAATTCGTGGGCGAATTCTTTTAAGGGCTTGTGAGCACATGTGTGTACGTCATCGTAATAATCGTAAAAGAACCCATGAATGTCCACTTAGGAATGAAAATTCACGTGTTTGAGGAACCTGCGGGTTCCTATAATTGCTTTTTGCAATTTTGTATGGTCGCTTAACGGTGTTTTGTACAACTATAGGTGACCAGAAGCGGTGCTGGGCCGTCAGAACGCTGAGTTTTTGAGGCTAGTAGTGCACCAAACGATGCTCCTACAACACCTCCAACGGCTGAGACCATAGGATTGGTGGACGAAGCAGTGTTTGTCATGATCAATACGCAGCCTGCAAGGCAAATGCAGCAGCCCGCTCCTATGATGGAGCAGGTACCTCTGCCAGAGGTTGAGCCGAGAAGAGTGGAGCAGGTAGTAGTGGAACTGTTGGTGTCGAGGAGGTCAACCGAGAGACAACTCAAACATGTCATGAGCTTTAATCCTCCGGTATTCTCGGGGTTGGGAACCCCATCTCAAGCTGAAGACTAGCTCTCCCGTGTGAAGAGAGTCTTGACAGCGATGGAGACGGAGGAGTGGCAGATGACCACTATAGCTACGTTCCTGTTGGATGGAGACGCTAGGCTATGTTGGGAGGGTTTGGAGCAGCATCTAATGAGAGGAAGGCAACTTACAGACGTCTTGATGGAGGAGTCCTCGAGACTGTTCTTGGCTAGGTACCTCCCTACGACTCAGAGGATAGCTTTGGAGAATGATTTCTAGAGGTTGGTACAAGGAGAGAGTAGCGTGGATGAGTATCTCCACGAGTTTACCCGATTGGGTCGGTACGCTAGCTCCACCATCGCGGTTGAGGAGCACAAAACAAACTGATTCTATGAAGGTTTGAGAGATGACTTGAGGCTACTAATCTCGGGGCCTATGACGCAGGGCTTCTTGACCCTGGTAAACACGGCCCGGTCCTTGGAGAAGGACATGAAGAATGTTCAAGCGAAGAAAAGCTTGGGTGATAAGAGGACTGAGTTCAAGGTGTCGGCTAACTCAAAGTCTGGGTACCGTAAGGTTTTTAAGAAGGCTAGGACTTTGGGTCCAGCTCCTTCTTCCGGTGCTTCTAGGGCGACTATGGGTAGGATCCCGGGTGTATGTTTTACTTGTGGGAAGCCGGGGCACTTTGCCCATGACTACTGGAGCGGACGTCCCAAGTCCGAAAGGAAGCCGGGAGCAACTTATGAAGAGAAGGGCAAGGCGGTGGAGTCAACCGCGTCCCATTATGCTCCGGCTCAACCGATGGTTTATAATCTTGGCCAACAGGAGGCCATCAAACAAGCGGATGTGGTGACAAGTATGGTTTAAATTTATAGCAAGTCAAATTGTTTTATACTTGTTATGTGCGTGTTACGTTACCACTGCTTGTTTAGGATTTGTTTTGATTTGTGAGAATCCGACAAGAGCACTCTTTGATATAGGAGCTTCACACTCCTTCTTGTCCGAAGGATTCATATCGTGCATCGGAGTACCTTCTTCGATGGAAAAGGACAAGTTGGATGTGTTGTTACCGAATGGGTGTTCGATGCGAGCGAAAAAATCTACAGTGTTATGATTCACATTGGGAATCAAGAGTTTGATTTGCAAGCATCGTTACTACCGCTCGTGGAGTTCGACGTTATATTTGGCATGGACTGGCTCTCGGAGCAGCAAGCCTATATTGATTGCAGTCGCAAGGAAGTCAAGTTGAGAGTAGGTCGTGAGATGACTTTTACGGGCTTGAAAGGGTCGACCAAGACGTTGATGTCTGCTCTTCAGGTGGTGAAGGCAGTTCGTGCTGGTGCAGAGCTATTCTTTATACTAGTGGAGGTTGCAAAGTCGAAGCCTACGTTGGATAGTATTTCAGTGGTAGCTGAGTACCCTAATGTGTTCCCCACCGATCTTCCTGGAGCCCCGCCTCAACGGGAGATAGATTTCACGATTGAGCTAGTACCAGGTGCA
This sequence comes from Platanthera guangdongensis, assembly GCA_039583875.1. Taxonomy (NCBI): domain Eukaryota; kingdom Viridiplantae; phylum Streptophyta; class Magnoliopsida; order Asparagales; family Orchidaceae; genus Platanthera; species Platanthera guangdongensis. The sequence continues at coordinate 53,541 of JBBWWR010000117.1, forward strand.
AAGCCTATGTCACGATCTCCGTATCGGCTAGCGCCTAAGGAAATGACGGAGCTGAAGGTGAAACTTTAAGAGTTGTTGGAGCAAGGGTTTGTGCGTCCAAGTTCGTCGCCTTGGAGCGCACCGGTCCTCTTTGTTAAGAAGAAGGATGAAAGCTTGAGGCTTTGTATTGATTACCGATAACTAAACAAGTTGATGGAGAAGAACAAGTACCCAATCCCAAGGATCGATGATCTTTTTGATCAGTTGGTCGGGTCGACTGTGTACTCTAAGTTGGATATTAAGTCCGGCTACTATCAGCTGAGAATAAGGGAGAGTGATATCCCTAAGACAGCGTTCAGTATGAGATACGGGCATTACGAGTTCACAGTCATGCCATTTGGGCTGACGAATCCACCGTCAGTGTTCATTGATTTGATGAACATGAGTTTCTGGGAGTACTTGGACCATTTTGTGATCGTTTTCATCGACGATATTTTGGTGTACTCGCAGAGTGAGGAGGATCACTTCAAGCATCTTCATTTGGTTTTGGAAACGCTAAGGAGGAATCAATTGTACGTCAAGTTCTCGAAATGCGAGTTTTGGTTGTCCTCAGTGGCATTCCTCGGTCATATAGTGAGTGGAGAGTGTATTGCAGTGGATCCGGCAAAAATTGTTGCGATACGAGAGTGGATTGAGCTTTCTACGGTAGCTGAAGTTCGGAGCTTTCTGGGGCTTGCCGGCTATTATAGGTGCTTCGTGGAGAACTTCTCACGGAGTGCGTTACCTCTCACTACTTTGACGAGGAAAGTGCAGAAGTTCGTTTGGATGTCGGAGTGCGCGCGAGCTTTTGAGGAGTTGAAGTGTCGGTTGACCACGACGCCAGTTCTTATTTCACCGTGTGGGACCAAAGGTTTTGAGATTTATAGCGATGCTTCAGGCAGTGGTTTGGGTTGTGTGCTGTTACAGCATGGATGCGTTATAGTATATGGCTCGAGACAGCTGAAGGTGCACGAGAGGAACTATCCGGTCCATGACTTGGAGTTAGCGGCCGTGATTTTTGCCTTGAAGCTGTGGAGATATTATTTGTACGGTGTGAAGATTTGATATCTACACCGATCACAAGAGCCTAAAATATTTGCTGGATCAGAAAGATCTGAACATGCGGCAGTGTAGATGGATAGAGTTCCTGGGGGTCTATACGTTTAAGATCCACTACATACCTGGTAAGGGCAATGCGGTTGCGGACACGTTGAGTCGTCGGGCCCCAGCTCAAGCCAATTGGCTATCGGTCCATGACGAGCGGTTGGTTCAGGAGTTAGAGGCGTTGGAGATCTCTTGCGTAGACAAGCAATCAAGTGCTGAAGCATTATTGAATTGGACTGAAGTCGAATATGACCTGGCTGATCGGATTCGGTAGGCTTTGGATATGGATGTCCACATGAAGAAACTCATGATAGAGGCTCTGGATGGGTCAAATTCTCATTTCGTTGTGGAGGACGGATTACTTTAGAAAGACGGTCGTCTGTGCGTCCCAAACGTGGGCAATTTGCGAGTGGAATTTTTGTACGAGACGCATCATACCAAGTACTCAATTCACCCGGGGAGTACAAAGATGTACCACGATGTTAAGAAATTGTTCTGGTGGCCAAGACTGAAAAAGGATGTGGCGCTCTACGTGGCGAAATGTCAAACTTGCGCCTTGGTGAAAGCAGAGTACCAAAAGACGGGAGGATTCTTGAAATCCTTGCATATTCCGGAGTGGAAGTTTGACAACATTACTATGGACTTTGTGCACGGGTTGCCAAGGTCGCAAAAGGGGAACGACGCCATTTGGGTGATCGTAGATCGTCTAACAAAGGTGTCGCACATAATTCCATATAGGAAGGATGATCCGGTTGAGAAATTGGCAAAGATGTATGTGGATAATATTGTGTGGCTTCATGGTGTGCCCCACAGCATCGTGAGTGACCAAGATGGGCGGTTCACGTCCAATGATTGGAGGCTGGTGCAGCAGATGTTGGGAACAAAACTGAGTTTTATCACATCCTTTCATTCGCAAACGGATGGGCAGACCGAGAGGGTCAATATTACAATGGAATACATGCTTCACATGTGTGTCCTGGACTTTAGAAAGCAATGGGAAGACCACTTATACTTGGTGGAGTTCGCGTACAGCAATAGCTACCAGGCAAGCATACAAATGACGCCCTTTGAGGCCCTTTATGGTAGAATATGTCGCACGCCATTGTCTTGGTTAGAAAAGGGCGAGTCGAAGTTGTACAAGCGACAAGAGGTGGAGGATGCTACTTCTTTGGTGAGAACCATTTGGGAGAGGTTACTAATCGCTCAGGACCGCCAGGCTAACTACTATAATGCCAAGAATAGGAACGTGGAGTTCGCTGTTCGCGATTGGGTGTACTTGAAGATCAAGCCGTTCAAGGGTGTCTCGCGGGTGCGGTACTTGAAGAAGCTAAGCCCGAGATACCTTGGAGCGTTTGAGGTTCCGGAGCAGATTGGTGAAGTAGTGTACCGGTTGAAGCTGTCAGTGGAGCTTAGTGGTCTACATGATGTATTCCATATATCAGTGCTACGTAAGGTGGTGTAAGAGCCTACGCAAGTGATCGCGGTCGATAGTGGGTTGACGACGAAGGTCAAGCCCGTATGTATTGAGGACTCGGAAGTCAAGCTGCTACGTAATAAAGAGATCAGGATGGTCAAGGTTCGTTGAGACAATTGCGGTCGGGACTAGCTCTCTTGGGAGCGAGAACAGACTATGCTTGAGGAATACCCAGAGTGGTTTTGCTCAGGTACCGTTTAAGTTTTATGCTTATATTTCCTTTATGTAATTTCGGGGACAAAATTCTTTTAAGAGGGGAGAGTTGTAATGCCCCGAACCTCAAAAGAGCGACGGGAGGCGTTTTGAGCCAAGTTTGGAATTTGGCAGGGGTCACACAGCCTGGGACACGGGCATGTCATAGGCCGTCTCCTTCGCGGGTTGAAGGCGGGTTGTGGCGTGTTTGACATAGTCTGTTGTGTCGACATAGGGCCTGCTATGTCAACACAGGGCCTGCTGTGTCGACACATGGCCTGTTGTGTCGACACAGGGCCTGCTGTGTGGACACAGGGCCTGCTGTGTGGACACAGGGCCTGCTGTGTCGACACAGGGCCTGCTGTGTCGACACAGGGCCTGCTGTGTCGACACAGGGCCTGCTCCCGGCTCCTGGACAAGGTGCATGGGGTCAACGAGATGCTACTACGCCACTACGCGCGTCTCGCTGACGAGGTGCGAAGCGTCCAGGCTGGCGAGCTGATGTCTCCCTCCCGGCTCTTGGACGAGATCGATGATGGCCTCTTTGCGGCGCAGAGGAATTCGGGATGGATCCGCGAGCTGCTCCGTGCACGGCAGCTGGGGGGGGCGGGGGTCGCGAGGCCGGGGTAGGTAAGGGGGCGGCTCATTTGCCGAGCCGACCAGTACTCGCATCCTGATGCTCCCCCTGCTCGCGCGCCCCGCTTTTTATTACTGAACTTGATTACTGTAATAAACTGTAATAAGTAGTTTTTAGAATATTCTTGGACATGTGTTATTCAAATAATATACTGCAGTGTTTGACTTAGCCTTGGCTGGGACGCGCCGGAAGTCGGCGGGCTGGGTTGGCGAGTTGGGGTGGCGAGCTGGGGTGGCGAGCTGAACCGATGGGACATCTTGACCCCAGATTTCCTTTTCTATAAATAGCCCCCCCTTCACCAACCCCGTACTGTGCCTTTATTGCTTTCTTTCCTTCCCTTTCTGCGCTTTTCTCTATCTCTGCTCGCGCTCTGCTTTTTCTTCCGCGAACATGGGCAAGACCAATCCTGATGCCGACGGCCGTTCCAAGTGCGCGCAACACTTTACTGATTATTGGTTCTTTGAGGGGCATACCAGCGAGGAGGAGCTCGCGGAGTTCAAGGCTGGGTATGTGCCACCTGGTTTCGAGGCGCGCAGGCCGAGGGAGGGGGGCTATCAACACTTTCTACGAGGACGAGCTCGCCTTCCCCATCTTGCATTTCGAGGTGGGGTTGCGCCTCCACCTCTGGCCGGAGATCTGGCAAATCCTGAAGTACTACGACGCAGTACCCGCGCAGTTAAACTCAAATGCCATCGCGATGATGGTGGCGTTCGTGAGCTACCTCCGGCGGGAGAGGATCGAGTTCAACCTGACATTATTCAGGAAACTGTTCTCCTACAAGGCGACGCCGAATGGGGTCGCCTACTTCAGGGGCTCGCTGATCAAGGTTCGCGAGATCGCGAACAAGCACCACACCTAAATGACCAAGATCGCCTTCATAAGGGGCAATCTTGGCAACATCCCCTACTCGCCTCAGCAGAAGGGCGAGGAGGTATACCGCCCGCTGGCCATGTCCGGCAACGATGCCGAGCTCCACAAGTACTTCCTCCACAAAGACTTCGAGGTCGCCTTCCTGCGGAGGGGCCTTGACGCGCTCCCCCCCCTGTTCTTCCTGGCGAAGGTATCGTTCTCTTCTCTTCTTGCCGAGCTCACCCGATGGCCGAGCTCGCCACATTGCGGCAGATTTTATCCTAACTTTTTTCCAAGTAATTTCCTGCAGGGGAGCGGATAATTCCTGCGAACCTGCCGTTTGCGGATCCGGGGTTGCACCCAGACCCCTTGGCCCGTGAGAAGGCGGCGGCGGCGGCCTGCCGAGATGAGGCAGCCCTCTCCCAACCCTCTTCAAGAAAGAGGCGACTTGAGGATACGGGGCCGACCCCGCCATACCGCCAGCGGCCACCGAAGAAGATGAGGAGAGCCTTGCTGGCCCATCGGGGGCAACAACGACAACAACAACAGCCCAGCCCCAAATACATCAGCTCGTCTGAGACCCCTCCCGACGCGTCGCCGGAGAGCCCGCTGAAGGAGATAACCAGCAAGGGCCGGAAAGGCGTGGATGGCCCTTCTTCCGCGGCGGCAATCTCCCCTCCTCGATCGGCGAAGAGGGCAGCCCGCGAGCGCACGCTGCCGAAGCAACATCCCCTCTTCAACTTCGGCGGACGGTGGAAGGACTCGGCGGGCGAGCCCATGCTTTAGTGGGATGAGCTGGCCCACCGAGTCTCCATCTCCACCCTGCACCCGTCCTGGCACCACCGCGAGCCCGCCACCGGTCATGCTTATGCCCTTGGCTTCGGCCTCTACGTCCGTGACGATGCCGAGGCCTACAAGAATATGACCCTCCGGCAGCTCGGCCATTAGGGCCTATGGGCCCACCTACGCACCATGGAGATTCACCACATGCTGTCTCGCCGCAGCTTCGCCCTCGGCAATCAACTCCAGAAAGCTGAGCAGGCTCACGACGTCGCCAAAGACAAGGTCGCTGATCAGGCGAGGCGGCTCGGCATCGCCGAGGGTCTTCTCGCCCAGGCCGCCGGCAGGTTGGTAAGCGTCAAGCACTACTCTTCTCTTTTACTTAGAACATTCTGCGCTGATACTAAACTGGATTTTCTCTTTACCAGGACGCCAAGGCCGCGGGGGAGCTTCAGGCTCGCAATGCCGAGCAGGGGGAGGAGATCAATCAGCTGCGCGCCCGCCTTGCCGAGCTGGAGGGGGCGAACGCGAAGCTGAAGGTGGAGAATCAGCACCTCAGCCGCGAGGTCCTCCGCCAGGCGGAGATTTTCTTCCCAACCCGCGACGTCGATCCTTCCTTCCCTTACAAGAGGCCGCGGATCTTTGGCAAGGCCGATCTCGCTGAGAGGCTGCAAATTAACTCCATCCAAGCTGTCGAGTGCACCCTCCAAATGATGAAGGACACGGGGGTGCTGGTGGAGGTATGCGAGGAGATGTCGGCCCGGGACCTGTTGTCGAGCCTATTCCCGGCGATGCCGCCCAGCGAGAAAGAGGACTGCTTGGATGCAATGTTTAGGGAGGGCTTGCCAGACCAGTCGGGTGAAGGACAGGATCAGTACGACGGGGGGGGCGAGGCCTGAATTTGTACATCTTTTTTTCGATTTACTCGCCAAAGCGAGTCCCCTGCAAACATCTTTTGAAAATGAAAGAAAGGTTTCTGATCATACCCGTGCCACTTTTTTCTTTCCCCCTTTTTTGTACTTTGTTTGTTGTGCTCTGTACATCCGCGAGTGCTTCCCCAGGCGACATCGCATAGACAGATTCCTCAAGTAGGATAGCCATGTGTATGCGCCCGTGAGAGTACGTTTTGAGCGCTCGCCGAGCTCCAGGCGATTCGGGAGCGGGCTGCTCTCCGCCGTTGTCACGTCACCTAAACTCGCCCGCGAGCCATCCAGGTTAAACTCAGAAAGCAGATTTTCTTCCAAGTAAACCAGGCTAAGGGGTGAAGTGCCCCGGCCCGACTCGACTTCCTTCAGCGAGGCCCGAGCTCGTCATCTCTTTGCTGATGCCGAGCTGGGGTTGGCAAGTCCAAACTCGCCTGTGTGGAATCCTCTTGATGATGCCGAGCTGGGTTAGGGGAGTCCGAGTTCGCCTGTACAAAACCTCTTTCCCCTTATCCCTTGGCATTCAAAACTTCTTGATCTTTACCTGACAATTTCAAGGCCGAAACCATCGAGTGATTTCCATCCCTGCCAGCTAGGTGAGAGCCTAACAGCGGGATCTGCTCGAGGCCAAGGATGACACCGAGTGACTTCCTGCCGTGCCAGCTAGGTGAGAGCCTGACAGCAGGATCTGCTCGGGGTCCACTATCAATACCATCGAGTGACTTCCAGCCCTGTCAGCTAGGTGAGAGCCTGACAGCGGGATCTGCTCGAGGCCAAGGATGACACCAAGTGACTTCCTGCCCTATCAGCGAGGTGAGAGCCTGACAGCGGGATCTGCTCGGGGTCCACTATCAATACCATCGAGTGACTTCCAGCCTTGTCAGCTAGGTGAGAGCCTGACAGCAGGATCTGCTCGAGGCCAAGGATGACACCGCGTGACTTCCTGCCCTGTCAGCTAGGTGAGAGCATGCCAGCGCGATCTGCTCGAGGTCCACTATCAATACCATCGAGTGACTTCCAGCCCTGTAAGCTAGGTGAGAGCCTGATAGCGGGATCTGCTTGATGCCAAGGATGACACCGAGTGACTTCCTGCCCTGTCAGCTAGGTGAGAACCTGATAGCAGGATCTGCTCTGGGTCCACTATCAATACCATCGAGTGACTTCCAGCCCTGTCAGCTAGGTGAGAGCCTGACAGCAGGATCTGCTCGAGGCCAAGGATGACACTGAGTGACTTCCTGCCCTGCCAGCTAGGTGAGAGCCTAACAGCAGGATCTGCTCGGGGTCCAAACACATTCCATTTCTCCATGCCGGCTAGCTGTGACAGTACTTGAAGTGTTAAAGAATTTTATTATCATCAAGGTATCACTTACATGTTTCAGGGGAAAAAATGTTTTAAGTCGTCACAACTCCAGGTGAGACTCAGGGTCTCGCCCTCTACATTTTGGAGTCGATAACCTCCCGATTTTAAAGCCTCTTTTACAATAAACGGTCCCTCCCATTTGGGGTTGAGCTTCCCTACGGAGGCCGACTTCCCTGGTGCATCCACCTACGTCAACACCAAGTCCCCTTCCACGAACTATTTGACCCTGACATGCTTGTCAAAATACTTGGCCATTCTCCTTTTCACCTCTTCCTGCCGGATGGCGGAAAGGTCCCTCAGCTCTTCCACCATGTCAAGGGAGAGCCTCAGCTCTTCCTCGTTCTCGGCCTGCCATTCTCCCCTACCTTCCTTGGCCGCAATAAGTCGAGGTGTTTGGACTTCAAACTCCACGGGAAGCACTACCTCGCACCCATGAGAGAGCTTGAAGGTGGTCTCTCCCGTAGTCGTGTTGGAGGTGGTTCTCAGGGCCTAGAGAACCGCGGGAAGCTGCTCCACCCAGCTCCCCTTTAGGTTCTGCACTTTCTTCTTGAGGAGGTTGACGATAATTTTGTTCGTAGCTTCAACCTGTCCGTTGCTCCTGGGGTGATGAACCGAGGCGAACCTGAGGTCGATTCCCAACTGCTCGCAAAAACTGGTAAACTCAGCGCTGGCGAACTGGGGCCCGTTGTCTGTGACGATGGCCTGGGCAGCCCATGGCGGCATATGATCTCCCCCCAAACAAAGTTCCTGATAACCTGGGAGGTCACCATGGCCAACTCCTTCACCTCCAACCACTTGGAGAAGTAGTCGATCATTACTAGGAGGAACCTCCTCTGCCCGCTGGCCTGGTGGAATGGCCCAACTAAATCCATTCCCCAAATGGCGAAGGGCCAGGTGGCCGTGATACTTTTGAGCTACTGGGTCGGCTGTAGCTGTAGGGGGCAAACAGCTGGCATTTATGGCACCTTCTTGCGAGCTCTGTTGCGTCATGACTCAGGGTGGACCAGAAGTACCCTTGCCTGATAATTCTTCCTTCCAGGGTCCGACTCCCGGAGTGGCTCCCACACTCTCCGGAGTGGACTTCCTCCAAGATTCTTTGTACCTCCTCTTCGGCCATGCAACGAGCCAACATCCCTGAGAGTGTCTTCCTATATAGCTGCCTATCCTGGAGGAGGCAGTACGCCGACTTGTGCCTTAGCTTCTTCTTATCTTCCCCCTCCGGATACTCTCCCGTGGAGAGAAAAGTTACAACTGGGTCCATCCATGAAGTCTGTTGATCGATCTCCATGACCTCCCCCTCTTCGATGGAGGGGCGGAATAGGTCGCTGATGGTACCCCCCACCTAGGGACCATGATTTGCTAGTTGGTAGGCCTGCTCGTTTTCTTCCATGGGCACGTGTCGGATGGAGAAGGTTTGGAAAGTGCCTATGACCCCCTTCACTTTGGCTAAGTATAATCGCAGGGTGGGCTCCCTTGCCTCGAACTCCCCGTTGATCTGGGAAGCTACCACCATGGAGTCGGTAAGGACCTCCACGTCCAACACACCCAGCTCCCTAGCCAGGCATAACCCTGCTATCACGGCCTCATACTCAGCTTGATTGTTGGTGATGGGAAAGTGCACCACCACCGTCTGCTCAATTCTAGTCCCCTGAGGGCTCTCCAAGATCACCCCCACTCCTAGGGAATGCCTCCCCGAGGCGCCGTCTACCTTCACCTTCCAAGGATCTGGACGGGTGAGCTCATCTCCCGCCACTTCAATCACATAGTCAGCCAAGAAGTCGGTCATCGCTTGAGATTTGATCGAGAGCTGCTGAACGAATGAAACGTCGAACTAACTCAACTCCACCGACCACTTGGCCAGCCTGCCTGAATGCTCCACCCCCTCAAAGATTTTGCGGAGAGGATGGTCAGTCACGACTCAGATTGAGTGTGCCTGGAAGTAAGGTCGCAGCCTCCGCGCTGAGATGATCAGGGCGAAGGCCAGCTTCTCCAAAATCGGGTACAGGAGCTCGGCCTTCCTCAGTACCCGGCTCACGTAATAAATAGGGAGCTGCTTCTTCCCCTCTTCACGAACTAGAACAGAGCTCAAGGCCTCGGCCCCGACCCCGAGATATAAAAACAGGTCCTCCCCCTCCTTCGGCCCTTGGAGCAGCGGAGCCTGAGTCAACTGCATCTTGAGGACCCGGAATGCCTCATCGCACTCCTTGGTCCATTCGAACTTTCGACCACCCCTCAATGTTTTGAAAAAGGGGGAGCACTTCTCCCGTGCCTTGGAGAGGAACCTACTCAACCCTGCCAGCTTCCCTGTCAATCGTTGGACTTCCTTAGCATTCCGCAGCGACCCCAGCTCTAAGATAGCCTTGACCTTATCTGGATTCGGCTCGATCCCTGCAGGGGTGAGGAGATGCCCCAAGAACTTCCCCCTGCTAGCCCTGAAGATACATTTTAGGGGATTCAACCGCATCTTGTACTTACGCAGGGTGGCGAAGGTCTCCTCTAGCTCCTGGAGGTGGGAGTTCACATCCCGACTTTTGATCATGAGGTCATCCACGTACACCTCCAAATTCCTCCCATTTTGTTTCTTGAAGACCCTATCCATCATCTTTTGGTAGGTCGCCCCTGCATTCTTTAGCCCGAAGGGCATCATCTTGTAACAGTAGCATCCATCCCCCGTGATGAATGAGACATCCTTGATGTCCGGGGGGTGCATCCTGATTTGATGATAACCTGAAAAAGCATCTAGAAAACTAATTACAGAAAAACCGAAGGCTGAGTCAACCAGCGTGTCGATTCGAGGCAAAGGATAACAGTCCTTAGGACAAGCTTTATTAAGTAAGGAAAAATCGATACACATCCTCCACTGGCCGTCCCCCTTTTTGACCATGAACACATTGGAGACCCAGTCGGGGAATTGAATCTTGGACACGAAGCCAGCCTTTAGGAGCTTTGCCCCCTCCTCTCTGATGGGCTCTGCCAGCTTGTCCGCAGTGGACCTCTTCTTCTGCTGAACGGGGCGTGTTCTCGAGTCCAGGTTGAGGCGGTGGCAAGCCACATCCACGTCAACCCACAGCATCTCCGCGCATTCCAGGCGAATATGTCTACGTTCTTCTGGATGCACTCCAGCATCCTGCCCTGGTCTTGTGGGGTCAGGCCTCCGCTGACGTGGATCTTCTCCATCCTGCCTCCACGGGTGAGCACCTCTAACTCCACCACTTCCTCTGCAGCCTCCAACCTGGACTGCTCTCCCCATCCTTCAGCATCCATCTCTTCCGAGACCGGGATCTCCACCTCCACCTCTTATCCCTCGGCCATCACCTCGGCCACCTCCTCCAGGTCTCCTGCTGCCATCCACTCTACGCACTTTTCCATTTCCAGCTCCTCCCTTCCTACTTCCTACTCAGCCCCCTCCATCCTTCGCCCCATCTCCTTGGCTCCCTCCTGCCAAGAGATGGTGTTCACAACTGTGACATAGCATTCTTGCGCCACCTTTGGGTCCCCCCTGACCCTGACCTGAATCCCCTCAGCGTTGAACTTCAAGCACTGATGGAAAGATGAGGGGACGCAGCGGAAGGTGCTGATAAGGGGCCTCCCGAAGATGTCACTGTAACTACTGGGGGCGTCCATGATGTTGAATCTGCAGTTTCTGGACTGACCCCCCAGGGTGACATGGAGGCCGACACCACCTTCCACTTCCTTCCTCTCCCCCGAAAACCCAAACAAGGGTCCGTCTGAGGCCAGCACCCTCTTTACCTCTACCTTCATCGCGTTGAACGCCTTCTTGAAGACGAAGTTGACAAAGCTCCTGTTGTCCACGAGAATCTGAGATATGGTGAAATTCTTGATGACTGCCTTGATGACCAGCGCATCACAGAATGGATCCTCGTGATCTGGCATGTCGCTTCTGGAGAAAGTGATCCTCTCCTCCGGGGGTGGGGTTTGGGATGTGGAGGCAACGCGACGTCAGTACATGGTGTGGAGGCTTGCCTTGCGGAAAGCCTCGACCCCCCCCCCCCCCACCCCCCCCCCCCCCCACCCCCCCCCCCCCCCCCCCCCCCGTTGATCACTCTGATCCCTCCTCGGGTCCCAACATCTACCCGGTCTTCGCAACAGTCCTCCTACACATGAGGCAGGACCTCCTCAATCCTTACTTCTTGCTTCCCCTGCTGCTGTTGCTGCTGCTGCTGCTCCCTATTCCCCCTCATCTCAAGTAATTCCGGGCACGTGCCTGTGGCGTGTCCTTCCTCCTGATGGAAGTCGCAATAAGGCAACTCCAACCTAACTTCTCTCCTCCTCCTCCTCACTATTCTCCTCCTCTCCCCCATGGCTACGGCCATGGCCTCTTCATGATCGGGGAGTTGGGGCCTCTGGGCCTGCCTCCAGCCTGATGGGTGGAACTGATCTTGCCACCCTTGATAGCGATCCCTTCCTTGGTATCCTCTTTGTGGCCCCTGCACTTGCCACTCGGGCTTCCAGGCCAGTTGACGGTCGGGCTCCTGACGTCCCTATCTCAGCTACTGCTGCCCTTGGAGCTGCCTCTACTCCCTCTGCCGGGGCTCTCCTCTCCTCTCCTCTTGTCCTCTTCCTCCTCTCGTCTCCTTCTCCTCCTCCGTGGCCCACCTGGCCAGCTTCCGTGCAAATTCCGGGTTTGACGCCTCCCCATCAACTTCTCTCGCCGCCCTCTCCATCGGCTCCTCGTAGGAGAGGGGGGAACTCTCTTCAGCTCCATCCTGAAGAACCCCTGCTGCAGGCCCAGGGTAAAGGCCATCATCAGACTATGGCCCGGCATCTCCTGGACCTGAGTAACCTCCTCCTGGAACCGATCCACGTAGCTTCCCAGGGTCTCATTCACCCCCTGCTTTATGTGGAACAGGGACTCTGACTCATTATTCCTCTTCTTCGAGGTAGTGAACCTCAACATGAACCCCCGACGCAGGTCCTCAAAGCAGTAGATGGAGCTGGCCGGTAGCTGATGGAACCACTCCCTTGCCTTCTCCATGAGGGTGATAGCGAAGAGTCGGCATTTGAACCCGTCCGACATCTGTCGGATGGAGACTACGTCCTCGAACCATTGAACATGCTGGACCGGGTCTCCCTTCCCGGTGTAGTAGGACATCTCGGGTTCCCTGAACCCATCTGGAACTGGGGCAGAGGAAACCAAGTCACTGAAGGGGCATCCACCCCCCCATTGGGCGAGCTGGCGAGTCTCGCGAGCCCAGCTCGCCGAACCGGCCTCGGCTTGCCGAGCCAGGGAAGAGCTCGCGCCCTGGGAGCTCGCACCCTCGGCCTTCCTTGACCACTTCCTTCCCAGCGCGCATGTCGGGTGCGTCCTCGCCCAAAGAGGGGGAATCTGCGATCTAGACTTCTGGAGTCGATCACTCGGCCCGCGTGCCGAGTGAGAACTTGACGGGGCTCAACACCTCATTCCTGAAATCCTCAAACATCCCCACCGTAGCGAGAGGCGGGGGGGGGGGGGGGGGGGGCGAGTTCGGCCTGTCAGATCCCTGTCCTGTCATCGAACTCGCTGAAGCTTTTCTGCACTGACCACGCTCCACGCTCACCGCACCAAAATGTTGAAACCGAAACCTCGGTCTCCTATGGAGTTCGACCCTTGGTGAAGGGGTGGTCTCACGCCTACTTCATTCCTGCAAGCAAAACAACAAAGAAGACAAGGAAAAACCGACCCAAGGGCTCGGTGGGGAGGTCCCACCACACACTCGGAGGATCTCAGAGTGTTTCCCCTCCTTAGCCGGAGGCCGAGCTAAGTTACCCTCAGAAAGCACTTGAGAACTGGAGCAGGAAGGCACATGAAGCTCTTTTCTGGGGTACCCCTTGGGTCCTATTTATAGTTTTTGGAATCTGAACTACCAATAACCAAAAGAACTGACCTGAAATTACCAGAAAACCCTTGGCTGGGTCTGTCAACAGCCAAACTCCAATGTTTTGAAGGGCTACAGACAGACCAGCGGGGGCAAAACAGTAAAAAGTACATCATTCATCCAGGTAAGCTGGGGAGCTTGACCACCTCGGCAGGTCCTGCTCGCCTACTGCTGCCGAGTTCCGTTGCGAGGGCGCGAGCTGGGACTAGCTCGGTGAATGCCGAGATGGGTGTCCTCGAATACTGATCTCCGATCGACGAATGTCGATCCCTGGTCGACGAATGCTGAGCTCGGGCTCGGCTCTTCTACTGTCGAGCTCGCCTACTGCTTTCAGCCCGATCTGTCTAGTTCCTGACGACCTTGCTCGCCAGACACGGGGTTGTATAGTGTCGACACAGAGTGTCGACACAGAGTGTCGAGACAGAGTGTCGATATAGAGTGTCGAGATAGATTGTCGACACAGAGTGTCGACACAGAGTCTCGACTAAATATCCCGATGCAGTTTGAGTTTGTCGCGGTCGTGTCCTACTCCGGTTTGTGAACCTTGCGGTGTTCGGCCCAGTTTTTCCATGTCAGACCTGGATCGTAGCCGTACATTTCTTTATGTTGGGATCCGACAGCTGGAGTTATTCCTATTGGGATATACCCAAGTGTAGGGTTTCAAAACCCTCATCTTCTGTTCGCTGGTTCTCTATCTAAGTTCTAGAGAGAGGGGAGATCAATGAGGAAGAAGAACTGTAGATCCGGTCACCGGCGGAGCTTTGGAGCTCCAAATCGCGAACCGACTTCGGATCTAAGGAGGCAAGGAGAGGGCGGTGCTTTTCATCCGCATACTTTTCCATGACACCAAGGAAGAATGCTAGGATAACGATTCTCTACTTGAGCATGTGAAGCTCTACTTCTTTTGTATATGGAAGCTCGCTCTCATGAGTTTGCGGTGAGTTTGAGTCGTTCCTTCGGGTAGACATAAATGGGCCCCGTTGTGTACATGTAGAGTCCGTAATCGAGAACGGATATATGCATGATGTGTGAAGCCTACCCGGACAAGTTGGTCTGGTTCAGTGATGTTGCATTGCATAAATGGCCGGAGAAGACTCCGTGCGAATGTTTGTTTTTCGGATTTTCTACGGGGTAGATTGCAACAGGGAGCCTTGGTGATTAACTCCAAGATGCACCCGAAAAACTGGGTAGATGCGTGGTTCTGCCAACTTGGTGGCTTGGGAGCCAACTTGAACATAACCGGGTTATGTGAAGTGTGTAACGGAAACGAGACTCGGGAGAAGTTTGACCCGCGCATATGGCTTAAATTATTTTTGCGATGTGAGCATGGGTTAGACGGAACCGTACCCGTTCTATGTCGTTCGGTGTGAGTCATTAGCATAGATGAGGGTCTTCGGCGGTGTATGGCTTAAATTGGCGTGACCCATGCCGGGAAGACAAAATGCTCATAAGATTGGCCGTCAAAGTGGCGGTGGTGAGACCGGGGTGTCTATGGCTTAAATTGACGTGACATTGACTAGTTCACCGAGAATGTGTCCTGAGTGCACGGGTTGTGTGGCCGTGTGTGCCTACGCCTGTGATGTAGTGTTGTGACATTACTGATTGATTATGCTAATAAAGTGCAGGGAAGGAGCATCGCCGCCCTGAGTTTGGGGGCAGGATCGTTATAATTTGGTCAGCATAGCTGACCGTTGCTTTTGTTTGCCACCATGCGGTGTATTGTTGATTGCAGGTGCTGTAGGACCGAGCAGTAAATAGCAGGTTAAAGCCCAAGTTGCTGAGCCGGCCCTCGAAGGCCTAGTTTTGATTATTTTCTTTTATTCATGTATACCCGGCCTGCGTGCCGAGGTCTGCGAAACATGTAATTTGAGGAAACAATTGTATGGCCATAAGGACAGTACTTGTGTATTTGTACTTCATTCCTTTTGGCTTTGTAGTGGACATTCATGCTAGTGTTGGGTTCTTTATTAATGTAACTTTTAATTGTTTCCGCTAGAATGCTCTGTGTAGGACGTTGATATTAGTTGGATGGTTTCCATTGAGTAACCTCCCGGTCTGTCTGTGGTATATGGCGTTGGGCCCCGGCCGGACCTACTGCTATATGCTATGCGACAGATAGGGGGTGTTACACCAGGACACTTCAAAGGACAACAAACCCTCTATATGTCAAGAAGTTCGTGTACTTTGTCTTGTCAAAGCTGAAAGGCTGGAAGCCTATCACCCTGAAGCAAAGCTCCATCTTCCTGAACCATTCAACATCTCAGGGGGAGCCTTTTGCTAACATCATATCCACTTAAGTCTTCTCAGTTGTAATTTGAGACGGAGAAGACAACATCACTTCCTTTCCCTTTCCTGTATACAGGGTTATAAGTCCCTTCAAAAGGTAACCCTTTGGTTGCAAGTCTCCTGATCAAAACACTTTGGTTGGTTTTTGAGCACCTGATCAAAAGCTCATTGGTGGCAATCACCTGATCAAAATCTGCTAGTGGATTCCTACAAGGGTGGTAGAAGAGTGGATGTACCCAAGTTTAGGGGAACCACTATAATCCTTGTGTCATCTGTGTTGCTTGCTCTCTTTATTTATTTTTGTGCTGTGCTCACTCTTTTATATAACATATATATTTAACTAGAGTAAAATAAGATCTATCCCCTCACTTTCAATTGGTATCAGAGCAGATTTTCTTCGTTGTACAGGCTAACACCTAAACCAAAATGATCTGATAGATCTTATATTTCTTAAGAGTTTATCATGGCTCAAAATGAAGAGTTTTCAAGCACCAGGCCTCCTATGTGCAATCTAGATAAGCTTGCACTATTGAAGGCAAGGATTAGGCTTTATATGAACTTCATTGATGAAAATATTTTTAATTCCATTTTGACAGATCCTTATCAATCTGTGGAAACAACAAACATCAATGTTGTTCTATCATTTCAATGGATAGATGCCCAGAAAAAGCTAAAGATTGCTGATGCACAAACAATGAACATTCTTGCACAATCAATGTCTGGTGATATTTTTCATGAAATTGTTGAATGTTCATCAACAAAAGATATTTGGGACTCCCTCACAGCTATGGTTGCTAGATCAGCTAAAAAGAGAATATTTGATGCTGATAATTGGAGTGACTCTAAATCTGAAGATTCATCCTATGCAAGTGAAGATGAAGAAGAGTCAAGAACAAGAGAATTTTGCCTAATGGCAATAAATGCCTCTTGCAGCAACTCTGATGAACAATCAGACTCTGAAGAAGAAACTGAGTCAGAAAAGGATCAGGTAATCGCTTCCTTTGATTTTACTTCAGATCATTTTAAAGAAGATTTTAATATTCTATGTAAAAATTTAATTCAATATGAGAAGGAAATAAAAATTCTTAGAGAGAAAGTAAATAATTTATCTTCTGAAAACATGAAACTCAAAAAAGATTTAAAAAATACTTCTGAACAAATAGCCTCATTAGAATCAGTTAAAGACAAAGAAAAGTTAATAAAAAATCTTCAGAAAATTTTTGTTCAATATAATTCGTCGAACCAAGCTCGACGAAATCAACACTATTCGTCGAACTCAGATCGACGAACTATGAACAAAGATTTTGATTTTAACTGTTCAAGAATCTATGCTCGATGAAATAAATACACTTCGTCGAACCGAGATCGACGAAAATGGAATACAGAAAACAACTATTATCATTCTGTGAACAGAGCTTGACGAACTCAATACCATTCGTCGAACTCAGATCAACGAAATTATTTTTCATCGAACCCAAAATTTCAGAGCAGAAATTTTAACTTATTTCAAAATCATAATCAAAATAAACATTTTATAAATTATTTTACTTAGTGGATAATCCTTCCTAGGAAATATCATCCACTGGGATATAAGGATCAACCTTAATGCTCTTTCATTTCAAATTATTATTGTGAAAGAAACATAGGACCCAAGGTAATCTGGGTCCAGAATTCCTAACCTCTCTTTGCAGGAAAAGACCTATCTTACCAAAAAGGAGTAGTGGTATTTGATAATAATCAAAAGCTATAGTCTTAGCCAATACAGAGGATACATCAGTGGCTGTATAGGGGGAGATTGTTTATTTTATAAAAGGGAAATTGCTTAAGAGGTTACAACAGTAGATTTGTTTTATTTATTTTTTCTCAAAGCACCATTGTACATCTGCTGAAATTTTTTTATAATTCAGGCAGATTATTTTGCTTTGTATTTTATTTGTTTTTGTGTAAATAGTGTCCTCACCCAAATAGGGGGAGATTGTTGGAACCCTAGTTCTGATTTGGGCAAGGATCACTATTCGGATGTTTAGATTGACCCAAAATGTTTAGTCAAGGGTCATAGGATTATTTCCAGGTCTGCTCCTTCAGAAAAATTCCCGAGAAATTCAGATTTGAAGTTCAGAAATTCAGCTTAAAGAAATTCTCAGAGCTCAGTTCAACGAACTCTGGGCTCAGTTCAACGAACTCTAAGCTCAGCTCAAAGAAAGCTGTAAAACTCAGTTCAAAGATTATGCAATTCAAAATCTCTGAGCTCAGCTCGACGAACTCCGAGCTGAGTTCAACGAACTTCGAGCTGAATTCAACGAACTCCAAGCCTAGTTTGAAGAAAGTTTTAAAATTAAGTTTGACGAATTCTGTGCAGTATTCAGACAGAAATATTTACAGCTGGCAGAATTAATTAAAGCTTAATTAAAGGAGATTATAGCTATCAGATTTAATGTTATATATTCTTATGAATATAGTCGTTTGGAGGCTGCATTAATTATGGATTAAATCAGAATTTAATGCTAATTGATTCCCAAAATAACTACCATTCTCGGGAATGATTCAGCCATTGCAGACAATGTAAATTCAAATGTTTCAATTATATTCAGACAATATATAGAGACATTTATGCAGTGCAGAAGGGGCATATGATGAAGCAGTGAGAGAGAAGAAAGAGAAACAACAATAATAAATCAGTGAATCAGTAAAGAACAACCCAACTCTCATACATACAGAGTTCTTCATCAAAGAGCACTGATATAAAAGAGATTTTCTCTTTTCCTGAAGAGAGGATGGACAAGTCAGGAAGAGTGCAATTAGTCTACAACAAGGATTTCTCTGCCTCTCTCTCTCGACAGAATGTTGATACACAGATAGAGAAATCTGATACAGACATACAAGATCTAGACTAGAAGAATATCAACAATCTGAAGAAGAAGAACATCAAATCAAAATCAAGAGTCTTCTTCCTTCTACACTCCAGGACACGTCAAAGGACTACAAACCCTCTATCTGTCAAGAAGTTCCTGTACTTTGTCTGGTCAAAGCTGAAAGACTGAAGGCCTATCACCCTGAAGCAAAGCTCCATCTTCCTGAACTATTCAACATCTCAGGGGGATCCTTTTTCTAACATCATATCCACTTAATTCTTCTCAGTTATAATTTGAGACAGAGAAGACAACATCACTTCCTTTCCCTTTCCTGTGTATAGGGTTATAACTCCCTTCAAAAGTTAACCCCCTTGGTTGCAAGTCTCCTGATCAAAAGACATGGGTTGGTTTTTGAGCATCTGATCAAAAACTTATTGGTGGCAGTCAATTGATCAAAACCTGCTAGTGGATTCCTATCAAGGTGATAGAAGAGTGGATGTACCCAAGTTTAGGGGAACCAATATAATCCTTGTGTCATCTGTGTTGCTTGCTCTCTTTATTTATTTTTGTGTTGTGCTCACTCTTTTATATAACATATATATTTAACTAGAGTAAAATAAGATCTATCCCCTCACTTTCACTCTTCCAAAAGCGAGATTTAAACCTGGAATCTCGATCTGATACAGTACTAACAGACACTCCATGTAGCCTGATAACATATTCTAAGTATAACTCAACTATCTTATTTATGGGTTAGTCATTCTTAAAAGGCATGAAGTGAGTACACTTCGTCAATCTATCCACTATAACCCAAACAGAATCATGCCCTAGGGATATCTCGGCAAACCAGTAATAAAGTTCATGGAAGTACTCTCCCACTTCTAGCTTGGAATCTCTAAGGGCGTTAACTTGCCACCAGGTCTTCCATGATCAGCCTTAACTAGCTTTCACGTGAAACATTCTGACACAAATCTAGCTATATCACCCTTCATTCCATACCACTAGGCAATCTGCTTCAGGTCTTGTAACATCTTAGTAGAACCAGGGTGGCCGGCAATACTGGAACCATGAGCCTCACTGCATAACTTAACTCGAATATCTTTAATATTGGGGATACAAAATCTACCACGATGTTTTAGGCTCCATTTGTTTCAGCATATTTGCCGGGTGTTTGGAGCAAACGCCGTCGGACGGCGGGTAAACTAACTGGGCGCCAGCGGTGTTTGCTCAGTTTGCACCCGCCGCAAGAAGAAAAAGCCCCTCAAATGCCGCTTTTCCAACCCCGCCCCCTCCGGTTCCAACTCTCCATTTCGACCCGCCGGGAGCAAACGCCACCGTCGTACCAAATGAAGCCTAAGGCTCCATTTGTTTCGGCATTTTTGTCGGGCATTTGGAGCAAACTACGCCGGACGGCGGGTAAATAAACGGTGCGCCGACGGCGTTTGCTCCGTTTACACCCGCCGTAAGAAGAAAAAGCCCCTCAAACGCCGCTTTTCCAACCACGCCTCCCCCCTCTGGTTCTAACTCTCCATTTCGACCCACCGGGAGAAAACACAACCTTAAAGTATCCGCGCCATCGATCGAAAAGTCTGGCAATTCCCCATTCTCAGTTTTATTATAAAGGTGCAACAAATCAGGATCTTCGTTCTGATGTAGTCTTGTGAGTGTAATCCATGAAGACTCAGCTACCTCCAAACCACTTGGCGAGTTATAACTCCCAACAGAAATATTCATCATGAAAAATTCATGAACCAGGGAATACACAAAAAGATTAAAGATTTTAGCTGTCTTTTTACTCAAGACATTTGCTACCATGTTAGCTTTGCCTGGATTTTATTGGATCTCAACATCATAATCTGTAACATACTCTTACCATCTCTGCTGGTGCAAGTTTAATTCCTTTTGAGGGAAAACGTACTTTAAACTCTTATGATCCGTGTAAATCTTACACAATGCGCCATATAATAGGTGTATCTACAGCTTCAGGGCATAAATCACAGCTGCGAACTCTAAATCATGCATAGGGTAATTCCTTTAATGAATCTTTAACTGCCTCGACCTATACGCTATTACTTTCCCCTCTTGCATCAATACGCCACCAAGTCCCACATGTGATGCATCCATGTAAACATCATACTCTATCCCTTTGGTAGGCAAGGTCAACACCGGAGCAGTGCACAATATCCTCCTTAATTCTAGAAAAGCTTCCTCGCACTAATCGCTCCACATAAAAGTTGTGTTCTTCTGCGTCAGTTTAGTCAATGATAAAAACAACGTAGAGAAACCCTCAACAAACCTTCTATATTAGCTAACCAGCCCTAGGAAGCTCCTTATCTCTTTGGGAGTGACAGGCCTATTTCAATCCATAACAACAGCTATCTTCTCTTGGTCAATAGAAATTCCATCCTTATTAACCACATGACCAAAGATGGAAACCTAAGGCATCCAAAACTAACACTTGCTCAGCTTAGCAAATATCTTATGCTCCCTCAAAGTAGACAAAACTAACTACAAGTGCTGGGCATGCTTCAGAACACCAAACATTGTGTATAAACACGATCACGAAATAGTCTAGAAAATCCTTGAACAATATGTTCATCATATCCATAAAGGCAGAGGGTACATTTGTCAAAACAAAATAAATCACCAAGAACTCAAAATGTCCATGTTGGGAATGAAAGGCAGTCCGTGGGAAATTCGTCTCACAAATCCTTAACTAGTGGTAGCCTGAACGAAGGTCATTCTTCAAAAACAAAGAACTACCACGCAACTGGTCAAACAAATCATCAATTCTCTGCAAGTTATACCTATTCTTAATGGTCACCATATTCAGTTCTCTATAATCAATGCACAGGCTCATTGATCTATCTATTTTCTTCACAAATAAAATGGGAGCACCCCACGACGAAGAACTATGTCTAATAAACCATTCTGAAGAAACTCATCCAACTGGGTACGTAACTCCTCCAGCTCATACGGGGCCACACGGTAGGACACCTTAGCAATAGGACGGGTACCCGACTCCAAATCTATGACTAACTCCATGTCTCTCTCAGGCGGAAGGCCAGGAAGATTATCAGCATATTCATCCGGAAACTCATACACCATGGGGATATCCTCTAAACGCGGCAAAATAACCTTGGTTTCCAAAACTGAAACCAAACAAGAAAAATAGCTGGAATCTAAAAGCTTCCGAACATATACCGCACAAATAAATGTAGGAACCTGGCGCGGATATCCATAAATACTCCTGGGTTGACCGTTGTCCATCTTGAAGTCCAAGCGCTTAACCTTGCACTGGATAACAACATCATGCCCAAGATCACACCAACCCGATAGAGAGTCAAACGATGACGCTCTATGAAAGCCCTTGCCACAAATGAGTGGGTAGCATCGAAATCGAATAGAACACGTGCCCAGCAGTTCTTTACCTTAAACTTTCCTATAAAAATTGCATACGCAACTAAGAAAACGAACGTCAAAACTGTAACTACATACTAAAAGCTAAAACTAGGGAAGGATCTAAGCTGATATCACTTGAGTAGACGTCTGAGCTTCCTCCTACGAAACCACATTTAGCTTGCCCTTTCCCTTGCCCAACTTCTGTAGCGGTGTCAAAGACTGAAGGGGAACTGGTTGCAATGGGGGCTGACCCTGCGGGCACTGTAACTTGAAATGTCCTTCTTATCGACACTGAAAGCAGACTCTTTTCTTTCCCCAACAATGGGCAGCGTCGTGGCCCTTCCGCTTACACGTAGAACAAACTAAATCCCCTTTAGTAACACTTTGGATCACGTGCACCTGCTCTTGCTTCTGAACTCCTATCCTCTTAAAACACTTCTCGAACGGTTGGGCTGGTCGGCCACAAAAACTGCATGCTTCTTTGCTTTTCTTGCTTGAAGCAAAACTGGATTCACAAAGACTCTTGCCCTCGTCAGACTTTCTCTTATCTTTTCTCATTTGCTGGACTCAATTCTTTGCATTATCAATCGCCTCGACCTTCAACGCGGCCTCTACCACTTCAATATAACTTGCTGATCCGTATGCACTAGCTAGCTGCTGGATGTCACTCCTTAGACCACCCAGAAAATATTTAACTTTACTAGCTTCAGAAATAACTAAATCTGGAGCGAACTGGCTCAGCTTACTAGACTCTACTTCATACTCACTCATAGTGAGTTGTCTTTGCTTTAAGTGTAGAAATTCATTCATTAGACGATATCGCTTGACCGATGGCAGAAACTTCTTCAACAACAGCTCTTTGAAGGATTCCCAAGTACAACCATCCTTTAAATTTTCCTTTTCTCTCAGCCACTAACTCTTTGCCAAGCACTTAAGCTAATATGCAATGATCATCACTCTCTAGTCATTAGAAACTCCTGAGTATGAAAACATCTCTTCGATTACTATAATCCAATCATCCAAAGCCATGTAATCCGCTCTACGATCATAAGAAGGAAGTCCTAGTCGTTGGAAATGCGAGATAAAATTCAGCTCTGGTGGCAACAAAATCGGAGGTACCAGAGGAGCAGGGGGAGAAGGAATAGCCAGACCCACTGCAGGGTCCTGCACTCTCGGCAGCTATCCTGACACAACCTATAACAATGCTTGGATTTGCGTCTGCATCTCCACCGTCTTCCTCGACAAAGTTTCTTTACTCTGCCGCAGACTTTCAATCACCGCATCGCTCTGCGCACTTGAAGACTCACCCTAAAACTGGGGAGTCGACCTAGTATCCACATGCTAAGGCACCAGTCTAAAAGAATAACAAACAATTAATCAAAACCTAGCCCAACCGCTAGAACTAAACAACACAGTCCAAACAATACATGCCTAAGAACTTGCTAAAGCTGCTAACTCTCACTGGGATTTTCAATAATGATGTCATGCTTAACTTAGGATGATATACTGTCACCCTACTAACGTATGTGCATAAACCATGAATGCTTGAATTCCTCATTCTATTTGACTCAAAACCATGTGTGTACGTATGCCATCATATAAATATTTAGCTTGGCACGTGTGTTGATGCAATGTTATGTCATGCATGTTATGTTATGCAATCTAAAAGGGCCTTAATGCATGTTATGAGTGGCGTACACATGAAATGTTATGCATCCCATACTACATAACTTCGCATGCAACAAAAAATAAAACTTGCTAATGGGTACCCATGTGATGATTGTTATGCATACTATACTACATAACCGTCACATGTTCACACCAGTTGTGGATCTATATACAAACACATATTATGCATCACATACTACATAATATGCCCTGTATACTTCTTATCATGCTATGATTGTAGTGTTCGTGCTTTAGACAAGACGTACTGATGACATATCGGTGTGTGTATGAAATGACACTAGACAACTAACACTAACTAGAGACGGTTGCTCGACCAATTATCTAACAACACATCCCTCTGATAACAACTGGCACAACCAACATTTTCTCCGTATTTAACAATGTATTAGAGTAAGGGAAAATGTGCATCATGTTTCTACGTCATCAGGGGATAACTGCAGACTCTCTGGCAAGACTTCAAACTCTACTATTTAAATAAAATTCACAAGTTGTTCTAAATTAAATCTAGTTTAAGTTAAGATGGACGTATCCCTCGGTACGGCGGATCAACAGTCCACGAGTAAAAATATAGTTATATGCTGTGAAAATACTTCGATTTTTTATTTAACATCCTACATGAGCATAAACATCCACAAAAGGATAACCCTCGAAATGCAAGACTCTAGATTTATTATAAGTATAAAAATAGTCTTTATTGATAAGTATAATATTATAATGATTTTTATATATTTTTATTTTTTAAAATAGTTATGTTTTATTTAGTTTTTATTAATATTTATTATTAATCACTTTATTTTTTTTATTTCAGTTCAATCTGGGCTGTAAATAACAAATTGAAGCTAACAGGGCTGATCAGAAGAAGAAGCCGAACATTTCTGGAAAAATCTCAATTTACACGCCCCGATCACGAGCGTGACCGTCAGGTCACGGGTGTGACCCAGAAAGGTGCTCCAAAAGTCATTTCCACGTCGTATTAAAGTTACACTCTAAGGTCACGAGCGTGACCTCATAGTGACAGGCATGCCTCCAAGGCGTGACGTCTAGGCATGCCACGCATCATCAAGGCAGTTTTGGATTCAGTAGTTTCAAGCTAACAAGCCCTAGGTCACGTGCGTGACCTAGGGGCGTGACCTCTTCAGCAATGCCAGATTAACTCCCATCGTTTTTCCTTCTCGCCGTTTCCAGTAATAGACTTGACATGCCCTAGGTCACGGGCGTGACATAGTGGTGTGACCCACAAAACGACGAATTTTGGCAGTTTTCTCCAAACGTTCCCGACCTTTTAAGAGGACGGTTTCGCACGTGACATGCCCCCTTGTCACGGGCGTGACCTATGGATGTGACCTTCCAGAAATTTTCCTATAAATTCTAGATCGAGCGAGGAGCTGAAGGATCTAGGGGTATCTAGAAGTCATCTAGGAGTAGATTCTTAGCTAATTTTTAGTAGTTTTCTTGCACTTCTTTTATGTAATTTCAATTTCATAGTTTAGGTTTGCATCTAGTTTAATTCAAGCACTTCTTCCTCCAGCAATTATGTTGTTTTTCTTTATCTTTTTATATAGCTTCTTTATCTTGTCAACTACCTAATTTCCATTTGCACTTGATCATGACAAACTTTGAAATTAAATAAACTTTTTTTCTTTATCAAACTCTCTTTATTTCTACTTTGATTTATCTTTGAGTTATTTTGCATCGAATTCATATTTCGCGTATATGTTCTTCGATCTTAGATTCGTATCTTAAATGACCGAGAAATTGCGAATACGAGTAGATCGCTCAAAGATAAAAGGAGTTGCATGCACTGCTCGAGAGAGGACCACATAAATCTTCTGGATTGGAGTCAAATCCAATAGTGGAGTTCACCGCATAAAGCAAGCTTAGGGGTTTCAACTGGTCGAGGGGTCTTAATCGATCAACCTAATGTTAGTCAAAAGCAAGAGCTCGAGAGAGACACTTTTGTTTTTTGGGAACTTCCACAGTCAAAGTAAGTGATTAGGAGTTTGTACTTGTATCATCTCATGAAAGTCTATTTTAATTCAAAGTGAGTCTAGATCAAGTGCTATATTTTTGTTTATTTCTCTTTCTATAAGTTTAATTTAACACTTCTTCATATTTAGATAAAATAATATTAATTTGCGTGAGTAGGAGTAATCAACAGGCCCCGAGTCTAAATATGACAATTTTTTGTACTATATTTCGATAGGTACACTTGCCCAATTTTGGATAATAGTTTGAAATTATTTTTAAAACTATAAAATCCTTATCAAGTTTTTGGTGCTGGTTCCCGGGAATATTTTTGTTGATATTTTGAAAGCATATATTTTATTACTTTTATCATTCTTGTTCTCCCCCTCCATTTCTATTTTTTTAAAATTCATTTATATTAAGTATCAGTTGTTTTATTTTCTTTTTACAAAAAAATGTTAACACAATTGACCGCTAAGGTTGTCGAGTTTCCACATAAAATTAATCTTTCGCAAGCCGCAAGGCGATGCTACATTTCTTGTTATTATTGTGTTGGTTCTCATCGAAATGAGTATTGTTATTATTATAATTATTATAAAAATCTTTCTTATAAAAATAATTTTGATAATAACTATGAAAATAACTATTCTCACTTTTATGATAATAATTTTTCTAATTTACATGAAAATAATTTTTCCAATTCTTCTAATTTTCATGAACATAATTTTTCAAATTTTAATGAGAATAATTATTTTGATTTAAATAATTTTTCTTCTACCTCGAATTTTGTTCTTTCTTGTTCGCAAGATCAATCAGAAGGATTCCTGAGTTATGAGAATAACTATTTAGATCCTAATTTTTATTCTTCTTTTATCACACCGCTCTCTTCTTCTTCTACTAATTTTGGGGATTTTTCACAATTCATAGTTGATCCTCCCCAAAATTTAGTAGAAATTATTACTTGTTCTAATGATTCTTCCACCTCTTCGAATATTTCACCTAGGATGGAACATGAATCTTCATGTGCCCCCTTTGTGGCTTGTTCCAAAGAGGAGGAATTATTATATCAATAATTTATTAAAACAATTTCTAATAATTTTTCTCCCACTTCAAATATTTCACCTATGGAGAAACATGAATCTTCATGTGGCCCCTTAGTGTCTTATTTAGAAGAGGAAGATGAATTATTATTTCCAAAATCTATTAATATTATGGGCACACTGGGTGAATAAAAAGAAAAACCTGTTTCATCTCCTACTACACCCGACTCTTATTTTCATGAATTTTCAAGTATCCCAAGTAAATATTTAGAAATTGAAATTCATGACAATAACGAGGCCTATAATATTTCTTTAAATGAATTTTTAAATAATGATTTTATTTTAGAAAAAAACAACCAGAGCCTAATCATATTACTTCGCAAGAATCTCCTCCTTATGAATATTTTTCCGACGTGCTTCTTTTTGATTTTTCTTTTAATAACAAATTTCATGTAGAAGAGGAGCCGTTGTAATTAAATGATTTCCATGATCCATTTGCCGCTTATCTACAAATATTCAAATCACCTCAGGTATGGATTAGTGATTTGAATTTACATTATCAAGCCGACCATTCAAAAAAGAAAAATCAAGAAGAAAATGGAGGAGACGTCGGGCGAGCAACTTTGGTGTCCTCGCCAAAGAGAGAATTAAGGGAGTTGCCCATTCATTTCAACTTCTATTTTCCTTTTTCTTAACCCGAACCGTCTAGCTTAAAGACATGAAAAAGAAATGCACTTTTGGAAGACACCCCTTGCTTATCCTTGCATTTTATTTTTCAAATCAATTAAAATTATTATTTTTACCTTTTTTCTCCTTACTTGGTATATAAACATTGGAGACATTGTTTATTTTTACGTATGAGGGTGGAATATTCTTTATTGATTTTTTTTTAAAAAAATGAAAAAATATTTACAAAACAATTAAGATTATAATTTATGTTTTTTGTATTTATATCTTAAAAAACAATTCAAAAAAAGTAATAAACCCCTACTTAGTTTTTTGTGATTTTTAGAAATTATTTTTAGTTTCTTTATAAGAATTTTTATAATTTTTGATTTTCTAATCTTTTATTTCAATATTGTTATTTAAATTTAATTTTTAGGTGATTTGATTTTAAGAAATACTTTATGAATTAAATTTATTTAGAATAATTTCTTTTACCCTTTTTTTCTTAATTCTAATTAGTTTCAATTTTATAGTGCTTAGTTTAACAATCTTTAGATTTCAATTATATTCAGTTATGCTTAAACATACTTAGGGAATTTTAATTTACTATAGTTCCTTGATCCGTAAAAAATCATCTCACGGACTACAATTCTAATAGACAAGTGTACCTATCATTTTATAGTATAGTGATATAGATAAATCAAGGTCGTATAAAAACTCGGGGCAGCCAAGTACTATTACTCACAACGACTCTATTATCCTACCGAACGATTGATGGGTTTTGAAAATGAAAATGAACTAAAGATTATATTAAAGCGAAAACTTGCGATAAAAAAAAGGATAGCATTCAATCAATGATTCACCATGAAAAGAGGATAAGAAGGATAAAAATATAATTTTATGATTGCAAATCAAACTCGACCGTGACGGACCCAAAAATAAGAAATAATCTCGCTAGAGCATTAAATCTCCTAACTTATGGACGTTTTGACCGAAATCTCTTTTCAAATAAAAAAGGCCTAAAGTTGCATTAACAAAGTGATCCGCACTATTGGATTTGACTCCAATCCGGAGGATTTACGTCGTCCTATCTCTAGGATTGCGTGCAACTCCATCCTTCTTTGAGTGATCTTTCAAATCAATGAGTCTCTCGACTACTATGAAATGAGATCAAATTGCCTACTACCGTATACCGGAAATACGGAGTCAACACGAGAAAAATCAAAGAAGGATCGGGAATAATTTTGATAAAAATAAAACTAAGAAGTAAAAGGAAATCTCATCTCATTTCATGGATCCTCATGATCGAATGCTAACGGAAAATTAGCTACGCATGTTTGAGAAAGAAAGCACAAAAAGATAAAAGAAATTCATTTTCATTGATATATAAAAAAGGGTACACAATAATAAAGACAATACAATATTATTCTACTAAAAGAAAAAAATACAACAAGGAAAAAAATACACTTAGCAACAAATAAAGATGGAAACTTGCACTTGAACTAGTTATCTCTCTTGCTTTCTCTCCAATCCAACCCTTTAAATGCATGAGACATGAGTTCCTTTTATAGGAGAGGAGGAAGATTCTAGAAAATGGTGGAAATGAAGGACATAAGGGTGTAGCCGGCCATGTACTTGGAGATGTTTATGCATGATATTAAATGAGGTGGTGAGAGAAGAGGAGGGATTCATTGAATGTAATTTATGGAAATGAAAGTGGAAAATATAAAGTAAAGAGGGGGATGAATGTATAATAATGAAGGGGGGAAAAGAGGGGGCCGACCATGCATGGGTGGCAAGGTGCATGCATGGAGAAATTAATGAGGAGAGGAGAGAGAGAGGGTCGGCCATGCATGGGCTTCATAATGTGGGCCGAAATATTGTTTGTGGGCTGCATGGGCTGCTCGGGTTTGGGCTTTTAGAGTAGCTCGGGCTGCTTCATGTTGGTGAGCTCGGGTTGTAGAGGGGCTGCACTTGTAAAGGCTTGGGCTGCATCATACATGTAGAGGGGCTGCTTGTACGTGGACTTCAACTTGAGGGCTTGAACCTACAAATAAAACAAAACAAATAAACAAAATGTTAGATATATTTTATTACATAACATAATATTAGTTATTAAAAATAAAACTAAACATAACAAGCATAACATAATAATAGTTATTAAAAATAAAACTAAACATAACAAGCATAGCATAACATAATAATAGTTATATTTCACAACAAAACACAACTAGATATTAAATACGAAATAAAACATAACAAGCATAAAAAACATAAAAATATAAACAAACTTAGGAATTTTGCATACTAAACTATCCCCAAAAACAATGACTAAAAGTAGTCATCATTGCTCTCTAACTATTTTAATTTAATATAAAAATTTGTTTAGCCTTTCCTTTGTTTTTTTGTATGTTCTTGTTAGATCAGATGTCATGGGGATAAGAGGATAAAATTCATTATCCCCTCTTACACATGCATTTTTTTGGTTAGATCATATGTCATGGAAATTAAGTATTTTTTGTTATACATATGCAACCCAAATAAAAGATGAAGTAAGAGGATTAAATTTATTACTCCCAATTTATCTTTTGTTTTTTTTATTTGAAGAGAGAAAAATATTTGTTCATATGTCATGGAAAATGAGTGGATAAAATTTATCATTTTCTTGATAAACATATGCAAATATCAAAAAAAAAATAATGCGAGGTGAGAGGATAAAATTCATCACCTCTAATTAAAAATCTCTTAAATTTCATTGTTCCTAAAATGAAAAAATTTAGATGTAAATTAAAATACTAAGAGAGCATAAGTAGTAGTTTAATTTTTTCCTTTAAGTCTCTTTTTAGTTAAAAGTGTTAATAATTCTTAATTTAACTTTGTTGGCTAACTACTATATTTTGACCACTAATTATTTTATTTGAGAAACTTTTGATAAATATTTCGCTCTTCACATTTTTAATTCATATCTTAGGACTTGATATTTAAATCTATAAAATTTATTTTTAACTTTCTTTTGATTTAATAAACTTTTAGTTTAATTAAAAATTATATTTTTTTTATAAGTACTTCTCATAGTTTTACTCTGCAATAGCAAAAGCTTAAGTATAAGGGTATTTGATAAGTTAATTATTATAGTGATTTTAATATAGTTTTTATTTATAAAATAGTTATGTTTTATTAAGTTTTTATTAATATTCATTATTAATTACTTTATTTTCTTATTTCAGGTCAATCTAGGCTGCAGATAACAAATTGAAGCTAACAGGGCTGATCTAGAGAAGGATCTGAACATTTCTGAAAAAATTCACAATTTACACGCCCCGGTCACTAGCGTGACCGTCAGGTCACGAGCGTTACCCATAAAGGTGCTCTAGAACTCATTTCCAAGTCGGATTAAAGTTACACGACGAGGTCATGGGCGTGACCTCATAGTCACGGGCGTGCCTCCAAGGCGTGACATCCAGGCGTGCCGCGCATCATCAAGGCAGTTTCAGATTCAGTAATTTCAAGCTTACACGCCCTAGGTGACGGGCATAACCTAGGGGCGTGACCTCTTCAGCAATGCCAGATTAACTCCCGCCATTTTTCCTTTCTGCTGTTTCCAAAAATAGACTTGACACGCCCTAGGTCACAGTCATGAAATAGGGGCGTGACCCGTAGAATGACAAATTTTGGTAGTTTTATCCCAACGTTCCCAGGCTTTTAAGAGGACGGTTCCGCACCTGACATGTCCCCTAGTCACGGGAGTGACTTAGGGGCGTGACCTTCCAGAAATTTTCCTATAAATTCTATATCGAGCCAGGAGCTGAAGGATCTAGGGGTATCTAGGAGTCATCTAGGAGTAGATTGTTAGCCAATTTTTAATAGTTTTCTTGTACTTCTTTTATGTAACTTCAATTTCATAGTTTATGTTTGCATCTAGTTTAATTCAAACACTTCGTCCTCTAGCAATCATGTTGTTTTACTTTATCTTTTTATGTAGCTTCTTTATCATGTCAAGTACCTAATTTTCATTAGCACTTGATCATGACAAACTTTGAAATTAAATAAACTTCTTTTCTTTATCAAACCCTCTTTATTTCTACTTTGATTTATCTTTGAATTATTTTGTGTCGAATTCATATTTTGCAGATTTGTTCTTCGATCTTAGATCTGTATCTTAAATGACCGAGAGATTGCAGATTCGAGTAGATCGCTCAAAGATAAAAGGAGTTGCATGCACTCCTCGAGAGAGGACGACATAAATCTTTCGGATTGGAGTCAAATCCAATAGTGGGGTTCACCGCATAAAGCAATCTTAGGGGTTTTGACTGGCTGATGGGTCTTAATCAATCAACCAAAGGTTAGTCAAAAGCATGAGCTCGAGAGAGACGCTTTTGTATTTTGCGAACCTCCGCAGTCAAAGTAAGTGATTAGCAGTTTGTACTTGTATCATCTCATGAAAGTCTATTTTAATTCAAAGTGAGTCTAGATCAAGTGTTAGCTTCTAGTTTTTTTTCTTTCTTTAAGTTTAATTTAACCTTCTTTTATATTTAGATAAAATAATATTAATTTGCGTGAGTAGGACTAATCAATAGACCCCGAGTATAAATACGACAATTTTCTATACTATATTTTGATAGATACACTTGCCTAATTCGGGATAATAGTTTGAAATTATTTTTAAAACTATAAAATCCTTATCATTTACGTTATCTTAAAAAATAGTATATTAGTTTTAGAAAGATGTCATGTATGAAATACTAGTAGTAATGTTTTTATAAGTTAAAATACCTAACATGCAACCTAGTATAAAATATTCCTCAGAGAGCAAGTAAAAACAAGCACAAAGAGGTAAAACTAACAGCTTAGCAAAGTAATTAGCATTTTAGAAGAATTCAACCAGTGAGCGTCAACAAGCAGACACGAACCCACTGGAGAGCATGCATGTCTGTATTAACAAGAAGCAACCAAAAACTACCTCACAAGGGTGAGGAAAACCTCTGCAATACAGCAGTACACTAGCAACACCAACCTATCTGCTCAACCGACTACTGCCCTGAACCTGAGAAATTCAAAGAAAGAACACCTCAGCATGAAAATACAAATGTCAAAAGGAAACAATTAGATATAAACAAGTGAAAGCAGAAGGGGTTACCAAACCCTACCAACATAAATGCTGACAACCTCAGCTAGTATAATCAACAAAAGAGGCAAGAAAGAAAATAATCGTCAGTAAAATGAGAAGAGTGCACCAAATGAGAGAAGTTACCATGCTTCGCTTAAACCTGCAGAAGCAAATAGCCAACAACTGCCAAACTATAGAAGGAAAAGGAACTATATAGTCCTAAACATGTGAATCATTAACACTGGTAAAAACCACGGATCCGTGTCGGCGACCAAAACATCCAATACCGAACTACCAGACACAAATGTCTCAGAGGCACCATGGTGGCTGCCACAAGGTCCAACACACCTAAACAGCCTGTAAACAGAGACCCAAAACAAAACTACCACGTGCAATGATTCACGATACAACGTCCAATTGGCGGTCATTTATCCGCTATCGATCTAGCCATAAAAATAGAACATAGAAACCCAGCAAAACCCAAATACTAAAGTCTAAACACTTCCCACGACAAACGGGACAAACATACCCAAAATAAACCCTAAGGACCAAACTCGACCAATCAGACAAAATCAGCGAAAATATTCCAAGTCCTGGACAATTCGGCGAGTATACCCGAAGAGTTGATATGATACTCGACGAATTGATATGATAGTCGACGAATCGCAAGGTGATACACGGCGAAAAAGACTTGATACTCGAAAAATTGCCTAGCGATACACGCCAAAATTTCCTTAGCCTCACCGACCGCTCAACGTTTTCTACACCTAAATCAAACTCGACGAAACTGCCCGATACTCGTCGAATAGACCTACCGACACTCGACGAATCCTAACTTAACGAATTTCACTAAGGCTAACTACTGATATCCGTTGAATAAGACTTAGCGGAATCCTAACTTTTACTCGTCGAACTCTTACCCGAAACCCGGCGAAAAACTATATGGCTAAACTGATGAATTGACCTCAATCCAAAATCCTGCTCTTCATGACTTTGTCGAAAATTTGCCCTAACCTAGGGATTCTTCCAAAACTCACCATACATTACTCTTATTCTCTAAGGGAGGAGGAAGGAAAGGAAGATAAGGACTAAAAATGAACATGGAAGGAGAAAGATCCACTTGCCTTGAAACTTCGGAAAAACGACCTCTCACGCGCTCCGCTCCGAGGATCGGCCGTAAGAACTCACCGCCTTCGAATCCAGAAACTTTTCGCAGCAAAATGACGGTTAGTTCAAAAGCCCTAGCGCCAAAAATCTACGAATCGGAAATATCTTACCGCGCACGCGTAGCTCTCGTCGATAGCTCTCCGGTTCTATGCTTCGGCGAAGATTTCGACCACCGAATCTCCCGGAATCGCGGCCGGAAGGCTCCCAGAAAAGTCGTCCGTCCCTCTGGTTCGGCCGAGTGAACATGGGAGAAATGGGCTCGACTTCTTTCTTTTTTTGTACAGGAAGAGGAGAAGGTTTATATTTATAATAATAATATTAGTAATCTTGATAATAATAATAATACTTAGGATCATATGTTTTAATTAATGGGGGAGGGTGAATTCGCCGAATGAGATGGGGGGCTCGGGGAGTATCGTTGAAAGCATTGACAAATTAAGCCTTGATATTATATTATATTATATATATATATATATAATAATAATAATAATAATAAAAATAATAATAGTAATAACATAAGTATTATATTATTAGGAAGGACTAAACGCGTGCCGATTCCAACGAAATTCGCATACTAGGTGAATACCGACGCCACGAACTCAACGGCGAAGCCAGAATTAAAATCCAACGCCCCGTTCTCGAGATATTAATTTCTAAAGTTTACGGCGAACGTTAAATATACAAAACTTTGGAAATTCGCCGAGGCTCCAATATCGCTCGGAACACGATGAAATTTGACGGACAAATTCAAAATAAATCAATTTAATTTCGTATCATGAAATTTTAGAATTTCGATGAGAATTCCAAGATTTGGCCGGCTCGACCTAACAGACGTGAAAACACACTAATAACGACACGTCGTCAACTCCGCGTTAACGTAACGCCCTTATATCATTATGACGTCACCAAGAAAATTAAATAATTGACGGAAAAACATGGGCGTTACAATCAGGGAGCGGCTTATGCTGCATTCTTCTGTAATTTGGAAAAGTGATAGCTTATGGCTCATGGTAGTTGAAAGTGCACAAGTGGAACTATCCAGTCCACGACTTGGAGTTAGCGGCTGTTATATTTGAACTTTAACTGTGCCATCATTACTTATATGACATGGAAGTGGACATCTTCACGGACCATAAAAGCCTGAAGTATCTATTAGATCAGAAGGATCTAAATATGCGACAGCGGAGGTGGATAGAGTTCCTTGGGGATTACATCTTCGAGATTAACTACACTCCCGGGAAGGGAAATGTCGTCGCGAATTCCTTGAGTCGTAGGACTCCGGTAAGGGCAAATTGGTTACAGATGCATGACGAGCGTTTTATCCAGGAGTTGGAGGCCTTGAACATTGCTTGTGTTGACAAAAATGCCACTACAAATGCGTGCCTAAACTGGACGGAGGTATAGTATGAACTTGCATACAGGGTTCGACGATCAACGGAACTCGATGAGAGTCTGAAACGCTATGCAGTGGATTGGTCAAATTCCCAATCTCCTTGGATGACAGTCTTTTATGAAAGGACGGTCATTTGTGTGTCCCAAATATGGGCAAGCTACGGGATGAAAAATGAGTCGATTCGTTCCCAAAGTTAATACAAAGGTTGTCAATCCTTTTGAGAGAAAGATCAAGGCTATAGGCCAAGATCCGCTCAAGGAAAATGGTCTTACTCGGTCCGGAAATAGGAAACAGGAACAATAACGATTTCAATTCAAAGATTTGAAAGCGATTAAATTTTAAAGCCACGGAGAACACGATGGTGCACCTTCCACAAATCTAAGAGAGGAAGCACAAAGAGAGGGGAAGAGTTTACCCAACCCGGATTCACCGTGCACATAAGATATGGTGGGAGAATCACTCTGTCCACGGATCCACCGACGTCACATCGAATGGGGCTGCAACCTTCTTCCTTGGAGTCGCACCGAAGGAATCCACATCGGAGTCACACCGAAGAGGGGTGGAGGAAGCAAGGGATGGTTTCACACCACAAGGGGGGCGGCGGCTAGGGGGAATACCTTGGCCGAATTCTCCTTTGGTATTTTTTTTGATTCAAATTCTTCTTGTCTATTAATTCTCATAAAGAGGTCTCCTTATATAGGAGTTGCAAACACATAGGAGTTACAAACACACATTTAACCGTCCAAAATGGAGACGACATCTCATCCATCCGGGTGGTTAATTACACACCACATATTTTAAATGCAGGAAATAAACAAATAAGTCCACACATGAATATAAAATTATTACCCAAGTATGGAATAATTTTATATTCTCAAATATAAAATATAAATAAAAATGACGTAACTAAGAGCATGATTTTAAAATGATTCTTCAAGTGGGCTTAGCACGCCGCGGACGGAGGTTGTAACGTTGCCTTCCATTAGCGTCATCATGGCTCCTAACGTCTTTATGTTGTAGTGCCTCGGCAACCGGATCATCATCAAGCAGTGGAGGCAATGCCGCGGCATCAATCCTCCCCCGCTCAAAATCACGTATCTATGATGCATGGTCCAAGAGATAGCGGCGGAGAAGAGCGACATCCAATTGTTGAAGCTCTGGCTCGAGTACCCAAGAGTCGTCGGAAGGAGGGCAGTCACGCCAAAAGATGAGAATGCGGCGGGTAGCACCATCGGTGGTACTAAGCAGCTCAGCATCAAGTATCTTGTCTAGTATAAGAAAGGTTTTGGGAAACCTTGGAAAGATGTCAGCAGTGGGAATAAAAGAAGGTAACTTACCATCTGATGCTAAACCTGTGGAGACCAGGGGAGAGTGATCATCCGTACTACCACTCCCCAAACCCAAGAATTTTGAGTGGAAGGAGAAGACGACAAAGATGTAAACTCTTGTATAGGTGAAACAAACATCGTCAAATCTGAGACATTAAAAATGGGTGAAACACCCCAATCAGCCTGCAAATCTAAGACAAGCATTATCATCGAGTTTCTTTATAATCCAGAAGGGGCCGGCGCACTTTGGAGCTAACTTTCTAACGGTGCCAGTTTGCAGTCGCTCGGGAACTAAGCGGACTAAGACTTGATCGCCGACTTTAAAGTGTGACACTCTCCTATGTTGATTAGCTTGTGTTTGATAGGATTCATATTGGGATGCTAAGGTTGCCCGAATATGTGCGTGCAAGTCATGAATGTGTTAGGCGAAGGATTGTCCGAATTGACTTGCTTTATATGTAGGTGGTAACAGAACAAAGTCAAGTGGCACAAGAGCCTTATACCCGTGAACAATCTCGTTAGGGGACATACCCGTGGACCGATTCTGAGAGTTATTGTAAGCCAATTGTGCATGGGGAATAAGTAGATCCCAAGTTCCCTTTTGATCACTCACAAGACACCTTAGAAGATTCACTAAACTCCGAATGACTACTTCCCTCTGACAATCGATTTGCGGATGATAGGCAGCGGAAAATAATAATTTGGTCCCCATTAGAATCCATAAAGTTTTCCAAAAATAGCTAGTGAATTTCACGTCCCTATCCAAGACAATTGTCTTCGGCACTACGCGATGACGAACGACCTCTCAAAAATATAACTTAGCTATGTGAGATGTGTCGTTGGTCCTACTACATGGGATAAGGTATGCCATTTTTGAAAACCTATCCACAACTACAAAAATGGAGTCGTGTCGGCGTAGAGTGGTGGGGAGGCATAATATGAAATCCATGCTCACGTCTTCCCACTGTATGGAAGGAATTGGTAAATGGATATATAACCCAACATTTGTTTTAGATCCCTTAGATACTTGACATGTTCGACAACAACTCACTATTCCCCCAACCATCGCCTTAAGCTTAGGCCATTAAAATTTCTCCTCAACGAGTGCAATGGTCTTATCCCTTCCAAAGTGTCCACTCAGACCTCCGCTATGCATTTCCCAAATAATGTGGTGCCGTAAGTAGGATCGAGGAATACACAACTTCCCGTGCCTAAAAAGATAACCGTCCTTAATAACAAATGCAGATATGGTCGTGGGAGAGCTATCCTGTGCGGAGAAATACATCTCGTGGAAATCTGGGCAAGTGGCATATTCGTCCTTAACTCGTTCGAATCCTACGACATTGACTTGCATGGTAGACAGTAGAAGGGTAAGGCGGCTAAGTGCATTGGCAACTAGATTGTCAGATCCCTTAAGGTGCTTAATACTAAAAGTGTACCCTTATAAGAAAGCTACCCACTTAGTGTGACGCAGGCTGATTTTATGCTGACCGTTTATAAAACGTAAAGCATCATGATCGGAGAGAATCACAAACTCCTTGGAGAGGAGATAATGCCGCCAATGATGCAAACACCTAACAACAACATAAAACTCTCTATCGTAGTACGAATAATTCAACTTAGTGCCCGCTAGTTTCTCACTGAAATAACTGACCAGGTGACCTTCTTGACTCAAAACACCTCCTATTCCTACCCCTGACGCGTCACAGGTACGCTCAAAGACCTTGGTGAAGTCAGGTAGACGTAACACCGGTGCCTCGATCATGAGCTTCTTAATACGTTGGAAGGCAAAGGTGGCGGACTTTGTCCACGTGAAGTCACCCTTCTTCATGCAGTCAATAATATACGCCATAATGATACTAAAGTCTCGTATGAAGCGTCGATAGAAAGTAGCAAAATCATGGAAACTA
Source organism: Platanthera guangdongensis (assembly GCA_039583875.1). Taxonomy (NCBI): domain Eukaryota; kingdom Viridiplantae; phylum Streptophyta; class Magnoliopsida; order Asparagales; family Orchidaceae; genus Platanthera; species Platanthera guangdongensis. The sequence goes on from JBBWWR010000117.1 coordinate 91,559, forward strand.
CGGACCTCTCATAGGCTAGTCAGTTCGGGCCAGTCCTTAATCACTTGAACCTTTCCAGGGTCAACTCGAATACCCTCAGAACCGACTATATAACCTAAAAACTCCACCTCTAGAACAGAGAATATGCACTTCTTAAGATTAAGGAATAGAGTTTCCTTCCTCAAGGTGGACAAAGTCACTCTCAAGTGGGAGATGTGTTCGACAGTGTAGGTGCTATAGACTAAGATGTCATCGAAATAGACTACCACAAACTTCCAGTATGGTCGAAAGACGTGTATCATCATCCAGGAGAAGGTGCTGGGGGCATTGGATAACCAAAGGGCATCACAAGCCACTCATATAACCCATCCTTGGATTTAAACGCAGTGTTCCATTCATCACCCTCACGGATACTAATCTGGTGATAACCGCTCCTAAGATCCAACTTAGAAAATATAGTGGTGCCAGATAATACATCCAAGAGGTCATCTAAACGTGGGATAGGGAAACTATACTTGACGGTAATCTTGTTGATAGCCCGTCTATCAACATACATTCGCCATGAGCCATCCTTCTTGGGGGCAAGTAGAGCTGGAACAGCACATGGACTCATACTAGTCCTAATAAACCCCTTCTTCAACAAGTCCTCTATCTGAACCTGGAACTCCTTATGGGCAGCGGGATGGAGTCGGTAATGGGGCTGGTTGGGCAAGGAAGACTCCGGGATGAGATCTATCGCATGTTGAATATCTCTAAGTGGAGGTAATATCGATGACAACTCATCCTGGTACGTATCCTTATACTCTTCCAACAATACCCGTAGCTCACTGGGCAGATCATCCAATACTCCCGAATCTGTCTTCGCACTCAGAAGGACTAGCGCATACATCACTCCATCAAGAAATGGGCCCTTAATAAATTCTTTTCTTCCGACTAGGTTCAAGGCCTTCCCCTCAACTGGGATCGTGGTTTCCTTAACCGGTCCTACCGGTTCCTTCGGGATAGTCGTCCTCAAAGTAATGGTTTTGCCATTGAACTTGAATTCATACGTGTTGGCTCTACTAAAATGCGTCACATCACGGTTATAGAGCCAAGGGCAGCCTAGTAACACGTGACAAGCGTCCATCGGGAGGACATCACACCATACCTCATCAGTATATAATTTGAATGAGAGGGGGACCAGGCATCGCTTGGTAACCGGGATGGTGATCTTGTTTATCCAAGCTACATAATATGGGGTCGGGTGTGGTTCCGTGGTCAGGGCCATACGCGTGACGGCGTTCTCAGAAATGACATTCATACAGCTATCACTCTCGATAATCAACTTGGAGAGCTTCTCATTACTCTTAAAAATAAGGGAAAATATGCTTGTCCTCTTTCAATCATCTAACGGATGAGGAGTGGTCAAGATACAACGCATCACCATAAGGTGGTGATCGTCCTATAAATCACTTGGGACACCATCTGGGTCATCCTCTTCAGCAACTTCATAAACTAGATCATCGGGAGTCGAGTCTAATAGGGCGATGGCCTTAGTTTTTGTAGGGCATTCATAGGCATAGTGGCCCTAGATACTGCAAGAGTAACATGTAGCGTTGGGCTTGCTAACCTTTCCTATGGGGATACACTCGCTCATGGGATTCCTATCGTTCCTAGCATTGATCACTACAGACTTCGACTCGGTGGGCCTAAACATTCCTTTATCCGAATATGTGGAAGCAGATGCTCCAGCTGTGGACTTATTCTTCGCATGGGAATAGCGGGAATGGGCCTTAGATTCCAGATGTTTTTCAATGTCGAGGGCGGCATTTAAGGTCGTATTGAGGTTCGTATGACCATAACGCAAGAGCTTCCTTTGAATCTCGGGTTGAAGCCATTTACGAAATCTAGTTAAGGTGACCTCGGGGATTTCCCTAAGATCACAATGCACCATACGGTCCTTCAGCTCTCCCATATATTCAGCGACCGAATTTGAGCCCTGCTGCGTGGTGGCAAGCTCGTCGAACATCTGTGTACGGTGGTACGCGGGGACGTACTGATCGGACAACAGGTTCTTCATAACGGGCCATACAACTATTGGGACTCCATTCCCCGTTCATAGTCTACGCTCCTCGTTTAGCCAATATGTCTTAGCGCGCCCAGTTAACTTCATCCTGGCGACTTGGACCTTCTGGAGGTCCGTGAGGGTGTGCCATTCGAAGAAACATTCCATGTCTACTACCCAGGTGAGAAAGATCTAGGGGTCTCCCATGCCGTCGTAGGTAGGGGCATCGATCTTAATGGCCCTAGTAATATTGAAGTCACGCCCGTGGTGACGATCTTGATGAGGCACTCGGGGAGAGTTCCCATCAGAGTCTGAATCGCTTACCAGTTGGTGCCGGTTAGGCTGTCCCACGTTAACGGGTGGAGGTGGTCGCCCTTGGTTCGCTAGAATTTGGGCTAACATGGCCCTAAGTTCCATCATATCAGTTCGTAGTACCTCAATAGCCTCAGCATTTGCACCCTCGTGCTCATTCGCAGCCATTCTAGACGAAGACGGTGTAGCCTGCTCCGTTCCTAGCCTAGTGCGCATACATGGTTACCCAAAATTTTGAAAGATGAATTTTCCTAGGGCTGACCCTAACTGAAAACAAATTATTTTTATAATTTCCCGAAGTTATAGAAACGAGGAACGTTAAAAAATTTTGTTTTTATATTTTCACAGAAAAATAAAGATTTTAGACCGCTATTGGCAGACCAGAAAAATTTTTTTTGGTTTTTTTTTCGATTAATTCGTACCAACGAAAAAGAGCGAGGACATTTGCAACATAGAAATTGAATCGACTGCTTCTAATACCAAATTAGTGTAGCGTATGTCGCTAAAGGAAATCTACACGAGGGAAGGCTCTAGTTCGCCAACAACGCACTCTAGATCCGCCGCAGCTACAGAAGCATCTATCACCCTTAATACGTGATCATTTCGCGAACAAAACATAAACACATTCGGAGAATGATCGAGTCTAAAACAACAATGAAAAATGAGTCGTTTCGTTTCCAAAGTTAACGCAAAGGTTGTCAATCCTTTTGAGAGAAAGATCAAGGCTATGAGCCAAGATCTGCTCAAGCAAAATGGACCTACCCGGTCCGGAAATAGGAAACACGAACAATAATGATTTCAATTCAAAGATTTGAAAGCGATTAAATTTTAAAGCCGCGGAGAACACGATGGTTCACCTTCCATAAATCTAAGAGAGGAAGCACAAAGAGAGGGGAAGAGTTTACCTAACCCGGATTCACCGTGCACACAAGATATGGTGGGAGAATCACTCTCTCCGCGGATCCACCGGCGTCATACCGAATTGGGCTGCAACCTTCTTCCTTGGAGTCGCGCTGAAGGAATCCACGCCGGAGTCGCACTGAAGAGGGGTGGAGGAAGCAAGGGATGGTTTCACACCACAAGGGGGGGGGGGGGGGGGGGGGGGGTTAGGGGGAATAACTTGGGCGAATTCTCCTTCGGGAGTCTTTTTTTGGATTCAAATTCATCTTGTCTATTAATTCTCATAAAGAGGCCTCCTTATATAGGAGTTACAAACACATATAGGAGTTACAAACACACATTTAACCGTCCAAAATGGAGATGACATCTCATCCATCTGGGTGGTTAATTACACACCACATGTTTTAAATGCAGGAAATAAACAAATAAGTCCACACATGAATATAAAATTATTACCCAAGTATGAAATAATTTTATATTCTCAAATATAAAATATAAATAAAAATGACGTAACTAAGATCATGATTTTAAAATGAATATTCAAGTGGGCTTAACACGCCGCGGACGGAGGTTGTAACGTTGTCTTCCGTTAGTGTCATCATGGCTCCTAACGTTTTTATGTTGTAGCGCCTCGACAACCGGATCATCATCAAGTAGTGGCGGCGATGTCGCGACATCACAAACCGTGAATGAAGTCCATGAAGATATCCTCAAAGTTCCATTCGGGGATGGGCAACGACAGTAACAATCATCCGGGGCTCTTGCATTCCGCCTTTACCCGTTGACAGGCCTCACAGTGCGTAACAAAATACCTGACATCTCTCTTCATTCCTGGCCAACACATGGTCTTCCGCAGGTGAGCGTACATTTTGGAAATCCCAGGATGCACTGAATACTGAGAGCAATGTGCTTCTCTCAAAATTTCTTCCCGAATTTTGCCTCCTTTGGGAATGTAGAGCCGACCACGAAAATGAATGAGTCCGTCTTTTAGGGACCACTATCCACTAAAGTGATCTCCATATACTTTTCCGAATGACCACTATCCACTAAAGTGATCTCCTTTTCCTCGAGCATTCGAGCTAATTCCATACTCATCAACCGAGACTCCGGGCTCGACTCTGGTACTTTCCCGCTCAACGCATCACCCACAGAGTTTGCTTTCCCAGGGTGGTAGTTCAGTGCAAACTCATAATCACACAAAAATTCCAACCACTATCGCTGCCTCAAATTCAGTTTCTTCTGAGTATGAACGTACTTTAAATTCATATGGTCCGAAAAGATTACATAGTAGACGCCATATAGATAGTGTCTCCAAACCTTCAAGGCGAACACCACTGATCCTAATTCTAAATCATGTACTGGATAGTTGACTTCATGCTTCTACAGCTGCCTCGAAGCATAAGCAATCACATGCACATGCTTCATAAGTACTGCTCCCATCCCTTGATACGGCGCGTTAGTGTAGCCTTGAAATCCTTCCTTCCCAGATGGAAGAGCTAGGATGGGTGCGGCAGTAAGTCTGTCTTTCAGTTCTTAGAAAGCAACTTCACATTGGGGTGTCCACTCGTATGACACACCTTTCTTTGTCAAAGTCGTAAGAGGAAGGGATATCTTTGAGAATCCTTTCACAAACTTGCGATAATACCCGACAAGCACAAGGAAACTCCGTACATCGGCTGCTGACTTCAAGGGAGATCATTCCTTCACGGCATGCACTTTGGCCGGATCCACATCTAGTCCAGCCCCACTGATCTCATGGTCCAAGAAGGCAACTTCTTGGAGCTAGAATTCGCACTTTCTCAACTTAGCAAACAAGGCATGCTCTTTTATCTTCTTCAGCACCAAGGTCAGATGTTCAATATGTTCCTCCTCTGTCTTTGAGTAGACCAAAATGTAATTGATGAAGACGATGAAGAAGATGTCTAGATATGGCTCAAACACTTTGTTCATCAGACTCATGAAAGCTGAAGGGGCACTTGTGAGCCCAAATGGCATCACGGTGAACTTATATAAGCCGTATCTTGAGCTAAAAGCTACTTTCTGAATTTCCTCTTCTTGTATCCTCAATTGGTAATACCCCCAGCACAAATCCAACTTGGAGAACCAATGCGCTCCTACCAATTGATCGAACAACTTGTCAATCCGGGGTAGCGGGTAGGTGTTCCGCACCGTCAATCGATTGAGCTCCCGATAATCGATACATAATCGCAACGTTCCATCCTTATTTTTGACAAATAGTTCAGGGGCTCCCCAAGGTGATGAGCTGGAGCGAACAAACCCTGACTCTACGAACTCTTGCAATTGAACTCTAAACTCGGCGAGTTCCTTCGGTGCCATTCTATACGGAGAGATGGGCTTTGCACCCAATAATAGCTTAATTTGAAAATCCACCTCCCAATGCGTAGGTAATCCTGGCAATTTCTTAGGAAATACCTCGGGAAAATCTCGCACCACCCGCACATCCATGATATCCATTGTCATCTTTTTCAGTTCAAAAAAAACATATAAACTTAATCCCCTTTCATGTGGGATTTTAAGGCCTGCATCGAAGACAATAACATGTGGGGTATGAACTGAAATACCTTGGAAAATGATTTCTAAGTCTCCATGTCTCCAAATGATTCTCTTTGCCACACCATCAATCTTGGCATGATGCCAATCCAGCCATGTCATGCCCAGAATGAGGTCGAATTCCACCATTCTCAACACTGTTGTCGGGGTATCAAAGAATCTTCCTCCAAGGAGTACCTCCAACTCACACTTTACGGACACAGTCATTTCAGAGCCATCCGGGAGGCGTACCCTCCTGGTTGTACCGGTGAAGTGTTGTACACCTTCTAAGTCTTTAAAAAAATCTGCCGACACAAACGAGTGTGTGGATCCGGTATCGAACAGAGTATAGAATTTTTTCCCACCATCCATCATGGTGCCTAAGTACCAAAAGAAAATACTCAAAGCTAGATTTCTAGTACATCTTAGGCAACTTAAGGTGAATGCTGAAAATGTGTCAATTAACTGTAATATACCTGCGATCACCTCCTGAGGGTTCCGCTCCTATGCCATGTCCAGTGCGAACACCTGCTCCCGAGCAGGTCCGGGGTTTCCTCCTCGTGGTCCTCGTCCTCGACCATACATATATCCCGGTCCTCGTGGAGCTACCAGATGGAGAGCAGGAGGAGCATTCCCACCTAACTACAGGTAGTGACGTCAGATGTGGCCAGGTTGGTTGCATTGGAAGCATACTCGCTCATACCAAACTTCGGGTTGTTGGAACTGTTGAAACTGCGGAGGTGGAGGCAATGCTGGTGGCTGTGGGACCGGGCGCTCCATTCTAAAATTCTGATGGAAATGCCTGCTATCTATTTAGTATCCTCTTCCACCTCTATTGTCATGCCTTCTTCTGTTACTAGGGCCAGCTTCCATCACACCCTCAACGGATCTCTTACCACTTCCCAAATGGTCTGCCTCTAGCCTCTTTGCCATGTCAATTATCTCGGCTATGCTGGAGTCTGCTATAAACAAAAGGGATTGTCTCATGGGGTCTCGCAAGCCTTCGTATATTCGTTTAGGGTATCCTCTGTCGTCCAACTCATAGGAGTCATCAAATATAGCCAGATGCTGAAACTCTCGCTGGTACTCTGTCACTGACTTGGATCCCTGCATCAGTTACAAGAATCTTTCTTCAAGTTCATCTTGAGCTAACGAAGGGATAATGTTCTCTAAGAAATCTCTAGAAAACTCGCTCCAACTAATATCCGTGTAAAATCTTCCTTGGAAGGTGGAGCCCATGAGAGACTTCCACCACCTTTTTCATGTAGTTCCAGAAATGACACTGCCAGGGTCACAGCCATATTGTTCGGACATCTAATTCCCGCCATCAGCTGTTACATGGTGTCGAGCCATTCCTCCGTGCGCACTTCCGACTCTGTCCCAAGGTAGTCAGGAGGGGAGAGAGCTCGGAAAGTGCACAACCAATTAGAGCCCGACACTTGTGGTTCTACAAGGGCTTGTTGGGTGATGAGTTCGATTTATATAGGATTTTTCGAACTCATCTGAGCTAGTTTTCACGCATTTGCACTTCAATTTTAGTTCTATATCGTTCATATTTCTTCTAATCTTTATTTCCATAGGAAGTGCACTTATACGCCCGTAGGTGTGCAATTGGGCATGCTTTTGTTGGGGGTAAGTACCTGGTGCTCCCTGTAGCTCTTTCTGTTATTGTTGTTTGCATTTTATTACTGGGAGATGGTGCTCCAATTAGTTTCATTATCGTGCAGGTAGTCGGGATGTCCCAGATTCATTTTCCAGTTTCTGTGTAAAACGCATGGTTGTGCGCATTTCTTCGCGCACGATTTCAGTGCAATCATGCGTTCTACACAGAATTTCTAGGGACATCTGTTTCTACCTGTGCGATTTGTTCCAGCATAGTTTCGGCCAAACCGTGCGAGAAGGAATCACACGGCCTACACCTTTTGCCAAGCTTTCTAGTGATCTGTGGTTAATCGTGAGTTTCCTTCACACACGGGCAACAACGCCCGTGTGTGAGTAAAACGCACGGTTCCACTATTTTCTCCTGCATTCCTGCGCTCTGTGTTTAGCCGTGTGATTTCCTTCATGCACGGGTGGAATCGCCCGTGCGCGAGTAGAACACACGGGTCAACGCTTCTTCTTCCTCAAGCATTATCTCCGCGAGAATATCGCACGGATCACGCACGGTCGTGCGCCAGACCGTGCGTGACCAATTTTCCGATGTTTTTCTATTTAGGAGCAGATTTTCTGACATTTGAAGATGTTTTTGGACAACTCGATTCCATCCATTTCCTCCGCATTTTTAGGGCAAAGATCCGCCCTTCCACCTCCAACCTTCATCTTCCACCAAGGGGAAAAGCTTCAGCCAAGCTCGCGAAGCCTATACTATGCCGGTGCTTGCTCTCGGCCTTCTCCTTCATCTTCTAAGCTCTATTTCAAGCTTCGATGTCATAGCTAACAAGCGAAGGGAAGCTTGCAACTTTCTTCCAGATCATGACACGAAGAAGACGGGTCCATTGGAAGGTAGTGACAGCCCTTCTCTACCCCGAACGTAGTTGAGGACCGAGGTTGGACTCAGATTGACAACCCGGCGATTCCTTCCGCGACCCCTCGATGAGCCTTCGGTTTCGGTCTATCTCTTGACTTGTTCTTTCTTTATTGTTGTTTATGTGCTGTTAAAACTTTTGTGTTGATGATGTGCTCTCAGTTGTAAACATTATTAGTTTCATGTCTATGTGAACTTGTATTGTTTATGCTTAAGTTGCTTGAGTTGCACCATCCTTCAATCCGCCATCCATCCGTTCTTATCGTTCTAGCAATTGCTAGAAGCGTGCGCAGTGAAGAGTTGCTTATGACCCTCAAATTCTGGTTCTTACGCTTGCCTACTCACCCATCCGCCCATCGATTCAGTGCATAGCGGCCCGTGTAGTCTTCCATCCCGCCTGGTGAAGCGATGCATAGCATCATTGCATAGGAGTAGTTGATAGTGTTTTATTTTCCATTTCCGCAACCATCAAAACCCCCCATCGTTAACTCCGACCTAAGGACTTTCATCTCAAGTCCTCCTCGATATTAACTCCCCCCTTTCTGTGTTCCTTGAAGAGATCAATACTTGGGAAAGCCACCCATTTTATATTACTTGTGCGACCGGTACACTTGTCGTTCGAGCGTATCAAATTTTTGGCGCCGTTGCCGAGGAACACATTCATGTGAGTTTTTGGAGAGGCAGATCGGAGATAGATGCCCTTTTCCATTTGTTTATTTCATGTCTCTTCTTTGATTTTGTTTTTAGATTTTGTTGCTTATTTTTATTTATTCTTTTTTTTGTTTTAATTTTTCTACAGCAGACATTCCTTTTCTTTTATCTGCTAGCCTGTAGTTAATTTTTGCTTAGAAAATTCTGTTGGTGAATTATTTGTGGTTGCACCATGTATTCTTATATGAATATCCGTTGCCGATGGTGCGAGGATTATCAACATGGTTGTGATGAGTGCCCCACTGAAGATTGGGAGCATAATTCTCGTGGTTCAGTGTATGGAGCACCACCCTCTTATGGTACTTCATACACCCTACCCAGGTCTTATGGTCACGTTTCTTCTACGCCTTCACCTTTTTCTTATTCCTCTCCGATCCCACATGGACCGAGGAGTAATGGAAAATTGTGTTTGTGTTGTCGTAGCACCGAGCACGTGTTGAAAGATTGCGCAGAATTTCAGCGCCAATTGGAGGAGGATAATGAATCGGGTATCTGATTCACTCTATCGCCCTCTCAAATGGCTGCCCCTTCTAATTCCGATGATGTATTCGCGGTACCACCTTGTCTACGGGGGACTACTGCGGATATACCCATCCGACTTTCTGCTGATCGGTGTGAAGACATTATGGTGTCATCTCTCCCTATGTATTCTTCCCCTCTTGTTGATTCACCCTCGGAGAAATCCGCATATATTTACTCTGATTCTATTGTTCCTCCGCCTTCTTTGCAAGAATTATCTATCCCTATTTTTAGTGAGTTAGTTGTTGATGTTAGGCCGGATTGTGATTCTGAGCCTGAGGATGTGCCCATGTGTGACGAGAATATTATTTTCACCGAGGTGTGTTGATGAGGAGATCCTCTTTGTTCAGGAAGTTTCCACTTCCTTGATGGATGAGGATGTCCAAACCACCACCGAGGACCTCGAGCTCACGGATTCCACTCTCCAAGACTCATATGACACCGACGATGATCTATGTTTGGAACCTGCTGGGAGTGAGACCGGGACCACTCCCCGTATTTCTGATTATTTTAGTTTTTCATCTCCTTTATTTCTTGATCCCCTTTGTATATCTAAGCCTGTGAGGGTTGAGTCTTCGCAGGTGCTTCAGGAGGAATTGGAGCTTTCAGCTCGAGTCATCGATGATAACATCCTCTTTTGCAAGGAGGTTGATTCATCCTCTGTTGAGGAAGCTCCATTGATTGCTTTCTCCTCCTGTCGTCTCCGTATAGTAGACGATACCTTGCTGGGCAAGGATTTATTTTGTGGTGAGCTGAGAGAGGAGCATGTATGATTATTTAGGCGGAGGGGTAACTGCTCTCTCTCTGTATCGGTACTCGTTACCGTAACGGATAATGGAACAGTTACCAGTGCATTTTTCTTTTCATAGGCCCATTAGCTAGAAGTGTTTAGAATTTAATAAGCCGTGTTGGGATGATAATAACCCCTGTAGTTATCTTACATTTTCTGTACTTTTATTTTCATGGCTATTTTGGTTGTAGCATTTCTTTTTGTATTTTGTCTATTGTTTTTGTCAAGCTCACCCCTGCAGGTATTCATGACAACTTCGTATTGGCGGGGTTGTGATTCTTCTTATGGCGAGCCTGCCTCCATTTTTCAAGCATCTTTTGGTATGCTCACTAGCTTAGCATTGGGTAACCTCTTCCCTTGTTTATATTTGACTTAAATTTAAATATCATATGATGTGTTGTTTAGTTTCAGTCTGGGGGAGAGCCATTTTTGTTACCTTTTGCACGCTCACATTTCACGTGCATACTAGAGGCTTTTATAGTATTATTTTGATTAGATCATTGCATCGTACACCACTGCACACACATGAGCGCGTGCTTAGCTGTTAGCGTGCTGCGAGTTAAACTTGTTTCTTTTGTATGACTTGGGAAAGTTATTGTGCTTGCATAGAATTGTGAGACAGAGTAAAATGTTGACTCCTGTAGTGCTCCTAGTCAATTGCCCTCGTCTCGTGTAGAAATTATGGTAGAATTAATATTTCTGTATGCTTATAGTTTTATATTTTTATATATGAGTAAATACTTTTTATTCTACTCAAAAATTGGTGAATCCGGTGTGAATGAAATGGTAGTGTAGGGATGTCTGTAGCCGTCACTAGACTCGTTTTGCTCGAATCGGGAGGAAGGATTATCTTTCTCGGTGGCTAAGAACTTGCCCCAAGCTACTCTCGAAGCATTGGTGCATGGTAAGTCTAGTGTGAGCGTGATGTAGGCCATCATTTTGGCCCGGTTGAGCTTTATACCTTTCCTAATGTCGTATCCTCACTAAGCCCCATTGTGCCTACCCCTTCTTTTGATTCAGCTCCACGATTATTTCACCAAAGCCTCATAGCCAATCCTAGTCGCACATCGAAGTTGACCTTTAGCGTTTTACATATGCATTTTGGGATGTGATGTGGTGGTATTCATGTGAATATGTGGATGTGCTCCAAAGCTTCTATTTGTTGAAATTGTGGAAATAAAGAAAATGATTTGAAAGAAAATGAAAAGTAAAAAAAGAAGAAGAAAAAGTTTGATTGAAAATCCTTTTGGAGATGTGATTATATTTGGAGTAGGCGGTGCACACACTCATATGTTAAAAGTTAATTCTGTGGGTGTGTTGTACCCGTATGTATTGTGGTTAGCATTGGATTCTTTTTATGCTAGCTCATTTGGGTTAGGTGCATAGCCTTCCTGTTTATCTTTGTTTACCTCACCGTAACCCAAGCCCCAAGATTATCCTAGAGTCCTACGGATTCACGCTTGAGTCGAACTAGTGTCGTGGAGAGGGTGTGAATGGGCAAGCGTATGGTCCCCGACATTGGTGGATTCCTATGGAGGTGATCCTGAGCCCCGATCTTTTGCAAAGCTCACCTTAGTGGCCTGCCTACTTTCTTCCTATGCGTGACCGGTAGATTCACCGTGATCCCATTTTTGAGTAGTAATAAAATTTTGACACGCATTGTGAAAAGTATAAACTATTTTGCATACTTAGAAATTTCTTTTATTATCTTTGTACATGTATGAGCATGCGACTTCGCATGGTACTCAGTATCACAATTTCCTTGTTAGCTAAATCATTTTCCCCATCTCCATAGATTTTTTTTGCTCGGGACGCGCAAATAGGTAAGTCTGGGGGTGTGATGAGTGTACAACCCGCATTTTCCTCCAAATTCAAGAAGTATCAGAGTATGAGAAAAACACGCGTTGTGATGCCACGTCGAGCAAGGGATAATTGTCGACACTCAGGTGAACACCATCTAACTAGACTATGAAAATTTCTTAAGTTTAATGATTATAAAAAAAAACAAATATAGTTTTAAGGACCGTATCCCTCGGCACGGTGGATCATCTAGTCCACGGGTTAAAAACTATACTTATACGCAGCGGAAAATACTTTATTTATTTTTGACATCCTATGAGAGTGCATAAGTGACCCCCGAGGTAAACTTATACTATGCAAGACTTTAGATTTATATTATATTATAAGTAGGAAACGATCCTTTTTACGTTACTTGGAAAGTAGTGTGTGAGTTTTATAAAACATGCTGATCATGAGATATACTTATAATAGTGTTTTTTGGTTTAAAACATAACTAGCAACCTAGCATAAAACTTTCCAAGAGCAAGTAGACTATCTTCAGAAAAGGTAGCAGTAAAAGAAACATACCTAGTATCATAAGGTAAAACTACCAGTGGGCGCCAACAAACTGACACGAACACACTAACAAGTATGTATGTCTGTAAGAAAAGCAGAAAAACTAACTCACAACAACCAAGAGAAAGATCACTACAACTCAAGGGATCACCAGCAACACTACAATAAAACTAGCGGACGACCCAGCTTCTAATCAGAACCTAAGGCATTCAGAAAAGAAAAGAACATCTCAGCAAGTAAAAGTAGAAAATCAGAATTAGAGCATTAAATCAAAATGGAACATGAGTGTAAGTAAACAAGACAGTAAAAGCAAACACTGTCCAAAGTCAACAAAAGTACACCAAGTACCAAGTAACAACACCAAGCCCTGCTCAAATCCTGCAGAGGCTACAAGTCAAAAGAAAAGAAAGACTTGCCACTATATGTTGTATTTAACCAGGAAGAAACACCTAACAATCCTAATTTGTGAGGTATGGCAGTAGTAAATCATCATGGACCTGAGTTGGTGACCAAAAACAGTCCCCCAAACATACAGTTCCAGCAAAAAAAAAATTTCACTGTCAGCACAAAACCACCACAAACCCAGCCCGTACCTGGGATAAAAAGGGCGGCGGCCACAGCAAATGCCCAGCCCATACCTGGGACTAAAAAGTGGCGGCCACGACCCGCACACAAAACATCCTGCTCCTTTAGAGCGTCAAAATACCACTTCCTGCCATAACCCACGATTTGGCTCTCAAAACAAAGGAAGAACGAAAGGCCGACAATAAATTTCCCCTAGGAGGTAATCACCCGGGAAGAAAAGTAATTGCAGAGAAATAAATTTCTGCCTACAGGAATCGTCGAACGCAGCTCGACGATTATCGTCGAGCGGGGGACAAATCATCAAACTCAGGAAAATCGTCGAACACAGCTCGATGATTTTCATCGAATCACAGGACAGGGCAATCATCGAACTCCGTTCGACGATTTGCCTTTCGTCGATCACAGGTCACGGGTAAAATCGTCGAACGCCGTTCGACGATTTTCCTTAACCGCAGGCCACAGGAAATCGTCGAACTCCGTTCGATGATTTTGTGTTAAACGCAGACCATGGGAAAACGTCAAATACAGGCTACGGGAAAATATCGTCGAACTCCGTTCGACGATTTTCCTTTCGTCGAACAAAGGCCACGAGAAAAATCGTCGAACGCCATTCGACGATATTTCCTTACGCTGAACACAGGCCACGAGAGAATTGTCGAACTGCGTTCGACGATTTCCGTCGGGCCCAGAACTAAGGCACATCGTCGAGCTCAGCTCGACGATAATCGTCGAACCCAGATCAACGATTTTCGTCGATCTGGCTGCATTGAGTGTACAACATTCCTGTACCTCCAACTTCGTTCTCGAGCAAAATTCATAGCCTAACTACAACCTATTACTGGTAATCTAAGTATGAAATCTCACTGCTATTAAATTCTAGGGTTGAAATACTACCCAAACAGAGGTTAACAGGGAACCATTTGAATTGATTAATAGGGAAAAAATTGATAAAAACGAAGAAGACTACAACACTCCAGCCGAAGGTTTGAATTTCAGAACTTGAGAGAATACAAACAGAAATATAAAGGACATTATGGTTTAAAATCCACATGATTTAGACGGGAAAAACAGAGTAAAATAACAATCTCGGGAACACAGGAAAAAAATGACAGCAAATTGACCATGAAAAGGAGATAAAAACGTGGCAAGGGTAAGAGCACCACTTGCCTCAAATTCCAGCGATTTATCTTGCACAACCCTTCCTCTCTCTCCCGGATCCAGCCACAACAGCACCTAAACAGGATCCTGAGGTTTTAATGGCGGAAAAGGATCAAAGTAAAAATTCCGAGACCTCTAGAAACACCACGAAAATTGAATCTCTTACCGTAGCAATGAAGGTCTAGGCGAGATCACTCCAAATCCGCTTTTGGAATCGAATTCCGTCCACGAACGCTCTCCAAATTGGCGTCTGAAGGGTACAGGGCTGGCGGTTTTTTTTACTTCCTCTCAACAGGCGACGGTTATAACCCCAAGGAAGAAGACAATGAAAAGTCTGGATTTTTGTCTAAGGCTTTATATATTGATGCATGGATACGTCTATTGAACCTAACTGCCACCTATAACCTCTCATTTCAAACATTATAAATTAATTAATCATTACATCCATTATCATTAATACATCAAAATCACGCGAAAACCGAACCACCTCGGATTCCGACGAAATTCACACCGTAGCTAATTACCCACGCTACGAACGCAACGGCGAAGTAGAAATCAATTTTCGACGAACAAAACTCGAGTTATCACTACCCGAAGCCAAAACACAAGTATCCCCCGAGAGGCCTCACCGGTCACAAAACCAGACCCGGCTTGCTAGGGGATCTCGCCAAAAAGGCTACCAACAATCCTCACAAGGAACCTAAAGAGCTAAGACCATGCTCTAACAAACAGCACCTGCCGGAAACGCCTCAACGTAACGCCAAACGAGAATTAAATAATCGCAGAAAAATCGGGGGCGTTATAGTCACTCCCCCTAAAAGAAAGTTTCGTCCCGAAACTTTATATACGCTACTTCTACTATAGAAGGAAGGGAACAAATAAGAGTACTAGAAAGGAAACGTTCCAAACAAATCAAGGGAACAGATGAGGGTGAGCCTCCCTCATAGCCGACTCTAGCTCCCATGTCGCGCTTTTCAAATCCTGATTCTTCCACAGAACTTTCACCATCGGGATAGACTTTGTCCGCAGCACCCGATCTTGAGTATCCAAGATCCGGACCGGCACCTCAACATATGAAAGTTTAGGCTCCAACCGGGGCACAACATCCAATACTTGCCCATTTCTTCGCACACACTTCCGCAATTGGCTTACATGAAACACATTATGAATACCTAGGAAATTTGCTGGCAAATCCAATCTATATGCTGACACGCCAATCCGCTCGACAATGTTAAATGGGCCCACATACCTCGGGTCCAATTTCCGGTTCTTATCGAACCTCTTAACACCAACCATCGGGGAAACCTTAAGAAACACAAGGTCCCCTACAGAAAACTCCAAGTCAGACCTACGCCGGTTGGCGTTCTTCTCATATCTCTCCTGAGCTATACGAAGCATTTCCCGAATAAGCTTCATAGCAGTTTCCATCTCCTCGAGTGCATCCAGACCCAACACAGGCCTCTCACCGACCTCGGTCCAAAACAAGGGAGTTCTGCAGCGCCTCCCATACAAAGCCTCAAAAGGAGCCATTTGCAAGCTCTCTTGGTGACTGTTGTTGTATGCAAATTCCATAAGTCGCAAATGCTCATCCCAGGCTCCACTGTTGTCCAAGATGTATCACCTGATCATATCCTCAACTATCTGCTTCACTCGCTCAGTCTGACCATTGGTCTGCGTGTGGTAAACTGTAGAATACCTCAAATCTGTACCCAAACCCTCTTGCAGACTCCTCCAGAAGTGAGATGTAAAATGGGAGTCTCAATCCGAAATAATGCTAACCGGCATACCGTGTAATCTGATGACTTCATTCAGATACAACTCTTCTATCTTTTTCATCGGATAGTCAATCTTGTACGACACAAATTGAGCAGACTTCGTCAGTCTGTCCACTATAACCCAAACAAAATCAAATCCCCTTGGAGATCTCGGCAAGCCCGTAATGAAGTCCATGGAAATACTTTCCCACTTCCAAGTAGGGATCTCCAACGGAGTCAACTTGACACTAGGCCTTCCATGATCGGCCTTCACACACTTACAAGTGTGGCACTCAGCAACTAATCGGGCTATATCTCCCTTCATCTCATACCACCAGGTAATCTGCTTCAATTCAAAATACATCTTTGTAGATCCTGGATGGTAGGCAACACTGGATCCATGAGCCTCTCTACAAATCATACCCCTGATGTCTCCAATAGCGGGGATGCAAAACCTACCACGGTACTTCAAAGTTCCCGCATCATCGATAGAAAAATTCGGCAACTCCCCTCTCTCAGTCCTGAGGTACAAGTGCAGAAGATCCGGATCATCCTTCTGGTGCAACCTGGTAAGTGCAATCCAAGAAGGCTCTGCCCTGCCAAACTGCTCTGCATGTCACAGCATCCCACGAAAATATCCATTAGGAGGAACGCTTCCACTAAATGATTGGCGGTGAGGTTGAAGATCTTCCCCGTCTTCCGGCTCAGGGCGTCGGCCACCACATTGGCCTTGCTCGGATGATACTGTATATCCATATCATAATCGGCCACATACTCCAACCAACGCCGCTGGCGCAAATTCAGCTCCTTCTGGGTGAAGACATACTTTAGGCTTTTATGATCGGTGTAGATCTTGCACTGGGCACCATAAAGTAAATGTCTCCACAGCTTCAGGGCAAAGATCACGGCTGCGAACTCAAGATCATGCGTAGGGTAGTTTCTCTCATGAGTCTTCAATTGCCTCGACCCATACGCAATCACCTTCCAATCTTGCATCAACACACCTCCGAGCCCAACATGCGAGGCATCCACATATACATCTAGTCCCTGCCCTCCGTAGGCAATGTCAAAATAGGGGCAGAACACAACCTGCTCTTCAGCTCCAGAAAAGCCTCCTCGTATTTCTTGCTCCAAATGAATGTCGCATTCTTCTGCGTCAGCTTAGTCAAGGGGGATGCCAAGGTAGAAAAGCCCTCCACGAATCTTCTATAATAGTCGACCAACCCCAGAAGCTCCTAATCTCCTTGGGTGTGCTCG
>JBBWWR010000118.1:0-96765 GCA_039583875.1 Platanthera guangdongensis
TGGTGAAAGGTATGAGTTAATTAAAAGCAGATTATCTTTATATATTTGTTACCCTTTGCGCGTTAGGTTAATGACTGCTTTTGTGCTAGACTTTGTTTTGATTTTCGATTATCCGACGAGATCACTATTCGATACGGGAGCTTCACATTCCTTTTTGTCTGAAGGATTTGTATCGTGCATCAGAGTACCTTCATCGATGGCAAGGGCCAAATTGGGTGTGTTGTTTCCTAATGGGTGTTCAATGCGCGCAGATTGAGTTTATTGCTTAAAGATACAGATCGGGAGTCAAGAGTTTGACTTGCAAGCATCGCTACTGATGTTAGTGGAGTTTGATGTGATCTTTGGGATGCAATGGCTCTCAGAGCAGCGGGCATACATTCATTGCAACCGCAAAGAGGTCAAACTGGGAACTGATCGTGAGACGACATTTGCGGGCATGAAAGGGTCGAGCAAGACTTTGATGTCTGCTCTCCAAGTTGTTAAAGCAGTTCATGCTGGTGCAGAACTATTTTTCACATTAGTGGAGGCTTCGAAACCTAAGCCTAGTTTAGACAGTATCCCAGTTGTATCTAAGTATCCTGACGTGTTCCCTGACGATCTCTTGGGAGCCCTGTCATAGCTAGAGATCGACTTTACCATTGAGCAGGTGCCAGGTTTAAAACTTGTATCGAGCTCTCCATATCGGTTAGCGCCTATGGAGATGGAGGAATTGAAAGTACAGCTTCAAGAGCTATTGGAGCAAGGTTATGTGCGTCCAAGTTCGTCGCCTTGGAAAGCACTGATCCTCTTTGTTAAGAAGAAGGACAGAAGTTTACGACTTCGTATCGATTACCGGGAGTTGAATAAGCTAACAGAGAAGAATAAGTATCTGATCCCAAGGATGGATGATCTGTTCGACCAGCTGGTGGGGTTGACTGTGTACTCAAAGTTGGATCTAAAATCCAGATGCTATCAGCCGCGGATAAGGGAAAGTGGCATTCCCAAGACAGCTTTCAGCACACGGTATGTGCATTATGAGTTCACCGTCATGCCATTTGGACTGACTAATGCGCCATCCGTGTTTATGGATTTGATGAACATAATGTTCAGAGAGTACCTGGACCACTTCGTGATAGTCTTTATCGACGATATATTGGTGTACTCACAGTGCGAGGATGATCATTCCAAGCTTCTGCATATGGTGTTGGAGACATTGAGGAGGAATCAACTTTATGCCAAATTCTCCAAATGCGAATTCTGGTTATCCTCGATAGAGTTCCTTGGTCGTATAGTTAGTGGAGAAGGGATTGCGGTAGATCCGGCGAAGATAGTTGCGATACGTGAGTGGTCTGTGTCATCTACAGTGGCAGATGTCCGGAGTTTCCTTGGACTTGCCGGCTACTACAAGTGCTTCGTAGAGAACTTCTCGCCGATAGCATTACCCCTCACGACTTTGATGAGGAAAGATCAAAAGTTTGTGTGGTTGCTAGATTGCGCGCAAGCTTTTGAAGGACTGAAAAGTCGATTGACCACGACGTCTATTCTATGTTCGCCGAGTGGGACCGAAGGATTTGAGATTTACACTGATGCTTCAGGCAGTGGCTTAGGTTGTGTTCTACTGCAACATGGGAGTGTAAAAGCTTATGGATCGCGTCAGCTGAAGGTACACGAGAGGAATTATTCGGTCCATGACTTGGATTTAGCAGCCG
Source organism: Platanthera guangdongensis (assembly GCA_039583875.1). Lineage (NCBI taxonomy): Eukaryota > Viridiplantae > Streptophyta > Magnoliopsida > Asparagales > Orchidaceae > Platanthera > Platanthera guangdongensis. The sequence continues at coordinate 1,689 of JBBWWR010000118.1, forward strand.
TGATATTTGCCCTGAAGCTGTGGAGTCATTACATGTATGGTGTGAAGGTCGATATCTATATCGATCACAAGAGCCTGAAGTACTTGTTGGATCAAAAGACCTAAACATGCGTCAGCGGAGGTGGATGTAGTTTCTAGGTGACTACACATTTAAGATACATTATATGCGTGGGAAAGGCAATGCAGTGGTGGATGCGTTGAGTCGCAGGGCCCTCGTGCAGGCCAACTGGTTTCGGTTCATGACGAGCGTTTGATTCGGGATTTGGTGGCATTAGAGATCTCTTGTGTTGACAAGCAGATGAGTGTCGAAGCACAATTGAACTGGATAGAGGTGCATTATGACATTGCTGATAGGATTCGGCAGGCTCTAGATTTGGATAGCAACATGAAGCAGATCATGGATGAGGCTTTGGATGGGTCAAATTCCGAATTTAGTGTTGTTGATGGACTGTTATGGAGGGACAGTCATCTATGCGTCCCAAATGTGGGTAAACTGCAGGAGGAATTGATGTACGAGGCTCATCATACCAAGTACTCGATTCACCCAGGGAGCACAAAAATGTATTGTGATATGAAAAAGTTGTTCTGGTGGCAGGACTTAATAAGGACGAGGCACTTTATGTGGCGAAGTGTCAAACATGCGTCTTGGTGAAGGCAGAGTGCCAGAAGCCCGGAGGTTTCTTGAAGTCCTTACCTATCCCAGAGTGGAAGTTCGACGATATTTCAATGGATTTTGTGCATGGGTTGCCAAGGTCGCAGAAGGGAAACGACACCATCTGGGTGATCGTAGATCGATTGACGAAAGTGTCTCACTTCATTCTGAATAGGAAGGATGATTCGGTGGATAGGCTTGCAAAACTCTATGTAGATAACATTGTTCGACTGCACGGTGTGCCCCGCAGCATCATGAGTGACCGATATGGGCACTTCATGTCCAATGACTGGAGGTTGGTGCAACAAATGATAGGAACCAAGCTAAGTTTCAGCACGGCCTTTCATCCGCAGACGCATGGTCAGACCGAGAGGGTCAACAGGACGATGGTGGACATGCTTCGCATGTGCGTCTTGGATTTCGGAAAGCGGTGGGAAGATCACCTGTACATGGTGGAGTTTGCTTATAACAATAGCTACCAAGCGAGTATTGAAATGGCGCCCTTCGAGGCCCTATACGATAGAAAATGTCACACGACATTGTCATGGTTGGAGACGGGTGAGTCGAAGCTGTACAAACGACAAGAAGTTAAAGGCACCACTTCGTTGGTACAAACAATACGAGAATCATTGCTGATCGCTCAGGACAGGCAAGCTAAATACTACAATGCCAAGCATAGGAACGTTGAGCTCGCTGTTGGTGACTAGGTATATTTGAAAATTAAGCCGTTCAAGGGTGTCTTATGGGTACGATGCTTGAAGAAGCTGAGCCCGTGCTACCTTGGAACATTTTAGATTCTAGAGCGAATTGGTGAAGCGGCTTATCGATTAAAGTAATCAGTGGAACTGAGTGGTCTACATGACGTATTCCACATATTAGTGTTGCGAAAGATGGTGCAAGAGCCTTCGCAAGTGATTGTGGCCGATTAGGTACATGTTGATAATGGGTTGACGACGAAGGTCAAGCCCATTCGCATTGAGGACTTCGAAGTCAAGAACTTCGTAACAAAGACATCAGGATGGTCAAAGTACGATGGGACAGCTGCGGTCGTGAGGAGCATTCATGGGAGCAAGAGTAGACCATGCTTGAGGAGTATCCCGAGCTCTTCTACTCAGGTACCGTTGAAGTTTGAGTACTTTTTATTCCATAATTTCGGGTCGAAATTTATTTAAGGGGGGGGGGGGGAGAATTGTAACGCCCCAAACTCAGAAATGATCTGGTTGCATCTTAAGGACAATCTGCGGCCTGATAAGGTTCACACGGCCTGGGACACAGGCGTGTCCATGGCCATGTCCTGCTATGAGTTTGATGATTTTTCGTGTGATCGACGAAATGCATTCGACCATCCTTGTAGGTCGGGCACACGGCCTGAGACACGGACATGTCCAGGGCCGTGTCCTGCTCTGTGTCAGCCAGGCTGTGTTGAGTGACTAACACGGCCTAGAACACAGGCGTGTGTTTGGTCAATGCGGGCATGTCAAAAGTTAATACAGGCGTGTCTAAGCCTGTGTCTTGGTCGAGACAAGGAAGTTTCCTGCGTCACTTGAGGAACACGCCCGGTGACACGGGCATGTTGGAGGTTAACATGTGTGTGTAGAGAGTAACACAGGAGTGTCTGAACCCGTGTCCTGTTCTTTGTTCGATGATCGTTTTCAGATCATGAGACACGACCTATGATACGGGTGTGCCACAAGCCGTGTTCGGCCCAGGAAAGTGATTTTCTGGGTGATTCGTGGCCGTTGATTTCCTTCTAATAGGATCCAAAGGCCCACAGTTCTCCCTAATATTATAAGGCCATGAGTTGAGGTTTAAACCCTCATTTCTCTTAGGTCATTCTCTTTCTAAAGAGTTAGAGAGTTGGGAGAGAAAGGAAGGAGGAGTAATCCGGCCTCCGGTGGAGATTCAGAGCTCCGAATCGTAAACCAAGGCCAGATCCGCTGAGGCGAGGTTGTTGCGGTGCTTCTCATCCAGCTAGTTTTCCATGGGGCCGAAGCGAACCTCTAGGGTAATGATTCTCTTCTTAGACAAGTGAAGTCTGTTGGATCCCTAGTTGGATTTGGTCTAGGTTCACTAAACTAGGATTATTGACCCATCCTGTATATCCAGGGTCATGACTGTGTGCTAGAGTTTAGGCCATGTCCTTAAGAGTCAACATTGCTTGGACCAGCTGATGAGTCCACTTTATATACCTATTTTCGGACTCATCTGGGCTAGTTTTCACACGATTTCACTTAACTTTTAGTTCCTTATCGTTCCTATTTCATCTAATCTTTTTTTCCATAGGAAGTGCACATTTATGCCCGTGGTTGTGTATTTTGTTATTTTTATAGTTTGTACTCCCTTTTGTGATTGTCTGGAATGTCTGCACAGATTAGTGATTGGTTTTTCCTTTCAGTACAGGGGTCGTGTGCGTGTTCCGGGATGGTTGTGAAACAGGAATACTGCGCACGATCATGGGATCTAATGCGCACGACCACTGGTCGTGCGCCCCTGATCGTGCGCACTACTCTATGTTTTCCAGAGTCAGCCCGGGGTAAGCGCACGACCACTGGACATACTGCGCACGACCACCGGTCGTGCGCCACTGATCGTGTGCATTGATTCCTCTTTTCTGGAGTCCTGTCTGGGTAATCGCACGATCATTAGACTTAGTGCGCACGACCACTGGTCATGCGCCACTACTCGTGCGCATTATCCCAGTTCTTCTTCCTGATATTCCATGCCAGTGCGCACGAGCACAGGACATAGTGCGCACGACCACTGGTCGTGCGCCTGTGATCGTGCGCATTGTTCATTTCTGCTTTTGTATAAATAGTGCAGGTCTCGCCCTAATTCAGGAGAGGATCCGGATCGCTCATTTTTCCTCCGCCGTTTTCGTCTCCGAGGAGGGATTCCGCCGTCCTCCTTCAATCTCCACACTAGGTAGGTGCTCCGGGCAAGCTTTCACCGCCAAATCCAAGTCGGAGCTTCCTCTCGGCCTCCTCCTTCATCCTTGAGCTTCAAGAAGGGCTTGACCTAGCTTTCTCCATCAAGCAAGGGGAAGTTGTGCCATCCTCCACCGGATTGTGACACAAAGAAGACGGGCCATTGGAAGGTGGTGACAGCCCTTCTCTACCCCGGATGCAGTTGCGGACCGAGCTTGGACGCGGATTGACAACCCGATGATTCCAGATGTGAATCCTCAGCAAGGATTCGGATCCGGTCGATTTCGCACACTTTTCTTCTCTTGTTGTTGTTAGTTTAGTTGAACTCTTTGTATTTGATGAAGCTATGCTTAGTGTAATATACGTTTATCTGTAATCATGTCTATGTGATTGTATATTTTCGTTATATTTACTTGAGGTGCGCCTATTTGTCCATCCACCATCCATCCGCCCTTGCCGCACTAATAATTGCTAGTGGCGTGCGTAGCGAAGAGGTGCTCACGACCCTCATTCTGCCATTCTAACCACCTCATCCGCAAGCCTACTCGCCCATCCACCTAGTGATTCAGTGCATAGCGGCCCGACTAGTCTTCCATCCCGCCTGGCGAAGCATCGCATAGCGGCGTTGCATAGGAGTAGTTGATAGTGTTTTATTTTCTTTGTCCGCAATATCAAAACCCCCATCATTACCACCGACCCTAAGGACTTCAATCTCAAGTCCTCCTCGAAATTAACTCCAGCTTACTGTGTTGCTTGTGAGATCGATACCTGGGAAAGCCCCCATTTTATATTACTTGTGCGACCGGTTCACTGCCGTGATCTTTAGCATCAAGTTTTTGGCGCCGTTGTCGGGGAACACAGTCGTGTGAGTTTTTGGAGAGGGAGACGTGAGATTGCTTTCCTTTTCCTTTGTAAATCGCTTTTGTTTTGTTTTTTTTTTGTTTTGCCTACCTTTTTCTTGTTTCTTTAGGCAATTGTAGTAATATATTGTTGGATTTAGTAATTTGCACAATTTATTTTGAATCTGCTGTTTATACACCATGTGGGGATATACGTATGCCCAATGTCGTTGGTGTGGGAAGCCTTCCCATTCTAGTCATGAATGCCCTACGAGAGATATTGAGCATAAGCCTCAGCGCACAATGCATGAGATGTTGTATTCGTACAGCCTTTCAAACACTGTGCCCCGAGCTTATGGTCAATCTTCCTCGCCACATACACCATTCTCCTATTCCTCTCCGGCCCCACAAGGACCGCAGCGTAATGGGAGAAAGTGTTTGTATTGTCGTAGAACAGATCATGTCCTGAAGGATTGTGCCGAGTACCTCCGTGTTATGGAAGAGGATGATGAGCCGGACATCCGGATCATCTCGACTCCTAACCTTGGTGGCACACCTTCATCTTCTGGTTATGTATCCCTGTCACCTTCATTTGTTGAAGGGAATGATGTGGACACAACTGCCAGATGTGTGGCTGATCTAGGCTTCGACGTGGCTGAGCCCATCTCTCCTGTGCATACATCTCCAAGCGTGGAGCAGATTCTTTGTGAGGAACCTGCGCTTGACTTTTATTCAAGCACAGTTCTTCCCCCTTTTATGCATTCTACTTCAGTCGCCTCTAGCGACATTTTCTACGATGCAACACAAGTTGAGGCTTGTGATACATGGGTTGTTTCCACTCCCATGGAAGAGGACAACCTTCTTGGTGTCGAGGATTCTCCCTTTATAACAAAGGACGAAGTCCAAGTCTTGGTGGAGGCCTCTATGGATCCGGCCGAGCCTTGTAGCATATTCGAGATTACTGATGATATTTTTCTACCTCAGTCTTTGGGGAGTGAAACCGGGATCACTCCCCCGATTATTTCTTTATGTTCTTCGTCTCTTTTATTTCTTGACCCACCTTCCTTTTCTGAGCCTGTGCAGGTTGAATCTCCACGGGTAAGTTGGGTTGACGTTGAGCCTTGCGCTCAGGCTGTCGACGAGTGCATCCTCTTATGTGAGGAGGTTCCTACCTCCTTCACAGTGGAAGCCCCTGCCATCACCTTTGCCCCCATCGAACTTGTGGTGGACGAAACCTTTCTAGGCAAGGATCTGTTTTGTGGTGAGAAGAGAGAGGACCAGTGCTCCTTCTCTTCTTACTTCCTATTTCCTCTACCTGTGTTGGACAGGTATTACTATTTAGGTAGAGGGGTAACTGTTCTATCGCCGTATCGGTACCCATTACCAAAACGGATATTGGGACAGTTACCTATGCATTTTTCTTTTCATAGGCCCATTAGCTAGAACCTTTTCATAGCTGAATAAGTCGTGCTGGGATGACAATAACCCCAGTACTTATCTTTCATTTCCTGTATTTTATTTTTCATGTCTATTTTAATTTTAGCATTTCTTTTTGTATATTTTCTTTTGTTTTTGCGGAGCTCACCCCTGCAGGTATTCATAGCAAATTGCATTGGCGGGGTTCTGATTCTTCGTATGGCGGGCCTGCTTCAGGTTTCCACGCGTCTTCTGGTATGCTCACTAGTTGAGCATTGGGTAACCTCTTCCCTTAGCTTTTTATGATTTTTAATTTCTCCATCATATGATGTGTCATTTAGTTTAAGTCTGGGGGAGAGCCAGTTTTGTTACCTTTTGCACGTGCACATCTCATGTGCATACTAGAAGCCTTTATAGTTTTATTTTGATTAGTTCATTGCACTACACACCACTGCACCACATGAGCGCGTGCTTAGCTTTTTGCGTGCTGCGAGTTAAACTCGTTTCTTTTGTTAGATTGGGAAAATTATGTTTCTGACATAGGATTGTGAGACGGAGTAAAATGTTGGCCTTGTTGTGTTTCTAGTCAACTGCTCTCGTCTCGTGTAGAAATTCGAGTAGATTTAATTTTTCTGTATGCTTTTAGTTTTATATTTTTCTAATTGCGTAAATGCTTTTTATTCTACTCAAAAGTTGGTGAATCCGGTGTGAATCCGACGGTAGCTTAGGGATGTGTGTAGACGGCCGTTAGTTTTGTATTGCTCGAGTCGGGAGGATGGATAGTCTTTCTCGTTGGCTAAGAACTTGCCCCAAACTATTCTTGAAGCATGGTATAGGTTAGTCATGCATGAGCGTGATGTAGGCCATCATTTTGGCCCAGTTGAGCTTTGTACCGTTCCTAAATTCTTGTCCTCGCTAGCCCCGTTGTGCCTACCCCTCCTTTTGATTCAGCTCCACCTTTATTTCACCAAAGCCTCAAATCCGATCCTAGTCGCATTCCCAAGTCGAGCTTTAGAGTTTTACATTTTTTCATGTTGGGGTGTTGATGTGGTGCTTGTATTTGTGAATATGTGGATGTGCTCCAAAGCTTATATTTGCTGAAATTGTTAAAGGAGAAGTAATTTGAAAAGAAAAAAAGAAAAGTTAAAAAAAATGATGTTACTTGTGAAAAAGTGAAAAGAAAAAGTATAATTGAAAATCCTATTTGAGTTGTGATTATTTTTGGAGTAGGCGGTGCACACACCCATTTGTTAAAAGTTAAGTTTGGTGGTGTGGTGTACCCGCGTGTATTTTGCTTAGTAGAGGGATTCCTTTTTTTACTAGCTCATTTGGGTTAGGTGCATAGCCTTCTTGTTTATCCTTGTTTACCTCACCGAAACCTAAGCCCCATCTCTTCACCTAAAGTCCTACTAATTCGTGTGTGAACCAAACCAGTGCCGTGGAGAGAATGCGAAAGGGCAAGCATATGGTCACCGACATTGGTGGATTCCTTTGGAGGTTATCCGGAGCCCCGATCTTCGGCAATGCTCGCCTAGCGATTAGTCTACTTTCTCCCTACGCGTGACCGAATGATTCACCGTGATTCCATTTTTTGAGTAATAAAAAAATTTTGATACGCATTGTGAAAAGTATAAACTATTTTGTATACTTAGAAATTTCTTCTGTTATATTTTTACGCGCGCGAGCATGCGACTTCGCATGGTACTTCATATCGCAATTTCTTTGTTAACTAGTATTTTTCCCTATCTGCTTAGATTTTGTTTGCTCGGGACGCGCAAACAGTTAAGTCTGGGGTGTGATGAGTCCACTTTATATACCTATTTTCGGACTCATCTGGGCTAGTTTTCACACGGTTGCACTTCACTTTTAGTTCCTTATCATTCCTATTTCATCTAATCTTTATTTCCATAGGAAGTACACATTTATGCTCGTGGTTGTGTATTTTGTTATTTTTATAGTTTGTACTCCCTTTTGTGATTGTCTGGAATGTCTGCACAGATTAGTGATTGGATTTTCCTTTCGGTATAGGGGTCATGTGCGTGTTCCGGGATGGTTGTGAAACAGGAATACTGCGCACGATCATGGGATCTAATGCGCACGACCACTGGTCGTGCGCCCCTGATCGTGCGCACTACTCTACGTTTTCCAAAATCATCCTGGGGTAAGCGCACGACCACTGGATAAGGTGCGCACGACCACCGGTCGTGCGCCACTGATCGTGTGCATTGATTCCTCTTTTCTGGAGTCCTGTCTGGGTAATCGCACGATCATTGGACTTAGTGCGCACGACCACTGGTCATGCGCCACTACTCGTGCGCATTATCCCAGTTCTTCTTCCTGATATTCCATGCCAGTGCGCACGAGCACAGGACATAGTGCGCACGACCACTGGTCGTGCGCCTGTGATCGTGCGCATTGTTCATTTCTGCTTTTGTATAAATAGTGCAGGTCTCGCCCTAATTCGGGAGAGGATTCGGATCGCTCATTTTTCCTCCGCCGTTTTCATCTCCGAGGAGGGATTCCGCCGTCCTCCTTCAATCTCCACACTAGGGAGGTGCTCCAGGCAAGCTTTCACCGCCAAATCCAAGTCGGAGCTTCCTCTCGGCCTCCTCCTTCATCCTTGAGCTTCAAGAAGGGCTTGACCTAGCTTTCTCCATCAAGCAAGGGGAAGTTGTGCCATCCTCCACCGGATTGTGACACGAAGAAGACGGGCCATTGGAAGGTGGTGACAGCCCTTCTCTACCCCGGACGCAGTTACGGACCGAGCATGGACGCGGATTGACAACCCGACAATTCCAACCGCGAATCCTCAGCAAGGCTTCAGATCCGGTCGATTTCGCACACTTTTCTTCTCTTGTTGTTGATAGTTTAGTTGAACTGTTTGTATTTGATGAAGCTATGCTTAGTGTAATATACATTTATCTGTAATCATGTCTATGTGATTGTATATTTTCGTTATATTTACTTGAGGTGCGCTTATTTGTCCATCCACCATCCATCTGCCCTTGCCGCACTAGCAGTTGCTAGTGGAGTGCGTAGCGAAGAGGTGCTCATGACCCTCATTCTGCCATTCTAACCACCTCATCTGCAAGCCTACTCGCCCATCCACCTAGTGATTCGGTGCATAGCGGCCCGACTAGTCTTCTATCCCGCCTGGCGAAGCATCGCATAGCGGCATTGCATAGGAGTAGTTGATAGTGTTTTATTTTCTTTGTCCGCAATATCAAAACCCCCATCATTACCGCCGACCATAAGGACTTCAATCTCAAGTCCTCCTCGAAATTAACTACACCTTACTGTGTTCCTTGTAAGATCGATACTTGGGAAAGCCCCCATTTTATATTACTTGTGCGACTGGTTAACTGTCGTGATCTTTAGCATCACCAGCCAAAAACAGACTGCAGAAGACTCAAGACTTAGAGAAAAATCAGTTTCAGGAAAGTGAGTTCGACGTTCGTCGAACTCAGCTCGACGAAAGTCGTGCTCACCTCGACGAACTCAGAGACAATTCTCTGAGTTGAGCTCGACAAACTTAGTTCTCAGGTCGACGACTTCTGGATACTCTACTTCAACATTCTAAGTCCAGATTCATTTCACTGAACTCCAGTCGACGAATTTATGTTCTCAGCTCGACGAACTTAGAGCACAATTTTGACAAGTTATATCAAGTAGCAGCTAGCAGTTCTCAAGTCGACAAACTTAGTTCTCAGGTCGACGATTTCTTGATGCTCTACTTCAACACTCTTAAGTCAAGAAATATTTCTCTAAACTCCAGTCGACGAAGTCAGATTATCAGCTCGACGATCTTAGTGCACAGAATTGGAAAGAGTTTATGTAACATCCCTCAAACAACTAGACCCCTAGGAGTGGTTTTGTCATGTCTAGGTCATGAAAAAGCCGTAGGAATCCCAAGAAGGCCTAGTGAACATAGGAATGTAGGTGAGACCACTATGGTCTGTAAATAGTAGATTTATGAACCCTGGTTTGAGAGGATCATGAGGCTTTACCATGACTCTAAGACTCCACCATGGTCTCACCAACTTATGGTAAGGTCCATTAGAGCCCTAAGGATCCATTGGAGGAGACCCAAGGTGGCCAAGTTTGACCTAGGACCATCCTAGGCCTAAATTGGGCAAGGTGCCCTAACTAAGGGCAATGTGCCCCTAATAAGCCAAACCAACCCTACCAAGGTCTTCCTAGACCTAAAGTGGGGCCAATGGGTCACCAAAGATCCATTGGGATAAAGGGGCATGTGACCTCCAGGGTTCAAAGTTAACCCTACACAACCCTTCCTAGACCTTAGGTGAAGCCAATGGGTCACCAAGGATCCCTTGGGGTCAACCCAAATGGTCATGTTGACCAAAGTCAACTCTAGCCCTAACTTGGTCAAAGTACCCTTCCTAAGGGTCAAGTGACCCCCAAAGTGCCATGTCAACCCTACCTAGCCCTACATAGAGCCTAGGGGAGGCCAATGGGTCAGCAAGGACCCATTGGGGTCAACCCAAAAGGGTCAAAAGGACCAAGGTCAACCCTAGTCCAATTTAGGTCAACTTAGCTCAAATGGGCTAACACAAGCCCAAGCCCACTTTCCAATTGGGCTAGCCTTATTATCATGAAAATTATGAGTTAATGGACTGCCAATAGGCTGGAGTGGTCATCATGGTCAACCTAGATGACTAGGAGAGAGAAAACCTCAACCTCACTTTAATGGAGGAGAGAGAGAAAGGTGAAAGGGTGCCATTCATGGCCAAGGAGGCCAAAGGCCATATCCCATTGGATAATCCAGCTCGACACTCACTTCAGGAAGACCAGGGGGCCAGATTGGAGGCTGTTCATGGCCGGAACAGTGCCACCATGCCATGGCCGAAATGTGCCCTCAATGGCCATTAATGTCCATTGAAGCATTGGCCCTTCCAACCACCTCTAAATGGCTGGACTCAACTCCTCTGGGGAAGGGGAGTAATTTCCAACTGTTTCCCGGCTGGATTGAGCACAGATTCACCCCCCCCCCACACACACACACACCATGGCCGAGAGCCACCTTAAGAGCCCATTAATGGCCACCACCAGCTAGACCCCTCCCCTCCCTCTTCTTATTGTCTTAAAAGCTTCCCTAGGCTCCAGGCTTTCGGTTCCACATCTTGTCCGAAGGATACGACCAACTTCGTAGTGCTATTGCAGAGTGCCGGTGACATCTCCTCCACCAATGGCTTCCCGGCGATCGACGCGTCTCTAGACCACAAACAAGGTCCTCCTCTACTCCTTTTTCCATGGGTAGATCTTAGCAATCCTTAGGTCCATGTTTCGGGCTCTATTGAGCCCGATCGGGAGAGCTTCTCTCCAAGCTTTTTCGTAAAATTCTTCTTGTCAGGTTTGCCGGAATGGGCCTCTCCGGCGGCTATGTCGCTGCCTTGCGACAGCCACCGCCTCAACGGAGGTGGTGGTGGCGGTGGCCGGTCAGGTAGGTGGCCGGATGGTCGGCAACAATGTGTGGAAGATGCTCCAGGAAAATCAAATCCAGGCCGTTGACACGCGAGGACGATGACAGGATGCCATTCATTAGTGTGCCAAGATTCGTGCATATTAGAAATTAAACTATAGGTTTATATTATATATTTAAATTTTTCTGTCACACTTTTCTTAATTAATATTTTTAATTTTTAAAAATAATTAGAGGCTAATTCACAAAATGTGGTCAACATAAAAATTGTAGCCTAGAGAGCCTAGTTTATTGCAAAAATAGTTTGAAAAAATTTTGGTGCCTGGTTTGACCAGGGCACTCAGTTTGGTGGGGTCTATACCTAGGGCTAGGGAGAATTTTTGGGGACAAGTTTTCTATAGTTTTGGAAATTATTTAATTTCTCTATGGTAAATTAGTTTATGGACCAAATGACACCCAAACTCACCCAAATTTTGGTGAGTGGTGCTTGGGTCATTATAAAGCTCTGGTTAAAAATTCATCTCATTTGGATGTGGTTTGAATTGAAATCATGCAAACCCTAGCTTTGCCTTTAAAGGGTATTTTGATCAAAAAGTGGACTTTGGGTTTTGAGTGACCAAATCACCTCAATAGAGGTTGATATTGGGGCAACTGTCTTGGAATTGCTATTAGCACCTTCTCATGCAAGACGGGGTAGATTGGAATAGTTTTTCCATAAGATCTAAGACCAAACCATAAGGAAGGACTTTTCAGTTGTGTGCAGGACATGAGGCCAGAAGACCTTGAATGAACTTAAAATTTGGTAGGGAGGGTGATAGGGTAGATAAAGCCCTCTGGTAAAAATATTAGGGGATTTGGGAATGGGTAGGCCCCACAAAACACTAACCCTAGTTTAGGGAACAAACATTGTAGTGCTAGAATAGGTTAGTAAAACTCCTTGAACAATAATAAAATTTGGGTAGTGTAGTCATAAGGATAGATTGAACTTCTGTTAATTTAATTGAGAATTTTGGGACAATAATTTTAGTACTTCCTTTATAAATGCAAGAGTTAGCCCTAATTATTTATCAGGACATTATGATCCCACTGCCCGTTGGTAGCCCATGAAAATTTGGCAGAGGGAGTTTTAGACCTTGTTGCTTATGTATGAATTTTATTAGAATTTTTGAAAACATATTTGCAGTACCAACTTCACAAGCTCATTAACTTGGAAAATTATTCAATGATTTGCTTAGAGCTCATTACTTGCTAATAAATTATGAAACTTGACCTAGAGCATTTATATGTCCTTGCAATCATTCTTGAATTTTCTCTGAACTTTTGGAAGTATTCTTGATGTACTTATCTCTTAAAATGATTTATTGTGGGATATATTTAAAATTAGAATTAGGGGCTTAAACCTTGCTGCAAAATTGGGAGACTTTGGATATTAAGTTAAAAATTTATATTGTATTTATCATAAATTTGGTGGAATATTTGCTTGTCTGAAATTGATACTTCATGTTCAAACTTGGGATTTTTGGATGACTAGAATAATTAAATAAAATACCAGATAAATAGGAAAATTATGAAATTCTGGATTTAGGCTAAAAAGGTCATGACAGCCATCCAGTATTATTATAGGGGTACTGGGGGATTATTTTGTGTACCTCCCATTTTATATGTCATATAGCTCAACTTGGTCTGCATTTAGTAAAACTGCAAAAATTTTGTTGGAATGTGATTTTGGGCACATGAGTTGGGGGTTAGAGGTTGCTGGTTTGGATAAATTAAAATGAGCTCATCATTGGAAGATAGGATGAGTAGAGTGTGGATTGGCTAGTGTTAGGTGGTGCGCGGGATCGACGAAAGATCGTCTTTCCCGTGGGGAGGAAATGTCAAATACTCTACGGTTAGGTCCAGTACAACACGTAAGGATTTGAGAAATTTGATAGCATCCAACAATAGTAAGTGTCTTGCGAATGGGAGCTTTGGGCGTAATCCCATCATAGTTCCTAGTTCCTTCGAGAGCCCTTCACGGGGTATACCTTGGGTAGTCCTGGGCTAACCTAAGCTGTAGGTAAAACTAAATTTCAAGAGTAACTAGTGTAACTAGGGGTTCACTCTCACTCATCTCGATGTCTCAGAATGTTAGGTTGGGTCACTCGGGCAGTAGACTCGGTGGATTTGGTGATGGGCATGTTAGCCCGGCGAGCTTTGGCTCGGTTGTTCTTTGAGACGGACGAGATGCTCCGGGGAGCTTTGGCTCGGTAGTTATACTTCAAGGTCACTTGTGCCTAAAGTATAAAGTGGTGGGTCTTCGGTATTGGAGAGTCAATGCACCGATGCCAATATGTTGACTCGGCAAGTGTGGTTTAGCACTTGGACAAATAAAGTTCGGTGCGCCAGCCGATAAGAGTACGCAGGAGCTCCGCTTAGTGCACCAGCGTTGAGGCGTACAATAGGTCTAACTGGTAGTGCAGTTAACAGTTTAGAGGTTGGCGAGGCCCAACCCACCGCTTCCGTTTTCCAATATGGAGGTATCCTGGGAGGTTGGGCTCCAAAAAGGGGGAACTAAAAGTCTGTGTACACAGAGTCGAGTGGGTGAGTTGCACTTGCATGTTCACATCATGGCATAATTATATTTCATAGCATAATCATTGCATATAACCCGACACCTATTGTATAAGTGATTTGGGACGCTTATACAATAGACCCTGCAAAAGGACCACCATAGGTTTGACTGGTAGTGCATGTCACGCTTTATTTATTCAATTGCGGTTGGTTTCACGGGATTGAAGTATCACGCCTAGGTCACGGGCGTGACCCAAATTACACGGGCGTGTACTTGTCTTTTTTGACAATTTTCCTGAAAATTACAGGAAAGTTAAGTTAGTACAATATTTAAAAAAAGGAATAATTTATTAAAGAAAAATAACTAAAATTGACAAAAATAAACTAAAATGACTTTTTTATTGTACGTAAAAATACGTATATTTACAACTCATCAGGGATCGGGCTCTTTAAGAAGCGGGTGCAGCAGGATAGCGAGGCGATGCAGTGTGATGACATGCGACTCGAGGACGAGGTGAGGGGTGACCCGACAGGCGAGGCGATGTCCCCCTCCCGACTTTTGGATGAGATCGATGAAGGCCTCCATGTAGCCTAGAGGAACTCGTGCTGGATTCGCGAGCTCCTCAACTCACGGTGATCAGCGGGGAGGGAGACGCGAGGCCGGGCTAGATAGAAACGTCTCCATTGTCTAGCCTACTGGCACTCACCTCCTGACCCCTCAGCTCATGCATCTTGTCCTTTTTCTTATACACTTGATTTTTTTGAACTATATTCTCCCCCTGGTCTGTAATAACTTAGAATATTTCTTAGATTCCAATGTGTGTTATTTGAATAATATATCGCCCCTTATATTTAACTCGGCATGTGATGGGACAAGTAATAAAAGTCGGCGAGCTGGGGTTGGCGAGCTGGGGCTGGCGATTCGGGACAGGCGAGCTAGACTGATCGGTCAGCTCGTCCTCAGATTTCTTTTTCTATAAATAGGCCCCCTCACCAACCTCGTACCACCGCCTTTATTTCCTTCATATTCCCTTATCTCGCTTTCCCCCTCTTTCCGTATTCACGCTTTTAGCTTTTACGCGAGCATTGGCAAGACCAATCCCAATGCTGATGGCCTCTCCAAGTGTACCCAACACTTTACCGACTACTGCTTCTTCGAAGGGAACTAGAGCGAGGCGGAGCACGCCGAATTCGGCACTGACTACATGTCTCCTGGCTTTGAGGTGCACCGTCTCAGGGAGCAGGAAGCCATCAACACTTTCTACTCCAACGATCTCCCCTTCCCCATCTTGTATTTCGAGGTGGTTTTCGCCTACCACTCTTGCTAGAAATCCGCCAGATATTGAAATATTATGGCATAGTGCCCGCGCAACTCAACTCGAACGCCATCGCCATGATGGTCGCGTTCGTGTGCTTCCTCCGCCGAGAGCGAATAAAGTTCAACCCAACCATTTTCAGGAAACTCTTCTCCTAAAAGGTGACCCCGGATGGCGTCGCCTACTTTGGGGGCTCCCTCATTAAAGTTCATGAGATCAGGAACAAACATCATAACTGGATGACCAAGATCGCCTTGATCAAGGGCGATTTCAACAGCATCCCCTACTCGCCCCAGCAGAAAGGGGAGGACGTGTACCGCCCTCCCGTCGGGTACGACAACGATGCCGAGCTCCATAAATTATTCCTCGACAAAGACTTCGAGGTGGCCTTCCTGTGAAGGGGCCTCGACTAGCTCCTCCCCATTCTTCCCGGCAAAGGTACTTTTTCTTTTGCATCCTGCTCAGCTCGCCGAATTTCATAGAATTTTTCTGACTAAGTTTTTCATGCAGGGGAGCGACTGATTCCCGTGAACCCGCCATTTGCAGACTCGGGATTATTCCCTACCCCCCTCGCACGCGAGAAGGAAGTGGCTGCGGCCTGCGAAGATGAGCTGGGTTCATCCAAGCCCTCATCCAGCAAGAAGAAACCTGATCCTGCGGGATAGAGCTCGCCCCGTCGCTATCAGCCACAAAAGAAGATGAAGAAAGCTGTGGTGTTCCCTCGGGCGAGACATCAACAACAACAACAACAAAAGACTAAATACATGTGCTTGCCTGAGACCGCCACGGATCGGTCGTCAGAGAGACCGCTGAAGGATATAACGGACAAGGGGCAGGGGGTGGCAAGTCCTCTGCTCCCCCTGCTGTGAAGAAGGCTGCCAGTGAGCCAGGCACATCGAAGGGCCACCCCCTCTTTGGCTTCGGGGGAAGGTGGAAACACTCGGCTGGCGAACCCATGGTACAGTGGGACAAGCTGGCCCACCGAGTCACCATTCCACCCTTCACACTTCCTGGATTGACCTCCAGCTCTCCACCGACCATGCCTATGCACTCGGCTTCAGCCTCTATGGCTGCTAGGATGCCGAGGCCTATAAGGTTATTGCCCTGCGGTAGCTCGGCCATGAAGGCATGCAAGCCCATATGCGTGCCATGGAGCTGCATCACATGATTATCCGTCGTAGCTTCAACCTTAGCAACCACCTGTAGAATGCTGAGCAGGCACACGACGTCGCCTAGGACAAGGCAGTCGACCTGGCGAGGCAGCTCGACATCGCCGAGAACTTACTCGCGCAAGACGCTGGCGGGCTGGAAAGTACCGGGTTCTTCTTTCTCTTTTTACTTAGGATTTTTTTGCCTTCTCTGTTATAAGTTCGTTTATACTTTTTCTTTTTTAGGAATCCAAGGCCGCCGATGAGTTTCGAGCTCGCGTCGCGGGGCTGGAAGAGGAGAACAACCAGCTGCGGGCCCGCTCCGCCAAGCTAGAGGCTTGCCTTGCCGAGCTGGAGGAGGAGAACGGGGCGATGAGACAGAAGAACAAGGGCCTCCATGGCAAGGTCCTCTGCCAAGCGGAAATCTTCTTCCCCTCGGGCAACAGTGAGCCCCCCTTCCCATACAAGAGCCCGAGGTTCTTTGGCGAGGCCGAGTTCGTTGAAAGGCTGTGGGTTAACTCGATCGTGTCCGCCGAGTGCGCACTTCAGATGATGAAAGACACTGGGGTGCTGGTGAAGGACTGAGAGGAGATCACTGCCCGGGATCTCATGTCGAGTTTATTCCCACTAACGCCGCCTAGCGAGAAGGAGGATAGATTTGACATGATCTTCGGGAAGGGCTTCAAAGATGACATGTCCGGAGGAGTGGGCGAAGGCCTCTAGTCGGGGTGGGCGGGGGAAGGCGAGAGCTGACCCGCCCCCATTTTCTTTTCTCCTATGTAATCCATCCCCCCACTCTTTTTGTAACCTCTCCCAAGCGAGCTCCCCCTGATGTAATCTGAATTTTGCATGATGAAAAATAGAATTTTTTATATCTTCTTTTTCTTGCACTTTCTTACTGTGATGCATTTCGCCTGCGAGTTTTCCCTTGAGTGATCTCGCTACTATAGAGCTCGCCACTAGAATGAATGTTAGGACTTGTAGCCACGAACATACCTTGAGAGATCTCCCACCCTAGGTAATCTAGAGGTGGACCATTTGTCCTGATGGGCTCGTCACCTCCCAGTTCGCATAGGCATTGCCTTTCTTGCCATTGTCAAACAAAAACTAGAAAATTTCACAAGTAAAACCTGAAGGGGGCTAGAATGCATGCCCGAGCAACCCCACTTTTCCAGATGCCGAGAACGCGGCTCGCCAACTACATGCCATGTTGATCGCGCGAGCGCCGACTCGCTTGTGAGGACTTTTCTCACCCTATCCTTAAGGAAGGCTAGACTTTTCAAGGAACATCTAGAGTGGGTAGGACTTCCTCGAGTGACATCCAACCCTGCCATCTAGGTTAGAGCCTAGCAGCGGGATCTGCTTGGCATCCGGGTAGATGCCATCAAGTTACATCCAGCCCTTCCAGCTAGGTGAGAGCCTGACAGTGGGATCTGCTTGGGGTCCGTGTATACGCCATCGAGTGACATCCAGCCTTGCCAGTTAGGTGAGAGCCTGGCAGCAGGATCTGCTCGGGCTCTGCGTAGACACCATCAAGTGACATCCAGCGCTGTCAGCTAAGTGAGAGCCTGGCAGCAGGATCTGTTTGGGTTCCAGTTAGATGCCATCGAGTGATATCCAGCCCTACCAGCTAGGTGAGAGCCTGGCAGCGGGACCTGCTCGGGGTTCGGGTAGACACCATCGAGTGACATCCAGCCCTGCTAGCTAGGTGAGAGCCTAGCAGTAGGATCTGCTCGGGGTTGGATTAGATGCCATCTAGTGACATCCAACCCTACCAGCTAGGTGAGAGTCTGGCAGCGAGATCTGCTCGGGGTCCGGGTAGACACCATCGAGTGACATCCAGCTGTACAAGCTGGGTGATAGCCTATCTGTGGGATCTGCTCGGTGTTGGGTTACACGCCATCGAGTGACATCCAGCCATGCCATCAAGGTGAGAGCCTGGCAGCGTGATCTACTTGGGGTCCGGGTAGACACCATCGAATGAATCCAGCCATGCCATCTAGGTGAGAGACTGACAATGGGATCTGCTCGGGGTTAGGGTAAATGCCATCGAGTGACATCCAGCCCTGTCTGCTAGGTGATAGCCTTGAAGCGGGATCTGCTTGAGGTTCGGGTAGATACCATCGAGTGACATCTAGCCATGTCAGCTAGGTGAGAGCCTGGCAGCAGGATCTGCTCGGCGTCATGCTAGACGCCATCGAGTGACCTCCAGCTCTACCAGCTAGGTCAGAGCCTGACAGCGAGATCTTCTCGGGGTCTGGGTAGATGTCATCGAGTGACATCCAGCCCTGCCAGCTAGGTAGGAGGCTGGCAGCGGGATCTGCTCGGGGTTCGGGTAGACGCCATAGAGTGACATCCAACCCTGCCAGCTAGGTGAGGGTCTGGCAGCGAGATCTTCTCGGGGTCCGAGTAGACACCATCGAGTGACATCCAGACCTGGCAGCTAGGTGAGAGCCTGACAACAGGATCAGCTCGGGCTCTAAGTAGACACCATCGAGTGACATCCAGCCCTGCTAGATAGGTGAGAGCCTAGTAGCGGGATCTGCTCGGGGTCGGGGTAGACTCCATCGAGTGACATCCAGCCCTTCCAGCTAGGTGAGATCCTGGCAGCGGGATCTGCTCGGAGTCTATCAAATTAACACCTCACCCACTTATGTGAATTACTGCAGAGGATTAGCAAATCAAAAGCATCATTAAAAATAAGGCACCACTTACATGTCTCAGGGATAAAAATATTTCAAGTCATCACCGCTCCAGGTGAGACTTAGGGTCTCGCCCTCCACATTCTGGAGGAGATACCCTCCTGATTTCAATGTTTCTTTTATAATGCATGGACCCTCCCAGTTGGGATTGAGCTTTCCCACAGCTGCTGATCTTCCCACTGCATCCACATTCTTCAAAACCAAGTCCCCTTCCGCGAACTATTTGACCATGACGTGCTTGTCAAAGTACTTAGCTATTCTCCTCTTTACTTATTCCTGTCGGGTGGCAGAGAGATTACACTGCTCCTGCACTATGTCAAGAGAGATCCGTAGCTCCTCGTTTTCAACCGGCCATTCTTCTTTGCCTACCTCCACCGCCACCACCCGAGGTATTTGTACTTCAAATTCTATGGGGAGTACTGCCTCACATCCATGAGAGAGCTTAAATGGGATCTCTCTTGTGGTCATGTTGGGTATGGTCCTCAGAGCCCAGAGGACCGAGGGGAGTGACTCCACCCAGCTCCCTTTCAAATTTTTGACCTTCTTCTTCATGAGGTTTACAATGATCTTGTTTGCCGCCTTCACTTGCCCGTTGCTCCTGCGGTGGTGGACCGACTTGAATCAGAGGTCAATTCCGAGATGCTTATAAAAGCTAATGAATTCTGTGCTGGCGAACTAAGGCCCGTTGTCCGTGACGATGGCTTGGGGTAGCCCGTGCCAACAGATGATCCCCCCCAAACGAAATTTCTGATGACCTGGGAGGTCACCTTGGCCAATTCCTTCACCTCCAGCCACTTAGAAAAATAATCTATCATTACAAACAGGAACCACCTTTGTCCGCTGGCCTGGGGAAACGACCCTACCAAATCCATCCCCCAGATGACAAAGGGCCATGGGGCCATAATGCTTCTGAGATGCTGAGCCGATTGTAGTTGGAGGGGGGCAAAACAACTAGCATTTGTGGCAACTCCTTATGAATTCCGCAGCGTCGTGGTCCAAGGTAGTCCAGAAGTACCTTGTTTGACAATTCTTCCTTCTAGGGTTCGACTCCCGGAGTGACTCCCACACTCCCCAGAGTGGACATCTTCCAAGATCCTCTGCACTTCCCTCTCGGCCATGCAACGGGCCACCATCCATGATAGTCTTCTGATACAATTTCCCATCCCGGAGGAGATAGTTTGCTGACTTATATCTGAACTTCTTTTTGTCCGTCCCCTCCGGATACTCTCCTATGGAAAGGATGGTCATGAACGGGTCCATCCATGAGGTGAGTTGATCCACACCCATCAGCTCTCCCTCTTCATTGGAATTGCGGAATAGATCATTGATGTTACCACCTACCCGGGGGCCATGGTTGCCAGTTGATCGACCTACACTTTCTCCTCCATGGGCACGTGTCGGATGGAGAAGGTCTGGAACGTGTCGATGACCCCCTTCACTTTTTCTAAGTATAACCAGTGGGTAGGCTCCCTTGCCTCGAACTCCCCGTTGATCTGGGAAGCCACCACCATGGAGTAAGTGAGGACCTCCATGTCAAGTACCCCCAGCTCCCTGGCCAGGCGCAGCCCGGCTATTACAGCCTCATACTCGGCATGATTGTTGGTGATGAGAAAGTTCACCACAACGTTTTGCTCGATTCTCATTCCCTGGGGGCTTTCTATGATTATCTCTATTGCCAAGGAATGTTTCCCCGAAGCGCCGTTGATCTTTACCTTCCACGAAGCCGGATGAGTGAGCTCTTCCTACGCCCCCTAGATCACGTAGTCAAAAAAAAGTTGGTCATTGCTTGTGCCTTGATCGAGATGTGGGGGATGAAGTAGATGACGAACTAACTCAGTTCCACTGACCACTTATCCAACCTGCTCGAATACTCCACCGCCTCAAAGATGATGCGGAGGGGATGGTCAGTCACCACTCGGATGGAGTGTGCCTGAAAGTAGTGTTGGAGACTCCGAGCCGAGATGACCAGAGCGAAGTCCAGCTTTTCCAAGATGAGGTACCAAAGCTCGGACTTCCATAGGACCCGGTTCACATAATATATGGGGAGCTACTTCTTCCCCTCTTCTCAAACCAGGACGGAGCTCAAGGCCTCTACTCCGACTCCGAGATACAAAAATAGGTCCTCCCCCTCTTTCGGCCCTTGGAGCAGCGGAGCCTGGGTCAACTGCTTCTTTAGTGACTGGAATGCCTCCTCACACTCCTCTGTCCACTCGAACATATGCCCCCCTCAGTGTATTGAATAAGGGGGCACTTCTCCCCGGCTAGGGAGAGGAACCTGCTCAATCTTGCCAGCTTCCATGTCAACCGCTACACCTCTTTAGCATTTTGAGGCAAACCAAGCTCCATGATGGCTTTGACCTTGTTAGGATTTGGCTCGACCCCGACGAGGGTGAGGAGATGGCCTAGGAACTTGCCCCTACTAGCCGCTAAAATGCACTTTAGGGGGTTCTGCCTCTTTCTATATTTGCGTAGGGTGGTGAAGGTTTCCTCCAGGTCCTGGAGGTGAGAGTCCACATCTCGACTATTGATCATGTGATCACCTACATACACCTCAGGGTTCCTACCCTTCTGTTCTCGGAAGACTTTATCCATCATCCTTTAGTATGTCTACCTTGTATTATTCAGCTAAAAGGGCATCATTTTGTAGTAATAGTACCCATCCACCATGATGAATGAGACATCTTTTATGTCCGGGGGGTGCATCCTAATCTGGTGATAACCTGAAAATGCATCTAAGAAGCTCATTACAGGAAAACCAATGGCTAAGTCAACCAGCGCTTAGATTCGAGGCAAAGGATAACAGTCCTTAGGGCATGATTTATTAAGTAAGGAAAAATCAACACACATACGCCACCGGCCGTCTCCTTTTTTAAACATAACTACATTGGAGAGTCAACCGGGGTATTATATTTTGGATACAAAGTCGGCGTTGAGGAGTTTGTCCACCTCCTCCCTAATGGGCTCGGCCAACTTGTATGTGGTTTACCTCTTCTGCTGTTGGACGGGGCGAGCTCCTGGGTCCAATTTGAGGCAGTGGAAGGCCATGCCTTCATCAATCCCCGGCATCTCAGCTTCGCTCCATGTAAAGATGTCCATGTTCTTCTAGATGCATGCCAACATCCTACCCTGAGCCTCCGGGGTCAGCCCTCTGCTGATGTGAACCTTCTCCACCTTGCCTCCAAGGGTGAGAACCTCCATCTCCACGACCTCCTCTGCAGCCTCCAGCCTAGATTGCTCCCCCTAATCTCTGACGTCCCTTTCCTCTGGGCTAAGAACCTCCTAAGCTTCCACCTCTTCCTCCACGTCCATCGCCTCGGCCAACCCTTCCTGGTCTCCTGTCACCTCCTGGGTGCAAATTTCTTCTCTCTCGATCTCCTCTCTGCCTTCCTCCTGCTATGCCTCCTCCATTCTTCGCTCGATCTCCTCAGCCCCTTCCTGCCAAGAGATTGAGTTTATGACGGTGATGTAGCTATCTCTTTCCACCTTGGGGTCCCATGAACCCGGACCTAGATCCCCTTGGCGCTGAACTTCAGACATTGGTGGAAGGATGAGGGGACACAGCGGACGGCGCTGATGAGGGGCTGCCCGAAGATGGCATTGTATCTACTAGGGGCATCCACGATGACAAACCTGCAGTTCCAGGATTGCCCCACCCAGAGTGACGTGGAGCCCCAGTCCTGCTTCTACCTCCTTCCTCTCCCCCAAAAACCCAAACAGGGGCCCATCTGAGGCCAGCACCCTTTTTGCCTCCACCTTCATCGCGTCGAACGCCTTCTTGAAAATGATGTTGATGAAGCTTCCGTTGTCAATAAGGATGCAAGAGACTGTGAAATTCTCGATGGCTGTCTGGATGACCAATGCATCGCAGAAAGGATCCTCATGATCCAGCATATCACTTCTATAGAAAGAAATCTTCTCCTCTGGGGTGGGGTCTGAGATGTGGAGCAAACGCTCAGGCGGTACATAGTATATAGGCTCGCCTTCCTGGAAGCCTCTATCCCTACCCCCCATGGATCACTCTGATCCCTCCTCGGGTTCCAACATCCACCCGGTCTTCACACCTATCCTCCTCCGCCCGAGGCAGGACCTCCTAAATCCTCACCTCCTCGCGACCCTACTGCTGATATTGCTCCCTTTTTCCTTCATCTTGAGAAAATCTGGGCACATGGTCGTAGCGTGCCCTCCCTCTTAGTGGAAGTCGCAGTAGGGCAACTCCACCCTGACTTCTCTTCTCCTTCTGTGTGTTGCTCTCCTCCTCTCCCCCATGGCTATAGTTATAGCCTGATCTTGATCGGGGAGGGGACATCTTTGGGCCACCCTCTGACCTGGGGGGATGGAACTGATCCCGGCCCCCCTGTCGGTTGTCCCTTCCCCGGTAACCTCTCAGTGGCCCCATGTATTGCCATGCTGGCCTCGATCCCAGTCAACGGTCCGGCTCCTGACGCCCCCACTTAGGCTATTATTGTTGTTGTTGCTGCTGTTGTTCCCTATACCGCGTTTCAGCTCTCCTTTCCTCCTGACCTATTATACCTCTCGAATCCTTCTCCTCCTATGTGGCCCACCTGGCCATTTTACGGGCAAACTCCGGGTTCGACGTGTAACACCTCGAAAATCATAATCGAACCGGTCGCTTCCTAAAGAATTTTTGGTGCCTTAATAGGGGTACACGGCCTAGGACACGGGCGTGTCCAAGGCGGTGGCTTTCTTTGTGTTGGCCGGCTGTGTCTAGAAAATGACATGGCAGGAAACACGGCAGCGTGACACGGGCATGTCAAGCATGACACGTATGTGCACACCCGTGTCACCACCCGTGTTCCCAAGAGTCGTGTCGGTTGGCATGGCGGTTATCTGTGACACGCCCCTAGGACACGGGCATGTTAGGATACGACACGGGCGTGTCAGGTTGAGACACGGGCATGTCTTGACCCATGTCCTTTGATGTGCTCGATGATCGTGCCTGGATCGGGGAACACAGCCAGGTACACGGCCGTGTGCAAGGCCTTGTTCGACCCAAGATTGAGGAATTTTGGGCGGATCTGAGCCGTTCGTTTTCTTTAAATAAGATCTGACGGCCCAGATGTGTTCCTGCTCTGTTAAGGCCGGGAATGGAGGATTAATTCCTCATTTTCTCTTAAGCCTTCTCTTTCTAATGAGTTAGAGAGAGGAGAGAGCAAGGAGGAAGGAAGTGGACGATTCTGGCCATCGGCGGAGCATCGGAGCACCGAATCGAGAATCGAGACCGGATCCACGGAGGAAATTCCCTTGTGAAGCTTTCCATCTGGATAGATTCCTATGGCGCAAAAGCGAACTACAAGGGTAACGATTCTCTACATGAGCATGTGAAGCTCTCCTTCTTTTTCATAAGGAAACCCGCTCCTGCGAGTGTGCGGTGAGTGTGCGGTATTCCTTGGGGTTGACTTGAATAGTCCCCCTTGTGTTGCATATAGAGTCCGGAACCGAAGTACGGACATAGGCATTGTGTGTGAAGCCTACCCGGATGTGTTGGTCTGGATCAGTGATGTTGAATATTGTATGGTTTTCCGGAGAAGACTCTGTTCTTCGTATTTTCGGGTTTCTACACGGTAGATTGCAGCAGAGATCCTTGGGGATTAACTCCAAGGCGCACCCGAAAATCTGAACGGAAACCTAGTTCTGCTAACTTGGCGGCCGGGGATCCAGCCTTGAACATAACTGGGTTATGTGATTGTTTGCAAATGTTTTGGGATCCGAGAGAAGCTTGGCCCGTGCGTACGTATTAAGGTGACTACGCGGAGTGAGCAACGGGCAAGTGGAATCGGACCTGGTCTTTGTGGTTCGGTGCTAGAGACCCATAGAGGGACTGGCCGTTGGCATAGTAGGGAGTCTTAGACAGTGGTCACAAAGACTAAAATGCTCACGATGTTGCCATCCCGGGGATGGTGGTGAAGCCACGGAATTGACCGGATTCACTGATAATGTGCCCTGAGTACACAGGGTGTTTGGCCGTGCGAGCCTACACTTGTGGCGAAGTATGTTTGTACTTTATTGTTTAGCTGGGCTAATGAAATGCAGGGAAGAAGCACCGCCGTCCCTAGTAAGGGGCGGGGTCGTTACAATTTGGTCGGATTTGGCTGACCGTTACTTTGTTTGCCACGGTGAGGTGGAATGTTGCTTGCTGGTGCTGCGGAGCCAAGTACCAAATAGCAGGATGAATCCCATGTTGTTGAGCTAGCCCTCGAAGGCCAAAGCGAGTTGTTATTTTTATTTTTGTCATGTGTGGCCGGCCTGCGAGCCGAGGTATGTAAAACACTAATTTGTTGAGTAAACTCTTGTAAGGTCATAAGGCCAATTACTTTCAGTGTATTTGTTATTTCATTCCTATGGTAGTATGTGGGCAGTCATCATAGTTGTTATTCAATTATGTGTTCTTTCCAACTGTTTAAAATCTTCCGCTAGAATGCTCTGTGTTAGGGCGAGTAGTTATAGTTGGATTTTTTTATATTCTTTTATAACCCTTCCGACTGTCCGTGGTATATGGCGTCGGGTTCCAGCTGGACCTTCTGTTATATGTCATTTGATAGATGGGGGTGTTACACGATGCCTCCCCGTCGAATTCTCTTGTCGCCCTCTCCATCAGCTCATCGTACGAGAGTGGAGGCACTCTCTTCAGTTCCATCCTGAAGAAACCTTGTTACAGCCTCGAGGTAAAGCGATCATCAGGCTATGCTCGGGCATCTCCTAGACCTGGGTGACCTCCTCCTGAAACTGGTCAACAAAACTCCCCAAAGTCTCGTTCACCCCCTTCTTATGTGGAACAGGGACTCCGACTCCTTATTCCTCCTCTTGGAGGTGTTGAACCTCAACATGAATCCCCAACACAGGTCCTCGAAGTAGTAAATGGAGCTGGCGGGTAGTTGGTGAAACCACTCTCTCGCCTTCTCCTTGAGGGTGATGGCGAAGAGTCTTCATTTAAAACCATCTGACATCTATTGGATCGAGACCACATCCTCAAACCACTAGATATGCTGGACTGGGTCTCCCTTCCCGGTGTAGTAAGACATCTTGGGTTCCCTAAACCCCTCTAGAACTGCGGTCAAAGAAACCAACTCGTTGAAGTGGCTGCCTCCCCCTATTTGGTGAGCTGGAGGGTCTCGCGCCCCCATCTCGCCGAACCAGACCCCACTTGCCGAGCCTAGAAAGGGCACATGCCCAGGGAGATCGCAGCCTCTCCCTTACTCGGTGACCTCCTTCCCATCTCGCCTGTCGGAAGCTTCCTCGCCCATCGATGGGGTGGTTATGACTGGAACTACTAGAGTCGAGCACTCGGCATGTGTGCCAAGTACAAACTTGACGAGGTTGATCACCTCATGTATGAAGTCTTCGAGCATCCCCACCGTGGCCAGAGGGGGTGGGGGTGGCGAGTCAAAGCTGTCCGAGCCTTGTCCTTCTCCTCCTGCCATCTAGCCTGCTGAAGATTTTCTATGCTGAACACTCTCCATGCTCACCGCACCAAAATGTTGAAAACAAATACTCGATCTCTTATGGAGTTCTCCCGTGGGCAAGGGGTGATCGCACACCTACTTCTCTCCTGCTAGCCAAATAATAAAAAGAAAGGGGAACTGACCCAAGGGCTCGGTGTGGAGGTCCCACCACACACCCAGAAGTTCTTAGAGTGTTTCCCCTCCTTAGCCGAAGGCCAAGATAAGGCTACCTCAGAAAGCACAAGAAGATTTGAACACTAGTAAGCATGCCTTTTGAGCTTCCCCTTGGGTCCTATTTATAGTTTTCTGAAAACGGCTAGCAAATAGCCAACCTCCGCTGTTTTGAACAGCTATATGCAGCCCAACTAGGTCAGCGAACAACATAACTCTGATTTTCTAATGGGCTATATGCAGACCAGCAGGGGTAAAATGATAAAAAAAAACATCATAGGTTGTTAGGCGAGTGGCCCCCTGAAGCCTCTGCTCGTCTGGGGAGTTGAGTGCTCGACGGAGCTGGAACTCATCGCCAATTCCTAGACTTCGGCGAGTATGGGCCCGGCCTGCCATACTCGACTACCTCTTGCCGGCCTTTACTGGGCGAGTGCGAGCCCTTCGGCTCTGCTCGCCCCTGATAATCCCACTTCACCTGGGCGAGCCGGGGGCTACCGAGCTCTGGCCCATTGAGTGCTCACCCGGGACTTAAGTCGTTCAAACTGCTGGTCGGCTCTTGAGAAACTGAGCCCAACGAACGCTGAGCTCCATTCGATGAACGCCGATCTCCATTCGACTAACTGAGTGGACTGGGCGGGCTTCTCTCAACGCCGAGGCAGAACAGCATTGAGTGTCTGGACTTCACTCAGCGCTAAGGCCAAACGGCGTTGAGTGTCTGGACTTCACTCAATGCTAAGTCAAAATGGCTTTGAGTATCTGGACTTCACTCAATGCTAAGGTAGAATGATGTTGAGTGTTTGTACTTCACTCAATGCTAAGGCAGAACGGCGTTGAGTGTCTGGACTTCACTCAATGCTAAGGCAGAACGGTGTTGAGTGTCTGGACTTCACTCAATGCTAAGGCAAAACGGCGTTGTCTGGCCTGGTGAGTTCTCAATGGAGCTGGCACTCGCCGCCTCTACTACATCCTGGCAAGTGCGGGCCCGGCTGGCCCTACTCTCCGACCACTTGTCGGGCTTGCCTAGGTGAGCTGGGGGCTGCCAAGCTCTGGCCCCCTTGGTGCTGTCCCGGGACTTGAGAAAATGGGAGTCGGCCGGTCAGGCTCCTAGCGACCCAACTCCCCGGATACGGGGTTGTACACTTCCAATACAGTGATGTATATTCTTGGATCTACAGCCTCCATTGAGAACTCCTGGTGAGTTATCGATGGAGTTAGCACTCGCCGCCTCTACCTACCTCATGGCGAGTGCGGGCCCGGCTGACCCTACTTTCCTGCCACTTGTCGGGCTGGCCTGGGCGAGCTGGGGGCTGCCGAGCTCTAGCCCCCTTGGTGCTCGCCCGGGACTTGAGAAAATGGGAGCCGACCTGTCTTGCTCCTGGCGACCCCACTCGCCGGATACATGGTTTTACACTTCCAATACAGTGATGTATATTCTTGGATCTATAGCCTCCATGAATAGTCTAACTCTTTCCTTCCAAATCCTAAAGTTTTCTTTGGAGCAAATTGGGAGTTTGATGGAATTATTTTCTCTTTGAGCCATGATTTATTCTCAGCTAATCCTTAGGATTCTCACTAGGCTATTATACCTTTTCATTGAACCTCCCTCTAATACTAATTGTAAAGTGTTTGTTTTAGGATAGTGAGTGACTTAGAGGGGGGTGAATAGATCCAACTTAAATCTTGGCAACTTTTAAAACACAAAAATTAACTTAGAGTCTGAATTAACCCTATCACAGTATTCAAGAAAAAAAGAACATATCTAAATATAAATGTCATTGTATAGTACAGCAAACAATTGAGCACATCACACAATTCAACAGAACACAGCACACAATAGTTTTATAATGGTTCCCCAATTTATGGGTACATCCAGATTTCCCATTCGCCAATCTAGCAATGAACTAGATTCGCGCAAACTTCATCTTTCTTTTCCTCAGATCCTCAGATCTTACACCTCAGAACCCAGCTGGCTCCTACAATACAAACAAAGCAATGTCCTACCTCAGATATTCAAGATCCTACAACGCAGGTTCCTCTCCAAGAACCCTACCTCTGAGTGCACCTTCACACCTACTCCTCAGCCAAACCCTTGCCCTACACCCTCAGAACCCTCCAGTTCCTACAGCTCAGAGAAATTACACCTTCTCCTACCTCAGGCACACAGCCCTATCTCAGCCTTTATAATATACATATGCTTACAACTCAGAGAAATTAATACCCTACCCTCAGATCTACAAATAGGTCTTTCAAAATTATATTATCAAAAGGAATTTTGTTTTTTGAAATATCACCCAGAAAGAATGAGTATGGTGACTTCTTCTTGATCAGATCTTGATGAGAATTCTTCTTCCTTAACCTTGGCTATGAAGAACAAGGTTCAACCCACCTTAGATTTTCAAAGCTTCTGGAATGAGAAGTTAGGGTTAATTCTTGGCTGGAGATGATTGAAGTTGATCCATGATCTGCCTTCTCTCCACCTTCAGAATTCTATTGAATTGATCTGACTAACTTGGATGAGAAGAATGAGAATGATTGTCCACTGTTTCTGTTGTGTTGGTCTTCTTATATAGGTTTTGGCAAAAGTGGTCGGCTGCCCCGGTTAATCTACTGACATCTGACTATTCTGATAGTTGTCAGAACTTCAGGCTTCAAGTTCTGGTAGTAGAAGAAATTCTATCTTGAAAGATTTTGCATGAAGGTGTTGACACTTCTGTACTTAGATTCAATCGACACCATTCCTGGGTGTCTACACTTCTCTTATAGGGATGTAGACATCAATAAAGTGTGTCCACACTGCTAGCATCTTATCTCGACATATCTTGTGTAACATATGTCGACACTTGCCCTGAGTGTCGACATAGCTGGTTTCTTATCTCAGCATGTCTTGTGTGAAATGTGCCGACACTATTCTGAGTGTCGACACAGCTGAATTCTTGACTAATGGTGTTGACCCAACTCCTGGGTGTCGACACAGCTTGCATACAGTCTCGACATAACTTGAGTGAAATGTGTCGACACTAGACCTAAGTGTCGACACAGCTATTTCTTTGACTCATAGTGTCGACACAAGTCCTGGGTGTCGACACAGCTTGCTTCCAATCTCGACACTTCTTAAATAAGGGTGTCAACACTAGTCCTGAGTGTCGACACTTCTTGATTTCTTATCTCAGCACAACTTTTATAAAGGTATGAACACTTGTCTAGTGTCTCGACACTTTTGTACTAAGTATATTTTTCCTGAACAAATAAACTCAACATACATTAAATACAAATTTGTGTATATCATTGAGTTGAAAGGACTTCTCCAAATCAAGTACACATTTCCTAATGTACCCAACACAACCCTTCCTGTAAACTTTTCCAAAAGCAAGATGTAAACCTGGAGTCTCGATCTGATACAATACTAACAGGTACTCCTTATAATCTGATGACCTCATCCAAGTGTAACTCAACTATTTTCTTCATGGAGTAGTCGATCTTGAACGACACGAAGTGAGCACACTTGTCAGTCTGTCCACTATAACCCAAACTAAATCGTACCTCGGGGAGATTTTGTCAATCCAGTAATAAAATCCATCAAAATACTCTCCCACTTCCAACTTGGAATTTCTAAAGGGTTCAACTTGCCTCCAGGCCTTCCATGATCGTCCTTAACTCGCTTGAAGTAAAACATTTGGATACAAACTTAGATAAATCACCCTTCATACCATAACACCAAATGCTCTGCTTCAGATCCTTATACATTTTAGTAGAACCGGGGTGGTAGGAAAACTAGAACCATGCACCTCTTTACACAACTTAACTCGAATATACTCAACTATGGGAATACAGAATTTGTCGATGTACTTCAAGGTACCCGCGTCATCAATTGAGAAGTTTGGTAATTCCCCTTTATCAGTTCTATTATAAAGGTGCAGCAAATCAGGATCATCCATTTGATGCAGCCATGTAAGTGTAATCCAAGAAGGCTCTATTACTTCCAAACTGTTGGGCGAGTCGCTACTCCCAACTGATATATCCATCAAGTGAAATTCCACTACCAGCGAATCCACAGAAAATTTAAAAATTTTCGCTGTCTTCTTACTCACGGCATCAGCTACCACATTAGCTTTGCCCGAATGATATTGAATCTTGACATCATAATCTGCAACATACTCTAACCATCTCTGCTGGCACAAAATCAACTCCTTTTAAGTGAACACAAACTTCAAACTTTTATGGTCCGTGTAAATTTTGCATAGAGCGCCATATAAAAGATGTCTCCATTACTTCAAGGCAAAAATCACAGCTTCGAATTCCAAATCATGTGTAGTGTAATTCCTCTCATGTATCTTTAACTATTGCGACCCAAACGCAATCAATTTGCCTTCTTGCATCAATACGCAACCAAGTCCCACGTGTGATGCATCCATATACATAGCATACTCTATTAATTCGAAAGGCAAGGCCAACAGCAGAGTAGTGCATAATCTTCTTTTTAATTCCTGAAAAGTCTCTTCACACTTATCGCTCCAAACAAAAGTTGTGTTCTACTGCATAAGCTTAGTCCGCAGCACAGACAACATAGAGAAACCCTCCACAAATCTCATATAATATCCTGCCAATGCTAGGAAACTTCTTATCTCTTTGGGTTTGGTAGGTCTGTTCCAATCCATTACAGCAGCTATCTTCTCGAGCTCCACAGAAATTCCATCCTTATTAACCACATGATCCAAAAAGTAAACCTGAGGAAGCCAATACTCATACTTGCTTAGAAACAACTTATGCTCCCTCAATGCATACAAAACTAAGCGCAAGTGTTGTGCATGCTCTTCAGCACTGCGAGAGTATACCAGAACATCATCTATAAATACGACCATAAAACGGTCCAGGAAATCCTTAAAAACTTTGTTCATCATGTCCATGAATGCAGAGGGTGTGTTGGTCAAACCAAAGGATATTACCAAAAACTCAAAATGTACCTGTCGAGAATAGAAAGCAGTCCGTGCAATATCTGTCTCACGAATCCTCAACTGATCATGGCCTGAACGTAGGTCAATCTTTGAAAATAAAGTGCTACCACACAACTGATCAAACAAGTCATCTATTCTCGGCAAGGGATACCAATTATTTATGGTTACCTTATTCAGTTCTTTATAATTAATGCACAGCCTCATCGATCCATTTTTTTCTTCACAAACAGCATAGGAGCACCCCACAGGAAAGAACTAGGTCTAATGAATCTATTCTGTAGCAACTCATCCAGCTAGGTATGCAAATCCTCCAGCTCATGTGGGGACATACGGTATGGTACCTTAGCAATAGGACGGGTACCCAGCTCCAAATCTATGACAAACTCCACATCTCTCTCAGGTGGAAGATCAGGAAGGTTATTTGGGAAAACATCAAGAAACTCGCGCACCACCGAAATCTCCTCTATGCACAGTAAACTACCACCAGTCTCCAACAACGAAACCAAACAGACAAAACATCTGAAATCTAATAGCTTCCGAGAACATACCGCGGAAATAATCAGAGAAACTTGGCGCGAAAAAACATAAACACTCATGTGTTGACCGTAATCCATCTTAAATTCCAAGCGCTTGGCCTTGCATTGGATGACCATATAAAACTTGGACAGCCAATCCATGCCCAAGATCACATCGAAATCTTCCAAGTCTATCACCTTCAGATTAGCAACAGCTAGAAAATCACCTAACAGAATTGGACAACTCTAAATGCCTTGGTCCAACACCACTGAATCGCAAGAGGGAAACATGACACGAAACGAGTCGCCAACAAGATAGAGGGTCAAATGGTGACGCTATACAAAGGTACTAGCCACGAACGAGTGGGTAACCCCATAATCAAAAAGAACACGCGCCCAATGGTTCTTGACCTTAAACTATCCTATAAAATTGCATACGCAATAAAGTGAACAAACATCGAAGCTACAACTATGAACTAAAAGCTAGAACTAGGTTAGGATCTAACCTAAAATTACTTGAGTAGACATCTGAGCTTCCTCCAAAGACACCATGTTCAGCTTGCCCTAACCCTTGTCCAATTACTATGGTGGCAGCAAGGCCTGGAGTGGAATTGGTTGCAACAGGAGCTGAGCTTACGGGCACTTCGACTTGAAATGTCCTTTTTGTTGGCACTGGTAGCAGACCCTCTCCTTTCCCCAACAATGTCCGACGTCAAGCCCCCTCCGATTACATGCAAAACAAACTAAATCTCCTTTAGGAGCACTCTGAATCGCAAGAACCTGCTCCTGCTTCTGAGCTCCTAATCTCTGGTAACATCTTTCAAATGGATGGCCTGGCCGGCCACAAAAACTGCATATCACTTTACTCCATTTCCTCGAAGCAGCACCAGATTCTTGGGAACTCTTACCCTCACCAGTCTTCCTTTTATCTTTTCGCATTTGTTGACCTAGGTTCTTTGCATTGTCGATCGTCTCGACCTTCAGAGCAGCCTCCACAACTTCAGCACAGCTTTCGGATCCATAGGCACAAGCCAGCTGGTGGATGCCATTCCTAAAACCACCCAAAAAATGTTTAACTCGACTAGATTCTGGGGACACCATGTTAGGAGCAAAATGGCAAAGTTTGCGGAACTCCACCTCGTACTCACTAACGGTGTGCTATCTTTGCTTGAGGTGTAGAAAATCATTCATCAAACAGTCCCTCTCAATCGACGGCAGAAACTTTTTTAGAAGCAATTACTTGAAGGATTCCAATGAGCACACATCCTTATGGTTTTCCTTTTCCCTTAACCATCAACACTTTGCAAGTCCCTTGAGCTTATATGTAGCGACCATCGCTCTCTAGTCCGCTGAAACTGCTGAGTATGTCAACATATCCTCGATGGCTATAATACAATCGTCCAAAGCCATAAAATCTGCTCTACTATCATAGGTAGGGGGTCCTAATCACTGGAAATGCAAAATAAAATTCATCTCTGGTGGCAACAAAACCGGGGGTACCAGAGGGGCAGGGGTAATAGTAACATCTTAACCCACAGCCGGGTCTTGCACTCTAAGCGACTGACTAGAAACAACCGACAATAATGCTTGGATCTGCGACTGCATCTCCAACATTTGACATGACAGAGCCTCATTGATCTGCTGCAATACTTCTATCATGGCCTCAATCTGGGCACAAGATGATTCCCCCTCTGACTTGGGAGTCAACCTCATCACCAGACGCTTAGGTGGCATTTAATCAAACAATAAATATCTAATCAAAACCTAGTTTAATCGCTTGACCCAAACAACTTCGTTCAGACAAATACATGCTTAAATACTTGCTCATGCAGCTAAATTGCTCTGGGATTTTCATTTATGATGTCATGCTTAAACTTAGGACGATATACCGTCATCCTACCGACTCATGTGACTAAACCATGAATGCATAAATTTTGATTCTTTTTGACTCAAAACCATGTGTGTATGTATGCCATCATGTAATTCTTTAGCTTGGCATGTGTGCTAATGTAATGTTATGTCATGCATGTTGTGCTATGCAATCTAAAAAGACCTTAATGCATGTTATGAGCGGCATACACATGAAATATTATGCATCCCATACTACATGATATCGCATGCAATGAAAATCAAAATCTAATGTGCATTCATGTGATGATTGTTATGCATCTTATACTACATAACAGTCACGCATTGCCTCCTATGAGGATCCATATACAAACCCATATTATGCATCTCATACAACATAATATGCCTCGTATACTTCTTATCAAGTTTTTGAGTGTAGTGTTCATGCTCCGGCCAAGATGTACTGATGACACATCAGTGTGTGTATGAAATGAAACTAGACAACTAATACAAACTTGAGATAGTTGTTCGACCAATTATCAAACAACCCATCCCTATGATATCAACTATCACAACCCGCATTTTCCCTGCATTTAATGATATATCAGAGTAAGAAAAAATGTGCGTCATGATGCCACGTTAGCAGGGGATAACTGTAGATGCTCAGGCAAAACTATAACTTAACACTTTATGAAAGATTTATAAGTTATAAAGTCAAAAATCCAGTTAAAGTTTAAGCGGTTAGCCGTATCCCTCGACTTTGTGACTCATATATAACACGAGGAAAAATTAATTATACGCTGCAGAAAGTACTTTATTTACAATATTAGACGTCCTACATGAGCATAAATATCCTCAGAAGACAACTCAAGGTATACAAGACTCTAGATTAATAATAACTATGAAAGTATCTTTTACGACCGCAAAATATAGTGATTTAGATTTCAAACATGAATGTATGATGTAATAATAATAATTTTTATACTTTATAATATCTAGCATGCAACCTAGCATAAATCCTTTCCAGAGAGCAAGTACAGCAAACCAAAAGGTAAACTAACAGCTAGCAAAGTATTCAACATTTCAAAAGAAAACTACCAGTGGGCATCAATAACCTGACACGAACCCACTGAAAGTATGCATGTCTGAACTAAAATCGAAAACAACAAACTACCTCACGACGGTGAGGAAAACAACTACAACAACTGCAGTCCACAAGCTACCACCCAACAAAGCCGCTCCACTAGCTACAGCCCTGAAGATGAGGCATTCAAAGAAATAACACCTCAACATGAAATTACAAGTGGCAATGGAAATATGCAGGTAATAAGTAAAAAGGCAAGGAAGGGTTTACTAAACCCGACTATGAGACAAGCTAAAATCACAGCCGATTAGCCAAATAGTAACAGTAAAATTGAAAAGTTTGTAATAATATTAAAAGAAATTTACACCAAGTGCGGAACAAAGCCATGCTTCAACAAAATCTCCAAGGATTAGCATGAAATAGCATAAATTGATCTATAAGAATCAAATGAGCATAAAAAAGCTCAAAAACGTGAATCATTAACACTAGCAAAAAAAACCCGGCAAGAGTCAGTGAGCAAAACATCCAAAACCGAACTACCAAACCCAAACGTCTCATAAGAAGGCACTGCAGTGGTGGCCACCTAGCCCAAAACAACCCAACAGTCCACAAAATAGAGACCAAACTACCACCAAATGTAATGATTCACAAATCAGCATCCAGTTGGCGGTCCTCTATCCACTGTCAACCTTCCTAGCCAAAGAAAACATCATACCCAAACACCTTGAACCATACCCAATCATAAACCCAAATAAATACCTTGATAAGCCCTAAATTGACTATAAGGACCATACACGACGAATCATACACAAATCAGCGAAAAACACTAAGTCTACAGAGAAAGTGTCAAGAGAACACGACGTCGCATTGAGTGCTTTCAACGCACTCAACGCCAAGCCAGATATTCAATGAATACACCTTCACTCAATGTCGTGTTGAGTGCATT
Organism: Platanthera guangdongensis; assembly: GCA_039583875.1. Classification (NCBI taxonomy): domain Eukaryota; kingdom Viridiplantae; phylum Streptophyta; class Magnoliopsida; order Asparagales; family Orchidaceae; genus Platanthera; species Platanthera guangdongensis. Next base: position 37,654 of record JBBWWR010000118.1, read on the forward strand.
CAACGCACTCAACACCAGGCCAGCAATACTCGACGAATTTGAGTTATGCTCAAGATCACTCAATGCTCTCAGGGCCATGCCTAATCCACTCAACGCCAAGTCTTATACTTGACGAACTCGCTGCCAAACTATCCTTACTCGACGAATTAGACTTAACTCAAATCTCACTCAATGCCAACTGATACTCGATGAATTCGTCGAGAATAGTGATAATACGGTTTGCAGTCAATTTTATTAGGATATTTTCGGGGTTTTAAAGATAATCATGTCTTGTAAAGTACTTGTTTTGATTCCCCTTTGTATATATTTTTGTCTCTAATGCATTTTTTCTGCGTTTTGCAGGTTTTCACGGCTTTCAGCCGAATTTTGCTGTGACACGCCCCAAGGTCACGCCCTACCCGGGCGTGTACCTAGGGCGTGTAACCCAGAGGAATGAAGCAATTGGTCTGAAACTGCATTCCGTGGAAACTTAGTGTACACACCCTCGGTCACGCCCGTGTCACACCCTACACGGGCGTGTACTAGAGGCGTGTCCCCAGGTTCCGAGGAATCGCCGCAATGCACTCGTTTTTCCCGCTCCACCGTCGCACCGAAAGTGTCACGCCCCAGGGTCACGCCTGACCCGGGCGTGACATATGGGCGTGTACTGCAGCAATTCCGCCCGTCACCTCCAGCATTCAATTTCCGCTCAACAAAGTCACGCCGCATACAACACGCCCCAGGTACACGCCCTACCAGGGCGTGACCTGTGGGCCTGTACCGCAACAACTCCGTCAGAATTCAATTCCTGCCCGAAAAAGTCGCGCCGAATGTGTCACGCCCCAGGGTCACGCCCGACCAGGGCGTGACAGGGGGGCGTGACCCGACCCGAAAAATTCTATAAATAGAGCCCAACTCCAGAGGTTCAGGGACAACTTTTCGCTTTGAGAGGGGAGGTTCTGTCCTTTGTATTTCTGAACTTTTTAAGCATGTCTTTCCATTTTTAGTTCGTAGCTCTAGCTTTATGCTTTCCCTGTATTAGCTCCTAGCTTATTTCTGTAGTATGATGCTAATGATAGTGTAGTTTCCTTCTCATGTTCTTGTAATCTCTGGTTTTCAAGCTGTAAGATCGCTGTTTCTCTTAATAAAAAGTGTTGTTTTCTTTTTCGTTCCTGCTCTATTTTCAGTATTTTTCTTCTACTCATCCCCCCTCTTCCACCTCACCATGATTAACTAATCCTCCATGTACTCGATCTTAAAGATCCGAGGTTCGAGTGATTAGGTTATGATGCTTTGAATCATACCTTTCCTTTTTAGGGTTTAGCTTTGAATTATTCTTGATTTATCACGGGTTGGAGGTATATTATCGATATATACTCTCCACCTTTGCTTTCATTCTGGGCTAGCCGAGAGGCCGAAAGTTTGAAATGAGCACTCAAGAGTAAAGGGAGTTGTTCGCACCCCTTGAGAGAGGCAAACATTCAAATCTCCCGGATTGGAGTAAAATCCAATAGACGGGTTCACCGCGTAAAGCGAGTTTTAGGCCTCCGATTTAGGCGAAAGTCGGTCGGACCTTCCTAAACTCAGTTAGGCACGACATTCGAGAGAAGCGTGTCAATATTCATGGAACCTCCACGGTCAAGGACCTTTACCATAATTAGCTTAGGTTTATTTATCGTATTTTTCTAACCACTCTTGCCGAGGTGATTTCTGATCGAGTGCATTTTCCCCTTCATCGTTACTAAGCTTAAGTTAATCGCTCCTTTAGCTCTCTTTAACTTTTCATGCATGTAGCTCTCTTTCATTGCAAGTAGTTCTCTTCCTTTAGCACGATTAGCTTTCTTCAAAAAAAAAAAACTTAATTTTTCCGTCGATAAAATAATAGATTTCGTGTGAGTAAGCTTACTCAACTGTTCCCGGATTTCAATACGACACTTGTGTCCCCTAGCTGCATTTCGATAGGTATACTTGCCTTGATGAATTGTTAGTTTGGTTATTTTCTCCTTGCAGATATCTAAGAGACAATCAAGTTTTTGGCGCCGTTGCCGGGGAAGCAACGCTCGTTGATAAATTGAAAACGCGAATATATTAATTTTATCACTTCTCTTTCTCAGCCTCCTTCTTAAATTTTTTCCGCCTACTCACTTGAGTTAAATGGCTGGACTTTGTTAAGTGTGCGTATTTTTAATTTTTTCGCCTACTCACTTGAGTTAATTGGCTGGATTTATTTCAAGCAAGTGTGCGTATCTTTTATTTTTCCGCCTACTCACTTGAGTTAATTGGCAGGCTTTATTTCAGTAGAGTGTGTTTACTTTCTGTAGAGTGGGTGTGTTTTAATTTTCTGTCGAGTGCGTGAGTGTAGCTTTTATTTTCCGTCTACTCGCTCAGAGATAAATGGCTGGATTTTAATTACCGCATTCTTAATAGAAACACACATCACAAATTTTTCTACACCACCTAACTCTCTCGAAAAGGGCAAAGTGGCTCTAAATGCCACTATCTTGTCTAGTACCATGCGAACCCTTCACCGGGTAGCCCTTGGGAAGTTCGGGAGTTAAAACACAAAAAAATCTATTTCAAAAAAATTTTCGAACTTCATTAGCTCTTTTACTTTTTAGTCTTGCTTCTCCTCTCTTCTTCTAGTGTATGACCCGCGGAAGTCCGTCGGTTACTTTGTACCTGGACCACGAAATTGAGCGTACTCTTCGGAGAAGATCGCGATTTCAAGGCCCTACTACCCAAGTGCCGGTTGAGGATTCCGAGTCATTTTCTACCTTAAGAATGGCAGAACCCAACGTAGAGGAAGTCGTGCAAAGGCCTATGTCCTATTATGCACGACCGAATCTCGAGGGTACAGAAACGAGTATAGTTCGCCCTGCAATAAATAATAATAATTTCGAACTGAAGCCTAGCATAATTCAAATGGTGCAGCAGTATATGCAATTTGACGGGCTTCAAGATGAAGACCCGAACGCACACATAGCCAGCTTTCTTGAGATTTGTGATACCTTCAAGATAAATGGTGTCACAAATGATGCTATTAGGCTAAGATTATTTCCTTTCTCTCTTAGAATTAAGGCTAAGCAGTGGCTGAACACCCTTCCTAAAAATAACATTACTACTTGGACGCAATTAACTGAAAAATTTTTGGCCAAGTATTTTCCGCCTGCTAAAACTGCCAAACTTAGGAATGACATTTCTGCCTTTGGACAAATGGACTCTGAGACCCTTTACGAAACCTGGGAAAGATTTAAAGAATTATTAAGACGATGCCCACATCACGCTCTGTCTGTATGGTTGCAGGTGCAGACGTTTTATAATGGGCTAAATCAAAGCACGAAGCAAATGATAGACGCAGCTTCTGGTGGTACTTTAAACCATAAGACCCCGGAAGCAGCTCTTGAGCTGTTTGAAGACATGGCCATGAACACTTACCAGTGGAATGTGCCTAGGTCCCGCCCAAACAAACCTGCAGGTCTCTTTGAAGTGGACAACATCTCCCAACTCGCACTGCAAGTCGAAATATTAAGCAAAAAAATTACGGAGATGACTGCTACCTCCGCCCCTCAGGTATGGGAATCTGCAACTCCTCCCGTTGAACATTTGGATTATGTAAATAATATGCCTAGAACTGCTTTTAATAATTTTTCTGCTGCGAATTATCATCCTCCTGGTTTTAATTTTCCGAATAGTTATAATCCTGCGTTAAGAAATCATCCGAATTTTTCGTGGAGCAATCCATCGAATGTTGTGCGCCCGCCACCGCAAAGTGATTTTTCTGCACCACCACCACTTCCTCAAAGTTTTCCAAAACCTCCAAATTTGGAGGAAATGTTTTCAAAATACATGAATGCTAATGACGCTACGATTAGAACGTTAACCGGAAGTGTTAAAAATTTAGAAAATCAGGTAGGACAGCTCGCTAAAATGATTTCTGAGCGACCCGTAGGGTCTCTTCCTTCCAATACCGAGCCCAACCCGAGAGAGCAAGCGAAAGCTATAACTCTTCGGAGTGGGAAGAAAGTTCCCGGTACGATAAGTGAAGAGCCCGAGACAATCTCCGCTTCCGCTTTAAAAAATCAAAACTTCGTTCCCGTTTTAAAAATTCCACCCTCTGCCGAAGAAATTATCACTCCTATTTTAGAAAAACAACTCACTCCACCACCCACCTTTAAAAATAATCCATCCCCTCCATACCCTTCCGAACTTAATAAACAACGACAGGATGATCAATACACCCGTTTTTTGGAAATGTTTAAACAAATCCACGTAAATCTGCCTTTCCACGAAGCCATATCCCAGATGCCGAAGTACGCAAAATACCTTAAGGACCTCCTAACTAACAAGAAGAAGTTAGAGAACCTTTCGCATGTCACGTTAAATGTCGAATGCTCGGCGGTTTTGACAAATGGATTACCGAAGAAAATCAGTGACCCGGGTAGTTTCTCTATCCCGTGTGTCTTTGGTGATCTCTTTGTCAAACACGCTTTAGCCGACCTAGGTGCGAGTATCAATCTTATGCCCTTCTCGTTGTTTAAAAAGTTAGGAATTGGTAGTCTCAACCCTACACGCATGAGTATCCAGCTCGCCGACAGATCAGTCAAATACCTGTTAGGAATAGTGGAGGACGTCCTAGTCAAAGTTGACAAGTTCATCTTCCCGGTGGACTTTGTCATTTTAGACATCGAAGAAGACGTCGAGGTTCCCCTGATCCTTGGCCGACCCTTCCTTGCCACCTCCCGAGCTATCATTGATGTAAGCAAAGGTAAGCTCTTCCTTCGAGTGGGCGATGATGAGGTAACGTTCTCTATCACCCCCTCGATGAAGAACACACTAGCTAATGATGACTCCTGTTTTTTCATGGATACCATAAGTGAAGAATCCTTCTCTCACTCCTCTGCTTTTGAAGAAGAATTTTCCAATTTTTGTTCCTCTCCTACTCCTCCAACTGAATCTCTACACCTAAGTGAAGAATCCTCCACTCGCCTTTCTGATTTTGAAAAAGAATTTTTTGATTTCTGTTCCTCTTCTACTTTTCCAACTGAATCGCTGCACGAAGCCACCATGGCCGCTAGCAACACCCCTTTTAGTTTTACATATAAAAAAGTGTACGAGGACATAGTTTTTGAAAAAGAACAAATTTCCAAAACCTCGTATGATGACCCCCCTACCTTGGAACTGAAAGAACTACCAGAGCACCTTCAATACGCTTTCTTAGAAAAGGACTCCAAGCTGCCTGTCATAGTTTCGGCCTACCTCACGGATGCACAAAAGGATAAACTTCTTTCAATTTTACAAAAGCATCGCCAAGCTATAGCTTGACAGATTTCTGATATTAAGGGCATAAGCCCATCTTTCTGCACTCATAAAATCTTAATGGAAGATAATTCACGTAACTCTATACAACCTCAGCGCCGTATAAACCCAAACATGAAAGACGTAGTTAAGGGCGAGGTTATGAAATTGCTAGACGCAGGAATTATCTATCCTATATCCGACAGTAAGTGGGTTAGCCCAGTACAGGTAGTACCAAAGAAGGGAGGGATAATGGTCGTAAGTAATGAAAATAATGAATTAATCCCGACTCGGACGGTGACCGGATGGCTAATGTGTATAGATTACCGTAAGTTGAATGACGCCACCCGCAAGGATCACTTCCCCTTGTCGTTCATTGATCAGATTTTAGAACGACTTTCCGGACATAGCTTTTATTGTTTTCTCGATGGCCTCTCGGGGTATCTTCAAATCCCCATCTCCCCCGAGGACCAGGAGAAAACTACGTTTACTTGTCCCTTCGGCACCTTCGCCTACCGAAGAATGCCGTTTGGATTGTGCAATGCGCCAGCTACATTCCAACGATGTATGCTCTCCATCTTTGACAAGTACGTAGAAAGCATTATGGAAGTTTTCATGGATGATTTCTCCGTGTTCGGGAATTCCTTTGATAGTTGCTTAGAGAACCTTAAAAAAGTCTTAGAGCGATGCGAAGAAACTAACCTCGCCTTAAATTGGGAAAAATGTCATTTTATGGTAAGGGAAGGGTTAGTTTTGGGACATAAAATTTCTGAAAGGGGTATTGAAGTAGACGTTGCGAAAATAGAAGTTATCGAGAAGCTGCCGCCACCTACGAACATAAAAGCTATAAGAAGTTTCCTGGGTCATGCGGGTTTCTACCGCCGCTTCATAAAGGACTTTTCCAAAATCACCAAGCCCCTTACCCATCTCTTAGAAAAAGACGCCCCATTCATCTTTGATGACCTCTGTCTAGCTGCCTTCAATTTAATAAAAGAAAAATTAGTTAATGCCCCAATCATGATAGCTCCGGTGTGGGATCTTCCATTTGAGATAATATGTGATGCGAGTAGTTTTGCGGTGGGAGCCGTACTAGGTCAACGTATTTCCAAAAACTTCCACCCCATTTATTACGCTAGTAAAACACTCACATCTGCACAGGAAAATTACACCACAACCGAGAAGGAGCTATTAGCTGTAGTATTCGCTTTTGACAAATTTCACCCTTATATTACTCTTTCGAAAATTATTGTTTTTACGGACCACTCGGCCCTCAAATATCTTCTCTCTAAAATGGATGCCAAGCCTCGCTTGATTCGCTGGGTCTTACTCCTCCAGGAGTTTGACTTACAGATCCGTGATAAGCGAGGTGCCGAGAACTTGGCCGCCGACCACCTTTCGCGCCTAGACAACCCGTTTATAGAACAATTAGACGAAAATTCTTTTCATTACTATTTCCCTGATGAGAAGCTGTTCATAATTAACACATCTCCTTCTCCTTGGTTTGCCCGCATCGCCAACTATCTAGTGGCCCGTGTGCTCCCAAAAGAGTTTTCATCTCAGCAAAAGAAGAAATTCTTTTCTGAGTTGAAGAACTACTTTTCGGAGGACTCGCATCTTTTTAAAGTCTGTGCAGACCAAGTAATCAGGAGGTGTGTTTCCTTTATGAAGGATTAGATATTATTAAACATTTGCATGAAGGACCGACAGGTGGGCACTATCAAGCTGCTCGCACCGCTCACAAAGTGTTAAGCGCAGGTTTTTACTGGCCTACCCTGTTTAAAGACGCGCATGCCTTCGTGAGTAGGTGTGATAGTTGCCAACGGTCGGGGAATATATCGAATAAAAATGAAATGGCACAAAATTATTTCCTAGAGTGCGAAGTTTTCGACCTCTGGGGGATTGATTTTGTCGGCCCTTTTCCTTCTAGCTTCGGGAATAAGTACATTTTAGTTGCCGTTGATTATGTTTCACGTTGGGCCGAAGCCCAAGCTCTTCCTACGAATGACGCCCGAGTCGTAGTTAATTTCCTAAAAAAATTATTTTCTCGATTCGGTACACCGCGCGCTATCGTTAGTGATAGGGGTTCCCATTTTTGTAACGCACAATTTTCAAAAATCCTAACTAAATATGGCGTTACTCATAAGCTTTCCACTGCCTACCACCCCCAAACTAACGGCCAAGTCGAAGTAGTGAATAGGGAAATAAAAAGAATTTTAGAAAAGACTGTTTCAACATCTAGAAAAGACTGGTCCGCCAAATTAGACGATGCTCTCTGGGCCTACCGAACAACGTACAAAACCGCCCTCGGATGTACGCCATATCGGTTGGTTTATGGAAAATCGTGTCATTTACCCGTAGAGTTAGAGCACCGCGCCTTTTGGGCCTTACGATTTTTAAACTTCGATCCCCACTCTGTCGGCGATTTTAGAAAATTTCAACTTAACGAACTCGACGAGTGGCGCTCTTACGCGTATGAAAATAATAGACTTTATAAAGAGCGGATGAAGCGTTTACACGATCGACATCTTAGGCACCCAAAAATCTTTAAGCCGGGCGACCAAGTTCTTCTTTATAATTCTCGTTTACGTTTATTCCCGGGTAAATTAAAATCACGTTGGTCATGGCCTTTTACTGTTTTAGAGGTCTTTTCTTATGGTACTGTTTTAATTTCCCACCCTGATAAGGGTACTTTCAACGTAAATGGTCAGCGTCTTAAATTGTATTTCTGTGATGATGTCAGTCTCAACCCTGTTAACTCTATCTTTCCGGTCCTAACATTTGATTAATCTGAACTTTATTTTTCTCAAAAACTATGAACTTTATTCGAACTATATTTTTCAAACATTATTTGGGACAATATTCTTTTGATGCGTCGAGCTCAAACGACGCTTTAAACAAAGGGCGCTCTTGGGAGGCAACCCAAGTTATCTTTTTCTGTTTTCTTTATTTTTCACTTTTTGCCCCGAATGGCTCCGGCAAGCTGAAACTTCTGCGATCGCCTGCTCCAACGGTTCTGCTTCCATGACAAAGTCCGCTGGACGACGTTTCATGAAGATCCACAGCACAGACATGGAGGAGCGGCATCACTCAGCTTGCCCTGCATAATAAAACCGGGGAAGTACCTGTTTTTTTCCATTATGTCTTTCATTTCTGTCCTTTACTTTTCTCTCGTTCTCCAACCTCCTTCTCCATTGCGGACAATGTAGATTTTAAGCTTTGTGGGAGGACTTCCTCCTTCTTTTTGTTTTGTAAATATCCAAAACATCAAAAAAAAAATTTATAGAGATGCATTTTGGTATTTCAATAGTACCCCATTTTTATGTTTTGTTTTTCGCAAACTTCTTTATAAACAACGCAGTTAATTCTAATTTTTCTAATCATTTTTTTAATCATATTTCATAAGTAAAATGTTAGTCATGCTGTGTTTCTAATTCACGGTAGCATGTTAAGGTAAAATATTTCTCTAAAACGTGCATTTCTATTATGGTTTTCCGTTCTTTATTTTCTTTACTTTCTCTAAAAATCTATCATCCATTATTTTCCTTTTCGTATTTGGATAATTTTTGTAAGAACAAATTTTGAATAACGTAGTATATATGAACGATCCAAGTCACATATTATTCTTATTTTCAAGATAATTTCATCAATCTTCTTTTATTATCTCGAACTTGCTTTTTGAAATTTATCGACTCTATGTTTTAAATAAATTTAAAAAAAAAAGCGTGAAAATTATTTAGGCCATTTTTGTTTACGTTTGAGCTTTCCTGCCAACCTAAAATCTTTTACCACTAGTAAGCCGCTTTTGAGCCTTTTTTCCAAATTCATTTGATAACTCCACACAACATTTCATTTTCACCAAAGCCCAAATTCCTACCTATCTAATCACGCTAATTTTTTTTGATAGGAAATTTTGTGTTATCTTTGGAGACAATCAAGTCTTTGGAGAAATTGTTGAAAAAAGTGTACTCAAAAGCAATGCATTGAAAAAAAAATGAATGAAAATAATAATACAAAAAAAGGATAAATAATTATAAAGAAAAACAAAAAAAAAATTTTATTTATACATATTTTGTTTAAAATAATTTTTTTTTTGAAACTCGTTGTTTTGGTTTAGTGTGATTTTTAAGCCTCCATGTTTATATTTGAATTCCACTCCTATTCATATTCCTAAACCAAACGTTTTGGTCCTTTTAAGTCCTTTTGATTCACGCCTTTTTTTAAAATTTTATTTAACAATTAAGAAAAGAAGAAGAGTAAATCAGTTTTAGTTTTGGATTTAAACTTAGATTTTTGTTATTTAATTGATATAATTATAATGCGTTGCTTGGATCTAGTAATAACTCAATACGTTCTTTTCATTTTCATTGCCTTGCTCAAATCTATTTAAAGAATTTCGTCAAAATTCTGGATGATTTATTTTTATTAAGTAAAGTTTATAAAAGTTAAACCATACCTAAATAATTGTTTTAGATTTACGTTTTACATTCTCCCTGCCAAGAATTTCGCATAGTACTTGTGTGAGTATGATTAAAACTTTTTGAATTATTCACTTTTTATGATTAGCTTGTCTTTATATCTTTGCTTGGGGACAAGCAAAACTTAAGTTTGTGGGAATTTGATAATACGGTTTGCAGTCAATTTTATTATGATATTTTTGGGATTTTAAAGATAATCATGTCTTGTAATGTACTTGTTTTGATTCCCCTTTGTATATATTTTTGTCGCTAATGCATTTTTTCTGCGTTTTGCAGGTTTTCACGGCTTTCAGTCGAATTTTGCTGTGACACGCCCCAAGGTCACGCCCTACCCGGGCGAGTACCTAGGGCGTGTAACCCAGAGGAATGAAGCAATTGGTCCGAAACTGCATTCCGTGGAAACTTAGTGTACACGCCCGTGTCACACCCGACACGGGCGTGTACTAGAGGCGTGTCCCCAGGTTCCGAGGAATCGCCGCAACGCGCTCGTTTTTCCCGCTCCACCGTCGCACCGAAAGTGTCATGCCCCAGGGTCACGCCTGACCCGGGCGTGACATATGGGCGTGTACTGCAGCAATTCCGCCCGTCACCTCCAACATTCAATTTCCGCTCAATAAAGTCACGCCGCAAACAACACGCCCTAGGTACACGCCCTACCAGGGCGTGACCTGTGGGCGTGTACCGCAACAACTCCGTCAGCATTCAATTCCTGCCCGAAAAAGTCGCGCCGAATGTGTCACGCCCCAGGGTCACGCCCGACCAGGGCGTGACAGGGGGGCGTGACCCGACCCGAAAAATTCTATAAATAGAGCCCAACTCCAGGGGTTCAGGGACAACTTTTCGCTTTGAGAGGGGAGGTTCTGTCCTTTGTATTTCTGAACTTTTTAAGCATGTCTTTCCATTTTTAGTTCGTAGCTCTAGCTTTATGCTTTCCCTGTATTAGCTCCTAGCTTATTTCTGTAGTATGATGCTAATGATAGTGTAGTTTCCTTCTCATGTTCTTGTAATCTCTAGTTTTCAAGCTGTAAGATCGCTGTTTCTCTAAATAAAAAGTGTTGTTTTCTTTTTCGTTCCTGCTCTGTTTTCAGTTTTTTTCTACTACTCATCCCCCCTCTTCCACCTCACCATGATTAACTAATCCTCCATGTACTCGATCTTAAAGATCCGAGGTTCGAGTGATTAGGTTATGATGCTTTGAATCTTACCTTTCCTTTTTAGGGTTTAGCTTTGAATTACTCTTGATTTATCACGGGTTGGAGGTATATTATCGATATATACTCTCCACCTTTGCTTTCATTCTGGGCTAGCCGAGAGGCCGAAAGTTTGAAATGAGCACTCAAGAGTAAAGGGAGTTGTTCGCACCCCTCGAGAGAGGCAGACGTTCAAATCTCCCGGATTGGAGTAAAATCCAATAGAGGGGTTCACCGCGTAAAGCGAGTTTTAGGCCTCCGATTTAGGCGAAAGTCGGTTGGACCTTCCTAAACTCAGTTAGGCACGGCCTTCGAGAGAAGCGTGTCAATATTCATGGAACCTCCACGGTCAAGGACCTTTACCCTAATTAGCTTAGGTTTATTTATCGTATTTTTCTAACCACTCTTGCCGAGGTGATTTCTGATCGAGTGCATTTTCCCCTTCATCGTTACTAAGCTTAAGCTAATCGCTCTTTTAGCTCTCTTTAACTTTTCATGCAAGTAGCTCTCTTTCATTGCAAGTAGTTCTCTTCCTTTAGCACGATTAGCTTTCTTCAAAAAAAAACTTAATTTTTCCGTCGATAAAATAATAGATTTCGTGTGAGTAAGCTTACTCAACTGTTCCCGGATTTCAATACGACACTTGTGTCCCCTAACTGCATTTCGATAGGTATACTTGCCTTGATGAATTGTTAGTTTGGTTATTTTCTCCTTGCAGATATCTAAGAGACAATCAAATAGTCGAAGAATTTGACTCGTCGAAATCTAAACTTACTCGACGATTGATACTCGATGAATTTGGAATTAAGCAAATGAACCTATACTCGATGAAATTAATGTCACTCGACGAATTTTCACTTAGTCTAAATCCTTATTTTTGACGAATTCTTGATGGTTTACTACCACTATATTTGACGAAGCTTACTTAGGTTGTACACCATATTCAACGGATTATTAGCCAAAAACATATACCGCTCTAAGGGTATTTCAAGATTAAGTCATATATTATTACAACCTTCTAAAGAGAAGAAATGAACAAAATGAAAAGCAAGAAATAGTTGCAAGAAGAAGATCGCGACTTGCCTCAAGTCTGGGAAGAATCCACCTCCTCCAACGCTCCACGACAAGGATCGGTCGCAAGAAGACCAAGGCGAAATTTCCTGAAACTTTTGGGGGAAGAAGTATGTCAAAATAACAAACCCTAACACACACAAAATTAGAGAAACGGGGAAAGCATACAACGAACGCTTAGATCTCGATGAGAGATTTCCAAATCTCTAATCTGTTGACAAAACCGACCACCGATCCGCTAGAAATAGTCGGCCGATGGTACGCGGAATGCCGAACTCCTCTTTCGCGAAATAGATGACGGCTCTGGTAGGGAAGACGATGAATAAGGTTTTGACACGACCCTTTATATCCGGTTATATATATATATATATATATATATATATATATATATATATATATATATATATATATATATATATATATATATATATATATATATATATATATATATATATATATATGTATATATATAATCATAATATTATATTACAATTAATAATAAATAACCTCAAAACGAGCAAAACTCTAAATAACTCAGACTCTTATGAAAATTGCACCGTAGCTAAATACCGACGCTACGAATCCAACGACGAAGTTGAAATCAAAACTCGACAAACAAAACCCGGGTAAAATACCACCCGAAGATAAAATGCCAGCAAATTTCCATAAAAAGCTCCACCCGGTCACCAAAACAGACCCTGCTCACTGGGGAAGGTGCACAAGCAAGCCAAAACCAACCACACAGGAAACTCCACTGAGAAAACCCATGCTCCAACAAATGACACCCGATAACTATGCATCAATGTAATGCCCTGACGTCAAAAATACGCCACTATGGGAATTAAAATAAACACAAAAAATCAGGGGTGTTACAGGAGATGTGTTGGTTATACAATTGAGGTTAGCCTTTGCTGACCTACGTTACCACCAATTTTTATATGGAAAGGATCGCAAGCGAGAGCAAGTTCACAGGCCAAAAAGTCCTAAGCCTCATGAAGTGAACTCTTTTATTTTACTTAAGTTTTGCTGAGTGCTTTGATTCATGAACTGTGATCTGGCTTACATTCTGAGGTAGATTATATGTGATAAAGCACGTTGATACGTTGATGTATTATTTTAGCATTTGGACTTGTGAATGTTGTAAGGCATTAAGGCCATTGGATACTCTTGCGGTAGTGGATAACTTATAGTTTGGCTATTTTTTCTGCTACGTTTATAGTCTGTGTTTCGAGTTGGGTAGTTTATATCATCTTATAATACCTAAGCTGTGGAATCTATATGTTATGGTGCCTCAGCCAGACCCATATTATACAGACATTACAAGGGAGGCGTTACAATTTGGTATCAAAGCCAGGTTATTATCCAAGGTAAAGATTCATGGTCGAATGTCATAATGGGATCACATAAATAAGTTATCCACATAGGAGTATCAGGGGACAATGAGTGTCCTTGTGTGTAGGTTTTTGCGAGAGAAGTTGATTCTTGTTTTCCCTTGCAAGCTAAGGGTGCAAGCGATGATGTGAGGATGTCGAAACTGCTAGAGGAGCCTTCAGGTAGAAGTGCTATTGCTCTAGGTACGATGATCATGGGTGTAACCGTAGTCGAAATCTGTCGTATGCTTGTATAGGCAATATTTGCATCCCAGGCCACAACGATAGGGAAAGTTGTCACCATTGTGGCATAGGTAGCAACTCATGTTACCTTAGATGAAGCACCAGTCGTACAAGATAGAGGATCCAGGACAACAAAGCCGTTGGTTGAGAGAGTGGTCATCGGGCAGGGAGACCTACAGATGAAGTATTTTATAAGTTTCCATCCTCCAACATTCAAGGGAGTCGGCACGCCGACCGATGCAGAGGACTGGTGGGCAAGGATTCAAGAACTGCTATAGGTGGCAGAGAGGCTAGAGGAGAAGCAGTCTGAGTTTGCAACCTTCATGTTAGAAGGTGATGCTAAGTTGTAGTGGGTGAGTCATAGCAGTCGCCAGTTTCCTGGACGCACCCCATACATAGAAGAGTTCGGGAATGCCTTCTTAAAAAATTATATCCCGTCGTCAGCAAGGTTAGCCCTTCAGAGATAGTTTTTGCACTTGTTGAAATGAGGCAAGACTGTGGATGAGTATGTTCAGGAGTTTACTCGATTGGGTCGGTATATTGGAACAACAATGGACGACAATGAAGAGATAGATAATCTCTTCTACCATGGATTGAGAGAGAACTTGTGATAACCCCTCATAACTATGAAGAATGCGGGCTTCAATGAGTTTATTGAGGAGGCTAGGATGTTAGAAAGTGACATAGAATGAACCAAACATCATAAGGGATTTACAGTAAAATCGGGAGAAGGAAATCCTTCTCAGTCGGAAGGAAAGTCAGAAGGGAGTAAGGATAAAAAGAAGCCCTATCCCTTCAAGTCATGGGAGAAGAGTAGTACGACGTCTGGGGGATCTCGCTTCAGGGGACCCCTATTGTGCTACAAGTATTGCAAGACAGGCCACATAGCGTATTTCAGCTCTGAAGGTGGTGCTGAGCAGGAGCCAAGGCAGAAGCAGTTAGGACGGTCCGGTCCCAGCATCGCGGAGAAAGGGAAGATGGCAGAGTTGAGCACTTCACGTTTTCAACCCGTACATCCAAGGGCATACAACCTTAGGCAACATGAAGCGATTTGACAACCTGATGTGGTGACAGGTATGGGAAAAGTTTAAGTTAATTTAATTGTTTTAGACTTTCGAGACTTTTATGTGTGTAGCCTGTGTTTTAGGCTTTCAAATACCCCCATTTGGGTATTGTTCAACACAGGAGCGTCACACTCCTTTCTTGTGGAAAGCTTTATCTGAAAAATTGGAGTTGGGTATTTTTCAACGGACGCAGAACTTAGGGTGTGCATCCCCAATGGGTCTTTCATGACTATCGGACTGAGAGGGCATATTGGATGGAATCTGGATGGAGTTGACTTCGTGTTGGTAGCAGCAGTTCTACCATTAGCTGAGTTTGATGTTATCTTGGGCATGAATTGGCATGCAGACCAGCGTGCCAGTATGGACTGCCTATCTAAGGTGGTGACCTTGAGAAGCGAAGGAAAGGAAAAAGTCAAATTTAAGGGCCTTAGTGGAGTGGCATGTTCCCAGATTTCGGCCATGTAGTTGGTGTAGGCAGTTATGTAGGGAGGAGTAACTTTAGTAGCATTGTTGTAAGTTCAACTTTCCAAGCTATCAATTGGAGAAGTGCTGGTAGTGTCAGAATTCGAGGATGTGTTTCCTGAGGAGCTTCCTGGGGTGCCTCCTCGACGGGAGATCGATTTCCTGATTGAGTTAGTACCAGATGCTAGGCCTGTGTCACGTCCTCCTTTTAGGATGGCAACGTAAGAGTTGGCGGAGCTCAAGGTGCAATTACAAGAACTGTTGGAGTAGGGGTACATTAGACCCAGTTCTTCTCCATGGATCACTCCAGTGCTGTTTGTGAAGAAGAAAGTTGGTAGTATGCAGCTATGCATAGACTACCGGGAGTTGAATAAATTGACAGTCAAGAATAAATATTCGATTTCATGGATATATGACTTGTTCGAC
Organism: Platanthera guangdongensis; assembly: GCA_039583875.1. Classification (NCBI taxonomy): domain Eukaryota; kingdom Viridiplantae; phylum Streptophyta; class Magnoliopsida; order Asparagales; family Orchidaceae; genus Platanthera; species Platanthera guangdongensis. Next base: position 53,229 of record JBBWWR010000118.1, read on the forward strand.
CAGTTGGTAGGGTCAGTCGTGTACTCTAAGTTGGACTTGAAGTCAGGGTACTACCAGTTACGGATTCGAGACGAGAACATACCCAAAATAGTGTTTGGAAGGAGGTATAGTGACTTTGAGTTCTCGATAATGTCGTTCGGGCTGACAAACGCGTCATTGGTATTCATGGATTTGATGAATCGAGTTTTTCGGGAGTATTTAGACTCATTTATGGTGGTGTTCAGCGATGATATTTTGGTATACTTGATTGATTTTACCAAGTCCCCGACAACGGAGCCAAAAACTTGATGGTTTATCAAGTCCCCGACAACGATGCCAAAAACTTGATGGTGAAAACTCCAAAAATTAATGGTTTAAAACACGCGGCACCCCATGCGGTTTATTTTAGATAGAATATGGTTTATTTAGGAAGACGGGGCACGCAGATTTATTTGGATATAAAACAGTTGAAATCGAGTTTTAACGAAAGGAGAGAAGTGCACCTATCGCGTATAGTACAAGATATTCCGCTGAGGAATATCGAGGTCCTATTGTTCTCGGGGACGGGTTGATTATTTTTACTCTTCCCTGGAGGGAACTAAAATTTTTTTGATTATAACTCGTCGGGCTATTATTTATATATATATAAATAGAAAATAAACATTAAAAAGGACCGATGAAGAAATAGTGCAAAGGTACAAAATTGAATTTGAACAAAAATAACATTTAATAAATAGAGATCCTAAATTTCAAATTAATTAAGGCAGAGACTTGGCCGTGGAGGTTCCATAAAAATGAGCTCACTTATCTCTAGGACTATCACTCACCTGAACATTAAGTCTATTCGATCGGGCTCTCGTCCGACGAAGGATTCCTCTTAATGCCTGCATTAAGCTAAGAACCCCGCTATTGAGTGGGGAACCCAATCCGGTAGAATTCCGCGCCTCCTCTCTCGAGTGTTAGTGCGGAACTCCCTTTACCCAGGGGTGATTGGTCCATACGGACGGACGGCCTTTCGGCTATCTAAAATATGCACTATGGAAATAGAGCCCACACATCGAAATGTGGTTTTACGCTTTGTTAACCCGGAGTAATCTTATGTAATTTAATTAACGAGAAAAAGAGGACCTTTAATTATTTAAAGCCATTTTATCTGTCTCAATGCTCTTCAATACTGATGGCTAATAGCGGTTAGCCACTCATCAGAATGGGGACGACATGCAAAAAGAAATGCATAATTGAAAGGTGCAAGTCCTACTCAAATAAGTAGGCGGGAAATGAAAGCAGAAAATGAAAGTAGTAAATGAAAGCTGAAAATGAAATCAATAAAATGAAAGCAGTAAAGGAAAGCAGTAAATTGCAAGTCCTACTGAAACGAGTATGCGGGAAATGAAAGCATTAAAATGACAAGTCCTACTCAAACAAGTAGGTGGGAAATGAAAGCGATAAAAGTGTGAGTCCTACTCAAACGAGTGGGCGGGAAATGACAAGTCCTACTCATACAATTAGGAGAGAAATGACAAGTCCGACTCAAACGAGTAGGCGCAAAATTAAAGCGAGTCCTACTCAGATGAGTAGGAGAAAATAGATGTACAGACACACACACTCTACAGGAATAAAACACACACACTCTCTACTTGAATAAAACCTAACTAATACACTTACGCACACAAGCGAAAACAAGAAAAACTAAATGACTGAAAAATTAAAACAACTATATTTCTACAGTTAGAATACGCTAGAAATGCATAAAAAAGAAGAAATTAAAATTAAAGGAGCAAAGGTTTTGAAAATTAAAAGCAAAAATTGAAGTGCTCAAAAAATTAAAATGATTGTGAATCCATTCTTATAACTTGATAAAAGTGTTTAAAAAGGGGAAATAAAATTGAAAAGAACAAAAAGTTTTACAACCTAAAAAAGAAAATCTAACTTGAAAAAAAATGAAAAACACTTTAAAAACACTTTTACGAATTTATAAGAATGAAATAGAAGAACAAAATCAACATAGAAATCTATAGAAAGCTAAGGGGCATGAGAATAAAATGCTATTATAACAACTACTTGTAAGAGATCATAGAACTAAACTGAGCAAAATAATAGCTTGAAAATTAAAAAAATGATACAAAAGATCACTTAGAGTAGGGTGCTCAAATGCATTCCAAAACCATATAACTGAGAAAACTACAAATTTTATTAAGTTAACAATGAGTTACAAGGAAAGCTAAAACAAAAAATTAAGAGAGGGGGAGAAATTTCCTTTACATAGCTTGAAAAACACCAGAGCAGCACCTACCCTAAGCAAAATGGTCCAGAAAATGAACCTTTAGACCACACAGAGAAGTTCTATTTATAAGCAAAATTTTCAGGTTACACGCCCTAGGTCACGGGAGTGTAGGGAGGCATGTCTGTACTGTTGTTGAGTTAATGCCGAGCATTTATTGATTTGTTGACTTTTGGAGCTGTACACGTGGAAGTCACGGGCGTGACCCTGTTGTCACGATCGTGTAGGGGGGGGGCGTGTCGGGGAGGTTTTTCTAAGGAAGGCGTCGTGTCAATTCATTGCTGATAATGTCTTGTGTGGGACACGTGGAAGTCACGGGCATGTCAAATATTGACACGGGTGTGTCTTGCGGTTCGACGAACTTCGAGCTCGATGGAATTGAATGGAGATGGTGTTGAGTGGTTGACGTCGAGTGGCGATGGCATCCCGTGGTTGGCATTGAGTGGTTGGCTGGCGTTGAGTGGCAATAGCATTGAGCGTGTGTCACGGGTTGAACACGGGCGTGTCGAATAGGGACATGGGTGTATCGAGCAGTTCGACGAATGTCGAACGCCGATCGTCGAGCTGGCTGCAACATCTTTTGGAATCAAAGTAACACGCCCAAGTCACGAGCGTGACCGAGAAGTACATGGGCGTGTACTTCGAAATTTTTTGTTTTTTTCTGAAAAATTCTGAAAATCAAAATAAAGCTATATTAGCAAAACATATACAAAAAATAAACGTTCTATTGAAGAAAATTAACTAAAAATGACAGAAATAAATTAAAATGACTTAAATAACGTATGTGAAAATACATATATTTAAAACTTATCAAATACCCTCATACTTAAGCTTTTGTTATTGCAGAGCAAAAGTTGGAGATATACTTATAAGAAATTAAAGAAATCCTAAGTTTAGCTACCGCTTGAATTAATTGAAATAAAGATCAAGATAATTATCTAGGGAATAAAAGTTAAGTCCTAAATTATGACAAAAATTTAAATAGAGGAAGAGTTTCAACTAAAACCTTCTCGATATAATTAAATAGAAGGCAAAGAATTGTATTTGTTAGGTTAACAAAAATATATTGGGATTATGAAAACTTTAGCTTATAAGAATTAAAGGAAATAATGCAATGTAAAAATTATGCTATCAAAAAGATTTTAAATTAATTCCAGAATCATTTGAAATTGGCGGAGGGGGATGTTATGGTTTATGAAGAGGGCTTTGGTTTAGAGGTGAGGTATATTTTTTCGCTTAAACATTTAATAATTTTTTTTTAATGTGGATGTTTAGGGAAACAAAATCTTATTTTTCATATAATATATTTTTTTTTTGAACAACTTCATAATAACTCAATGTATATGTATAGGAGTAATGAATTTTATCCTCTTTCTCCGTAACATATAATCTTTTAAAAATAATGGATGTATATGTTTACGTAACGAAATCTTATTTCCATTGACAAAAGTTCTTTTAAGGATCAAAATCATGCTAAGTAAGACATTAAAAGAAGGTGATAGGTTCTTTTCAGAAATAAAACTAGATTTAATAAAAAAAATTGAGAACAACCTTTATAATTTGAATGTTCCTATATTTCAAAAAAAAACTTGGAGTAAACATAATTGAAATCAAAGGTTGTTATGTTCTAACAAAATGAATGTGCAACTATTTAGATAAGTTAGCAGTGGTGCTGAAAACAAGTCACTTATCTAAAATAAAAAAAACATACGAAATTCTTTAAAACTTAACCACAGATATCTAAATCTATCAATCTCCTATTAATAAGCTGGTGGCCACAACCTGAGCAACATGCCGCACTGTCGAGGCAGGAAGCGCGAGTTGGCGAGGTGGAAGCTGAGGCAGCCGGCTGGCGGCTTGCAGGCAGGTCGTCACTATTATCTTGGAGGTTTGAGCGGTCTGGTTCTCTTTAAGAGCGAACTATAAGAGCGGGCTAGGGGAGAGATCCTGCAAAAGACGCGGCTTATTGCCGACCTGGGCTGACAGGAAACCGAGTTCGGCAAAGGGAGACCTGCAGAGATGGTCGTGGTTAAGCTGAAAAAGGCCGCGGCCTGCAGAGGCGGACTGTAGAAGCAGTGTGCGGCCCCTGCTGACTAAGGGAAGGCGCGCGGCCTGGACGGTCAGACCGCTGAGACCGCCCAAGCTGTGCGGCCTGAGCGGACAGAGAATTCTGTCCGCCCACACTATGGCATCGCGAGCTCCAGGAGGAACCCGGGGCAGTTCGCAACCAGCGAGCTGGCTGCCTTGGGAAGGATCTTCGATTTCGGTGTTAACATAATCCCCGCACTTTTTTAAGTTCCGAATAGAACTTCGAAAAACTAAGAGACCCACGAAAATTGTGATCCACCCCAAAGGAAAAGAAGGGGGCAAGGAGAGATAGAACCTGATGCCTCTCCTTTAGAAGGTTCCCAATGCCTGTCTATTTCATGCAAAGGAAACGTTAGTGTAGGCATGGAAGGTACGTCTTGCGTGTACCTAAGTTTGCCTTTGCAAAACGAAGAAGATGCGTCTTCTACTGAGTTCTGTAAAATGAAAGTGAGAGAAAAACATAGAAGCATAATAATTTGCAAGTACCTAATGGAGGCTCGCAAGTACCTGTTATCTTCAGCAAAAAAGAAGTGTGAGGAGTATGCAAGAGAGAAAAAATGAGTTGCAAGTACCTGAAAGGAACTTGCAAGTCTTTGTTGGTTTCTACAGAAGAGAAGTTAGAAGCAAATATGGGAGTGAAGAAGAAGCCGCAAATACCTGAAGGCAACTTGCAGGTATCTGTTGGTTTCTGCAAAAAAGAGTTAGAAGTAGACAGTATATGAAATAAGCTTGCAAGTACCTATAAAGAAGGCTTGCAAGTGCCTGCTAATCACTATAAAGAGAAGAGTTAGAAGCAGGCAATATATATGAAAGGAGCTTGCAAGTACCTGAGAAGAAACTTGCAAGTGCCTGTTAATCACTGTAAAGAGAAGAGTGAGGAACAGACATACTATAACGAACTAAGCTGCAAGTACCTAGATGAGGCTTGCAGGTGTTAACTATTGATCTCTACAAGAAAAGGGTTAGGAGTAGACAAAATATATGGGAGTTGCAAGTACCTATGAAGAAACTTGCAAGTATCTGCTGATTTCTGCAAGAGTAGAGTGAGCAGCAAACATAAAATAAAAAGCTAAGCCGCAAGTGCCTGGATGGAACTTACGAATGCTAACTGTTGATGAGATAAGGTCGATATGACCAAATAGCAGAGGAAATGCCTAAAGAACTCTGCTGATAATTGAATGAAGATCAGACCAGAAAGCAGTGATCTTCTTGATATATTATAGATGTCTTCAACATGAATTCCCGATCAATACGTCGAGCGTTGATATTTGATAAGAGTAGTGAATTGCTTATAAGCGATCATCTGATAGAGCTTTGAGCAAGCAATGCATATAAGATGAGCATAAGCAAAGTGAATGTTGTGAATCCTTTTAGTAGGTCGGATTAACCTGTTCACCTATGAAAAAGGCAGTTGGGAAAGAAGGAGTTCTATACTCGGAGATGACCAAGAAAGACTGGATGCTGCCACAAGAGATCACCCGTTGGACTTATGCATCGCTTGCCTGAGAAATGTCGTCACGAGTATAGTCCTACTAAGAGCGGGCTAGCCGCACATCATCTAGGAGGGCACAAAAGAGAAAAGCAAGCGAAATCCTGAGAAGGATCGCTAGATGCACTGATCACATGCTTCGGGTTACTACGTCACTGATCAATGAGACTGGTTGCACCAAGAGGCCTATAGCTTGTCTGTGGATTGATCAGTGGAGTTGAGGACCCCGTGAAAGCATGGATTGAGAGCACTAGAGAGCGTTCGGCCATCACAGTTATGAGATGATCGAAGAGACAAGGCTACGTTTGGTCGTCATTTCTTGTCAAGCAAAGATCATCGTAACTGTAATGTATCCTAACGGAGCACAAAAGAGCTAACACATGGGGCCTCCCTTGCACGCACTCTATGTCAGATGTCGGCTAGGATCCAAAGTCCAGTATTCCACCGCATGAGAGTTGGATATCCCCCACTACACACATATGCAAAATCTCCCCGCGATATGTGGTCATCGTGGTCTTACGCCGGAATCCAATCTCGAGGGGGCCTATAACAAGACTCGATGATATCTCAGTGGCTCAGTGATCTCTTGGGAATATAAAGAGTAGAGGAAGAAGTATTACAAGAAGGGAACTGTGTCAGTATGAGATCCCTGATAAAAACTTTATTGAAATGAAGGAAAGAACAGTTAGAAGTGTTTTGAAATGAGAATGTTTGAAAGGGTAAGAGTAAGAGTAACCGATAGTGGTTGCGATAAAATTTGGTGGATTTTGAAGTCCATTGCTGGCTTAGAATAACCTTCCAAGCTTACCCTCATCATCAGCATCGAAGGTTTCAATGGCTTTGCGAACAACGAGGAGAGGAGGCTCTTCAACTAGGCTCCATCCTCTTGAGCTGCAAGGAATATCTGCCAATTCTTTGCCCTTTGAGGTTGCTGGATCAGGGCGATCATCTTTGGGAAACAGGTCACGCATCTTACCCTGCTGCAGCATCTTTTGCACTAGTTGGCGGAGTGCTCGGCAGTTCTTAGTCAGGTGGCCTGGCTCTTTGTGGAATTCGCAATATGGATCTGAGTCTTTTGATCTTTGATCAGCTGGTCGATAAGGCCTCTTGTAGTTAGACCTATCCTTCATGATTTGGCTTACTTCTTGCATGGCTTCATATAGCTCAGACTCATGCAAGTCATTGTCTTGTTGCTGATGAACTGCAGCTGTTTGTGAAGATGGAGTTGGTGGTAGTAGCATGTTATCTTGAGCATGATCACGACTCGGTAAAGGATATCAATGGCACTGAAACCTTCTTCCCTTCCTCGAATGAGTTGGGAAATCTTTGTGAGGAGACCTCAGAGGCTGCTTGTGAGAAGTATCTTTCTCTGATATGAGCTTGAAGACGAAGCCTGGGTTGCTCTTTTCTCCTCGGATGTATGAGTTGGCTAGAGCAATCAACTCTTGGTAAGTTCTTGGTGCTCGGACATTGGCTTCAAACTTAAGCGGCCCTTCACGAAGACCGTGAATAAGAGCCACTCGGTACATCTCTTGACCAACAATCTCGATGTCCAAGATTTCTCTCTAGAATCGATCAACGAACTGAGACCAAGTTTCATTCTCTCATTGCTTGATCTCAAAGTGGGCTTCTGGACCGCCCTTTCTCTTAGTTGAAGTAGAGAATCTGAGCAAGAACTCCCTTCGCAGATCAACAAAGGAAGTGATGGAGTGAGGGCGAAGATCGTAGAACCAATCCCTCACTTGCCCATCAAAGGTTGTGACAAGGATCTTGCACTTAGTTGCATCTGAAAGAGTTTTGAGAGCAACGGCTGATTCAAAAGCTTGCAGATTCTTCACTGGATCAGCCTCTCCAGTGAATATTGGCAATCGTGGCTCCCTGAAGTTTGCTAGAGTGGGTTCATGACGAAAATTCTCTACAAATGGGGAAGGCTCTTCTTGTTCTCCTACAGCATAAGGACGAAAAGGAGCATAAGATGCAGCTGTAAAAGAAGCAGGAGGATAAAAAGGAAAAGTTGTTGTAGGAGGAGCAAAGACAGGAGCTGCAGGGTAAGGATGACTTCCATAAAAATTGAGAAATCTAGCAGGACTTCCCCGGGCTGCTTCCCGGAAGAAGTTTTGGCGAGCAACAAACTCTTCATCTTGAGGTCGCAAAGGTACTGCAGGCCCTTGTGGGCAGGTTGCTGTATAAGGAGGATAGACTGGCGGGCAAGTTGGAGGGTAAACTTGTTGATGCTCCAATATTGGCGCTGGATTGATTGGAGCAGTGGGAGCAGCTGGAGATGCTGCAGGTTGAGAGTCTAGTCGCTGCATGATCATAACGAGCATTTGGTTGATTGCTTGGAATTGATGAGCATTATCACGGCACGATTGCTCAAAAGCCTCCCAGAGAGGATCATCTCTAGGACTTGGAGCAAGGTTCTCGGCTGGTTGATGGTCTAACAAGGTTAACTGTCAGTGTTCAACGTCTGTTCGGATCTGAAGGTCGCGTGTTAACTGTTCATGCGCAAAAACGGCACCGCCTAGTTAACACGGAGGGACTGTTTGATCTCACAAGCTAGGAGAGGAAGAGGATGAAGGTTGCAGGGAAAGAGGAAGCTTATGAGTGCTCGAGAGTGGAGCAAGCACTTGTCAAAGGGGTTGTGGGGATAGAGGAGAGGTTTGCTGAGAGCTGCGGAGGAGGTTCATCAGGAGTTATCGAGCAGACGGTTATTTAGACGGTTGTGCTTGTAGGTTGATGCCGAGAGGGAGCTGAGTTGAGCTAAGAAGAATAATAAAGAGAGAGGGGGCCGCTAGCAGCGGCAATAGCAGACTTCGCCTGCCGTGGCTTAAATGCCACTCTTGTGACGGGATTTCCTTTGATTAATAGCGAGAGTAATAGCTTGGCGATACACCTTTACAAGAAAGCAATAAAGGGGTACAAGGAGGAAGCTGGCGGCTAAGGAAGAAGTGCCAGAAGAGATCGCACGGACTGAAGAACCAGGTCAGCAGGCCGCGCGACTAAGGGAAAAGGTGTGGCCGTGAGGTCTAGCAACTGAAGCCGGCAGGCCGCGCGTGTTTACAGAAAGAAGGAATGCGGACTGGGAAACGGAGTCCGTAGGAGGTGATCACTTGAGCTTGTTGTGGGCTATCTTTGAGCGTGAGCACCTTGGCGATGATGAGGAGACCCCCCATAAGGAGAGGCATGGGGCCCTATTTATAGTCCCAAGGAGGTAACGGCTTGCGGTGACGTTACCCCTGGTGAGACGGTAACTTGAGGGAGAAGAAGACGGAGTCCGCCGAGTCCGCAACAGGCCAGGCAGACTGGGCTTGCTTCTAGAACTGGGGCTGCTGACGGAAAACTGGGAGACTAAGTGGCGGACAGTGAGGAGAGTCCGCAGTTTCGTCGCTGCTGAGCTGATCGAGCCCGCGCCAAGAATGTTCGTGCTGAAGGAGACCGCGCCAAGATAGTGCGGGCTGAGAGATTACCTACCCGCTACTGGGAAGTGGGAGCTGGATGCTATGCCGCAGACTACGAGGAGAATCCGCAGAGTCCGCCACTACTGAACTGAGTTCGCTAGGGGAGTAAGCTTGCGAGTGCATGCTGAGTCCGTAGAGACCGCATGAGGATATGCGGTCTGGGACTGCCTCGAGGAAGTTTTGCTGCCTGGCTGGCTGGAAGGAGTCCGCTGCTACTGCCACAAGCCTGTGTACTGAGGATAAGTTGACCGTACTGCTGGAGAGAAGTGGGTGTAGGAGGTGAGGAATGGTGGGCTGCATAGTAAATCCGCTGAGTCTGCGGAGTCCGCGCCTGCTGCTAAGCTGAGTCCACCTATGTTGGGATGGAGAGGCTGGCTGTTGTAGTTGTTGGGGTTCACCAATTAAGGCAGACTGGAAGTCTTGATCGCACTTCGAGTCCACCGAGCTCGCGAGGAACTGGGTATTGCTGCTGATCTTCGCGGGTAGCCAGAGAGCTTGAGTGTTCGTGCTCTATAGGCGGACTGAAGGAGTTGGTTGCCCATGCTGCTGGTGGCCAAGAGTTGAGCGACCTTCCGGGCTGTCGAGGCCGGCCGCACGAGTTGGCGAGGTGGAAGCTGAGGCAGCCGGCTGGCGGCTTGCGGGAAGGTTGCCACTGTTGTCTTGGCAGTTTGAGCGATCTGGTTCTCTTGAAGAGCGACCTGCAGGAGCGGGCTGAGGGAGTGATCCTGTAAAGGACGCGACTTGTTGCCGACTTGGGCAGATAGGCAACCGAGTCTGGTAAAGGGAGACCTGTGGAGATGCTCGCGGTTAAGTTGAAAAAGGGCGCGGCCTACAGAGGCGGACTGCAGAAGCAGTCTGCGGGCCTTGCTGACCAAGGAAAGGCGCGCGGCCTGGGCTTCAGACCGCTGAGACCGCCCAAGCAGTGCGGCATGAGCGGACAGAGAATTCTATCTGCCCACACTATGGCATTACGACCTCCAGGAGGAACCCAGGGCAGGCCGCGACGAGCGAGCTAGCTGCCTTGGGAAGGATCGCCGATTTCGGGGTTAATAGTATTGACAGCTACTGAAACAGAAGAGTGGCAGATGACCACCATAGCTACGTTCTTGTTGGACGGAGATACAAGGTTGTTGTGGGAAGGTTTGGAGCTACATCATTTGAGGGTAAGGAAACTCACAGACGTCTCGATTGAAGAATTTTCGAGACTGTTCTTGGCAATGTACCTTCCCTTGGCTCAGAGATTTGAATTGGAGAATGAATTCCAGAGGTTGACACAAGGAGAGAGTAGCGTGGACGAGTATCTCCATGAATTTACACGGTTGGGTCTGTACGCTAGCTCTACTTTCGCCGATGAGGAGCGTAAGACAAACTAATTCTATGAAGGTCTGCGGAAAGACCTAAGGCTACTGCTCTCGGGGCCTATGACGCAGGGCTTCTTGACCCTGGTCAATACGGCCCGGTCGTTGGAAAAGGATCTGAGGAATGTGAAAGCGAAGAGAGACTATGGTGCTAAGAAGACAGAGTTCAAGGTGCCCACTAATTCAAAGTCTGGTTATCGTAAGTTCAATAAGAATGCTAGGACTTCGGGTCCAACCCCTTCTTCCGGTGCTTTGGGGGTAACTACAAGCCGAACCCCAGGCACATGTTATAATTGCGGGAAGCCGGGACACTTTGCCCGAGACTGCTGGAGTGGACGTCCAAAGTCCGAGAGGAAGCTGGGAGCAACCTATGAGGAGAAGGGCCAGGCGGTGGAGTCAACCGCATCCCATTGTGCTCCGGCTCAACCTAGAGTCTATAATCTTGGCCAGTAGGAGGCCATAAAGCAAACGGATGCGGTGACAGGTACGGTTTAAATTTATAGCAAGTTAGTTTTTAAATACTTGTTACCTTGCGCGTATTACCTTACCACTACTTGTATAGGCTTTGTTTTGATTTGTGATAATTCGGCAAGAGCATTCTTTGATACGGGAGCTTCGCACTCCTTTTTGTCTGAAGGATTCAAATCGCGCATCCGAGTACCTTTTTCGATGGCAAATGACAAACTGTATGTGTAGTTGCTGAATGGGTGTTCAATGCGCGCGGATAGAGTCTGTGGTGTAAATATTCGTATTGGGAGTCAGGAGTTCGATTTGCAAGCATTGTTACTGACGCTGGTGGAGTTCGATGTGATATTTGGTATGGACTGGCTCTCGGAGCAGCAAGCATATATTGATTGCAATCGCAAGGAGGTTAGGTTGGGAATGGGTCGTGAGACGACGTTTGTAGGCTTGAAAGGGTCGAGCAAGACTTTGATGTCTGCTCTTCAGGTGGTTAAGGCGGTTCGTTCTGGTGAAGAGCTATTATTCACGCTAGTGGAGGATTCAAAGCCTAAGCCTACTTTGGACAGCATCCTAGTGGTATCTGAATACCCTGATATGTTCCCTAGCGATCTCCCTAGAGCCCCACCTCAGCGAGAGATAGATTTCACTATTAAGCTAGTGACAGGTATGAAACCTGTGTCACGCTCTCCATATCGGTTAACTCCTAAGGAGATGGCGGAGCTGAATGTACAACTTCAAGAGCTTTTTGAACAGGGCTATGTGCATCCAAGTTCGTCGTCTTGGAGCGCACCGGTTCTTTTTGTGAAGAAGAAGGACGGAAGTTTGCGGCTCTGTATCGACTATCGAGAGCTGAACAAGTTGACTGAGAAGGACAAGTACCCGATCTCAAAGATTGATAATCTTTTCGATTAGTTAGTCGGGTCAATGGTGTACTCGAAATTAGATCTTAAGTCCAGGTATTATCAACTGAGGATAAGGGAAAGTGATATCCCCAAGACAGCTTTTAGTACGAGATACGGGCATTACGAGTTTACGGTCATGCCGTTTGGGCTGAATAATGCGCCGTCAGTGTTTATGGATCTGATGAAACAGAACATTCAGAGAGTACCTAGACCACTTTGTGATCGTCTTCATCAACGATATATTGGTGTACTCGAAGTGTGAGGAGGATAACTTTAAGCATCTGCATTTAATGTTAGATATGCTGAGGAGGAATCAACTGTATGCCAAATTCTCCAAATGCGAGTTTTGGTTGTCCTCAGTAGCGTTCCTTGGTCACATAGTCAGTGGAGAGGGAATTGCGGTGGATCCGGCGAAGATTATTGCTATATGATAGTGGCCTGTGTTGTCTACGGTAGCAGAAGTGTAGAGTTTTGTGTGGCTTGCCGGCTATTACAGGCGCTTCATGGAGAACTTCTCGCGAATAGAGTTACCCCTCACAACTCTAACGAGGAAAGAGCAGAAGTTTGTTTGGACGCCGGAATGCGCACGAGCTTTCGAAGAGTTGAAAAGTCGGTTGACCATGGCGGTTGTACTGAGTTCACCGAGTGGGACCTAAGGCTTTGAGATCTACAGCGATGCTTTGGGCAGTGGATTGGGTTGTGTTTGACTACAGCATGGAAGTGTGATAGCCTATGGCTCGCGTCAGCTGAAGGTGCATGAGAGGAATTATCCGGTCCATGACTTGGAGTTAGCGGCCGTGATAATTGCCCTGAAGCTGTGGAGGTATTACTTGTACGGGATGAAGGTCGATCTCTATACCGACCACAAGAGCATAAAGTACTTGTTGGATCAAAAGGACTGAACATGCGACAACGGAGATGAATGGAGTTCCTGTGGGACTACACATTCAAGATTCATTTTGTTCCTTGGAAAGGCAATGCAGTTGCGGATGCATTGAGTCGCAGGGCCCCAGCTCAAGCCAATTGGCTGTCGGTTCATGACGAACGTTTGGTTCGGGAGTTGGAGGCATTGGAGATCTCTTGTGTAGACAACCAGACTAGTGCTGATGTACTATTGAACTGGACTGAAGTTCAGTGCGACCTGGCTGATCGGATTTGGCAGGCTCTGGATTTGGATGGCCACATGAAGCAAATCATGGTTGAGGCTTTGGATGGGTCAAATTAATAATTTGAGGTTGTGGATGGATTGTTATGGAAGGACAGTCATTTGTGCATCCCAAATGTGGGAAAATTGCGGGTGGAATTGTTGTACGAGGCTCATCATACCAACTACTCGATTCACCCGGGGAGCACGAAGATGTACCGTGATCTGAAGAAATTGTTCTGTTGGCCAGGACTTAAGAAGGATGTGGCACTCTATGTGGTGAAGTGCCAAACATGCACCTTAGTGAAGGCGGAGTGCCAGAAGCCTGGAGGTTTCTTGTAGTCCTTGCCTATTCCAGAGTGAAAGTTCGATGACATTACAATGGACTTTGTGCATGGTCGCAGAAGTGAAACAACGCCATCTGGGTGGTCGTAGATCGTTTGACGAAAGTGTCGCACTTCATTCTGCATAGGAAGGATAATTCTGTGGAGAAATTGGCAAAATTATATGTGGATAATATTGTGCAGCTTCACGGTGTCAGCATCGTGGGTGACCGAGATGGGCGGTTCACGTCCAATGATTGGAGGTTGGTGCAACAGTTGTTGGGAACAACGCTGAGTTTCAACACAACCTTTCATCCGCAGACGGATGGTCAGACTGAAAGAGTCAACAGGACGATGGAAGACATGCTTCGCATGTGCATCTTGGAGTTCGGGAAGCAGTGGGAAGATCACCTGTACTTGGTGGAATTCGCTTATAACAACATCTACCAGGCGAGTATACAAATGGCGCCCTTCGAGGCTCTTTATAGTAGAAGATGTCGCATGTCGTTATCATGGTTGGAAACGTGTGATTCGAAGCTATACAAGCGGCAAGAAGTGGAAGATGCAACCTCGTTGGTATGAACCATTCGAGAGAGATTGCTAATCGCTCAGGACAGGCAAGCTAAGTACGATAATGCCAAGCATAGGAACGTGGAGTTCGCTGTTGGCGACTGGGTGTACTTGAAAATTAAGAGATTCAAGGGTGTCTCATGGGTACGGTGCTTGAAGAAGCTATGCTCGAGGTACCTTGAACCGTTTGAGGTTCTGGAACGGATTGGCGAAGCAGCTTATCGATTGAAGCTATCGGCGAAACTGTGTGGTATACAAGACATATTACACATTTCGGTGCTACGGAAGGCGGTGCAAGAGCCTTTGCAAGTGATTGCGGTCGATCAAGTATCGTTCGATAATGGGTTGACGACGAAGTTCAAGCCCGTTCACATTGAGGACTCAGAAGTCAAGCGATTGTATAACAAAGACATCAGGATGGTCAAGGTCCGTTGGGACAACTGCGGTCGGGAGGAGCTCTCGTGGGAGCGATAGTAGACAATGCTTGAGGAGTACCAGGAGTTATTCCACTCAGGTACCGTTTAAGTTTTGTTTATATCTTTTCCTTTATGTAATTTCGGGATGAAATTCTTTTTATAGGGAGTGAGTTGTAACGCCCCGAGACTCAAAAGAGGGACGGGTAGCGTTTTGAGCAGAGTATGGTGTTGAAGCCAGAAATTGACCTCAACGAGAGTTCGAAAATAAGGGTGTAGCCAACACCTACTTCACTCAAATCCCCCGACCCTTGACTGGTTGAAAAGGACCTAGAACTGACCCAAAGCCTCAGCGGGGAGGTCCCACCTCTTACCCGGAAGATCTCTGAGAGCTTCCCCTCCAAAGCCAAAAGCTGGGCTTGGAGCTCCTCAGAAAGCTCTAGAGAGTCTTAGATAATAATGAAAGCCTCCCTTCTGAAGAGCCCCTACGGGTCTATTTATAGTCTTTGCTGACCTGAAATTACTTAGATACCCTTGGCTTGCGTACCAATAGCCAAATACCGCTGTTATGAAATTTTAAAGGTAGACACTATGGGCATATAGGTAATTTACCATTGGTCAACTAGGTAATTTCATCCTGGGCCCTGGCCCCCACCCGGCGAGAACCATGTGTCGATCACCATCCCTCCCTTACATAGCAGGTGCTAAGGAAAAATGGGGTGAAGGGTCCCCTGGATCGAGCCCGCTTCCACCCTCGGCGAGCCGCGAGCCTTCTCTCCCTTCCCTAGGCATAAGAGGGTCTCGGCCTGGGCTTGAAGAAATCATCCTCGCTGATTCCTAGGCGGGAGCCCTTTCGCTCTGAAGCCCAAAGCTAACCCGAAGCTAGTCCAATTCTGGTCATTGAGGGGATCTTTGTCCTACCCAATGAATATGGGGTTGTACATTTGGGACTTGGTAGAGGTCACACGGCCTGGGACACGGGCGTTTCCCAGGGCCGTGTCATGCTCGGGTTCGAATATGGCAGTGTGGTTGATTAAATTGCAGTCGACGATCGTCGAACAGCGAACACAGCCTAAGACACGGGCATGTCCCAGGCCATGTCCTACTCGGGTGGTTAGTCGTGCTGTGTCGGGGGTGGAACACGGCCTGGAGCCCAGGCGTGTTCAGCCTGACACAGGCTTGTGAAATGCGACACGGGTGTGTAGAATACCCGTGTTCTCCTCGGTTGGTGTTGGTCCCGTGTAGATGGAGGAACACGCCCCGCTACACAGGCGCGTACTGGATGACACAGGCGTGTCAAGATGGACACGGGCGTGTCGGGAGCCCATGTTCTTTTCGGGACGCGACAGTTTCGGCATCGATTGAGGCACACGACCTTAGACACGGGCGTGTCACATGTCGTGTTCGGCCCAGGTTTTGGATTTTAAGTGCGAATCGTGGTTTTTCGTTTCCTTTCTTTGGGATCTAAGGGTTCTGGCTGATCCTGGATGGGTTTAACCCGGTAATAGGGTTTAGAAACCATCATTTCTTTTTGGTTTTCTCTTTTTAAGAGTTCTAGAGAGAGGTGAGAGCAAGGAAGAAGAAGGAAGAGAGATCCGGCCACCGGTGGAGCTTCAGAGCCCCAAATCCTAAGATGAGTTCGGATCTACGGAGGCGAAGGCGTTTCGGTGCTTTTCATCCATATAGATCTTCATGGCGCCAAAGAGGAATGCTATGGTAACGATTCTCATCTTGGACATGTGAAGTCCTCTTTCTTTTGCATAGGAAGCCCGCTCTCGCGAGTTTGCGATGAGTGTGAGGTGTTCCTTTGGGTAGATATGAATAGTCACCGTTGTTTTGCATGTAGAGTCCGTAATTGAGAAACGGACATAGGCATGATGTGTGAAGCCTACCCAGACAAGTTTGTCTGGATCAGAGATCTTTCATTGCATGAATGACCGGAGAAGACTCTGCGTCGATGGTTGTTTTTCGGGTTTTCTACGCCGTAGATTGCAACAGGAAACCTTGGGGACTAACTCCAAGGTGCACCTGGAAAACTGGGTAGGTGCGTGATACTGCCATATTGGTGGCCTGGGAGCCAACTTGTACATAACTGGGTTATGTAAAGTGTGTGATCAGATTATGACTCGAGGAAGATTGACCCGCGCATATATCTTAAATTCACATTGCGGTGTGAGCAACGGGTCAGGCAGAACCGTACCCACTCTATGTCGTTCGGTTAGAGAGACCTAAAGTACGTGGTACTCGTCGTTGTCTTAGATGGAGGGTCTTAGGTATTGGCCAGAAAGACCATAATGCTTACAAGATTAGCCGTCCAAGGGGCGGTGGTGAGACCGCGAACTTTGACTGGGTTAACTGAGAATGTGCCCTGAGAGCACGGTGTGTGTGGCCGTGCGAGCATACGCCTGTGATGATGTGTATTTCACTACTATTTTGCTATGCTAAGAAAGTGTAGGGAAGGAGCGTCGCCGCCCCGAGTTTAGGGGCGGGGTCGTTATAATTTGGTCAGCTTTAGCTGACCGTTGCTTTTGTTTGCCACCGCTTCGGTAGATTGTTGCTTGTAGGTGCTGCGGAGCCTAGTGGTAAATAGAGGGCAAAAACCCTTGTTGCTGAGCCGGCCCTCGAAGGCCTAATTATGAGTGTTTACTTTTATTCTCATGTGTGACCGGCCTGCGTGCCGAGGTTTGGAAGATATTTTTATTTGAGAAAACTATTATAAGGCCATAAGGCCAAGTACTTGTGTATTTGTACGTTCATTCATGTTAGGTTTATGTAGTGGACATTCAAGCTGTGGTTGAGTTCTTATATTTGAAAATTTTAAATTGCTTCTGCTAGAATGTACTCTGTGTAGGACGTTGGTTATTGGCAGGATGGTTTCCATTGCGTAACCTTTCGGTCTATCTGTGGTATATGGCGTCGGGCCCCGGCCGGATCTACTGCTATATGCTATGCGACGGATAAGGGGTGTTACAATTTGGTATCAGACTACTAGTTTCAGTCAACTTAAATGAATTCGTGGACGAATTCTTTTAAGGGGTGGTGAGCACATGTGTGTGCATCATCGTTATAACATAAAAGAGCCCATGAATGTCCACTTAGGAATGGAAATACACATGTTTGGGGAACCTACGTGTTCCTATAATTTCTTTTTTCAATTTTGTTTGGTCGCTTAACTGTGTTTTGTACAACTATAGATGACCAGGAGTGGTGCAAGGCCATCAGAATGCCCAGTTTTTGAGGCTAGTAGCGCACCGAATGATGTGCCTACAACACCTCCCTCGACAGAAACCATACGATTGGTTGTTGAAGCGGTGTTTTCTATGATCAATGCGCATCCTGCAAGGCAAATGCAGCAGCCTGCTCCTGCGATGGAGCAGCTACCGATTCAAGCAGTGCAACCGAGAAGGGTGGAGCAACTGGTGGTGGAACCTTTGGTGCCTAGGAGAGCAACTGAAAGGCAGCTCAAGCATGTTATGGGCTTCAATCCTCCGGTGTTCTCGAGGACAGGAACCCCATCCCAAGCTGAGGATTGGCTCTCCGGAGTAAAGAGAGTATTGACATCTACTGAAACGGAAGAGTGGCAGATGACCACCATAGCTACATTCCTGTTGGACGGAGACGCAAGTCGGTGGTGGGAAGTTTTGGAGCTACATCATTTGAGGGGAAGGCAACTCACGAACGTCTCGATGGAAGAATTTTCGAGACTGTTCTTGGCAAGGTACCCTCCCTCGGCTCAGAGGATTGCATTGGAAAATGAATTCCAGAGGTTGATGCAAGGAGAGAGTACCGTGGACTACTATCTCCACGAATTTACATGGTTGGGTCAGTACGCTAGCTCTACATTCGCTGATGAGGTGCGTAAGACAAACCAATTCTATGAAGGTCTGAGGGATGGCCTAAGGCTAATGCTTTTGGGGCCTATGACGCAGGGCTTCTTGACCTTGGTCAATACGGCCCGGTCGTTAGAAAAGAATCTGTGGAATGTGCTAGCGAAGAGACTCTGGTGCTAAGAAGATAGAGTTTAAGATGCCGACAAATTCAAAGTTTAGTTATCGTAAGTTCAATAAGAAGGCTAGGACTTCCTGTCCAGCCCCTTCTTCAGGTGATTCGGGGGGCGCATGTTATAATTGTGGGAAGCCGGGAAACTTTGCCCGAGACTACTCGAGCAGACGTCCAAAGTCCGAGAGGAAGCCGGGAGCAACCTATGAGGAGAAGGGCAAGGCGGTGGAGTCAACTGCGTCCCATTATGCTCCGGCTCAATCTAGAGTCTATAATCTTGGCCAGCAGGAGGCCATAAAGCAAGCAGATATGGTGACAAGTACGGTTTAAATTTTTAGCAAGTTATTTTTTAAATACTTGTTACCTTGCGTGTATTACCTTACCACTTCTTGAATAGACTTTGTTTTGATTTGTGATAATCCGGCGAGAGCACTCTATGATACGGGAGCTTCGCACTCCTTTTTGTCCGAAGGATTCATATCGCGCATCGGAGTACCTTCTTCAATGGTAAAGGACAAATTGTATGTGTTCTTGCTGAATGGGTGTTCGATGCGCGCGGATAGAGTCTGTGGCGTAAAGATTCGTATTGGGAGTCAGGAGTTTGATTTGCAAGCGTCGTTACTGCCACTGGTGGAGTTCGACGTGATATTTGGTATAGACTGGCTCTCAGAGCAGCAAACATATATTGATTGCAATCACGAGGAGGTTAAGTTGGGAACGGGTTGTGAGACGACATTTGCAGTCTTGAAAGGGTCGAGCAAGACTTTGATGTCTGCTCTTAAGGTGGTTTAGGTGGTTCGTGTTGGTGCAGAGCTGTTGTTCACTCTAGTGGAGGCTTCGAAGCCTAACCCTGCTTTGGACAGCATCCCAGTGGCATCTGAATACCCTGATGTGTTCCCTGGCGATATCCATGGAGCCCCACCTCAGCGGGAGATAGATATCACTATTGAGCTAGTGCCAGGTGCGAAACCTGTGCCATTCTCTCCATATCGGTTAGCGCCTATGGAGATGGAGAAGCTAAAGGTACAACTTCCAAAGCTTTTGGAACATGGTTATTTACGTCCAAGTTCGTCGCCTTGGATTGCACCAGTTCTTTTTGTGAATAAGAAGGACGGAAGTTTGCATCTCTACATCGACTATCGATAGCTGAACAAGTTGACGGAGAAGAATAAGTACCCGATCCCAAGGATTGATGATCTTTTTGATCAGTTAGTCGGGTCAACGGTGTACTCGAAATTGGATCTTAAGTCTGGATATTATCAGCTGAGGATAAGGGAAAGTGATATCCCCAACACAAATTTTAGTACGAGATACACGCATTACGAGTTTACGGTCATGCCATTTGGACTGACTAATGCGCCGTCAGTGTTCATGGATCTGATGAACAGAACTTTCAGAGAGTACCTAGACCACTTTGTGATCGTCTTCATCAACGATATATTGGTGTATTCGCAGAGTGAGGAGGATCACTTTCAGCATCTCCATTTGGTGTTGGAGATGCTGAGGAGGAATCAACTGTACGTCATGTTCTCCAAATGCGAGTTTTGGTTGTCCTCAGAAGCATTCCTTGGCCACATAGTCAGTGGAGAGGTAATTGCGGTTGATCCGGCGAAGATTATTGCTATACGAGAGTGGCCTGTGTCGTCTACGGTAGCGGAAGTCCGGAGTTTTGTGGGGTTTGCCGGCTATTACAGGCGCTTCGTGGAGAACTTCTTGCAGATAGCGTTGCCCCTCACAACTCTGACGAGGAAAGAGCAGAAGTTTGTTTGGACGTCGGCGTGCGAACGAGCTTTCGAAGAGTTGAAAATTCGGTTGACCACGGCGCCTGTGCTAAGTTCGCCGAGTGGGCCCGAAGGCTTTGATATCTACAGCGATGCTTCGGGCTGTGGATTGGGTTCTGTCCTACTGCAACATGGAAGTGTGATAGCCTATGGCTCGCATCGCTGAAGGTGCATGAGAGGAATTATCTGGTCCATGACTTGGAGTTAGCGGTCGTGATATTTGCCCTGAAGCTGTGGAGCCATTACTTGTACGGGGTGAAGGTCTATATCTATACCGACCACAAGAGACTGAAGTACTTGTTGGATCAGAAGGATCTGAACATGCGATAGCGGTGATGGATGGAGTTCCTGGGGGACTACACATTCAAGATTCATTATGTGCCTGGGAAAGGCAATGCAGTTGCAGATGCGTTGAGTCATAGGGCCCCAGCTCAAGCCAATTGGTTGTCAGTTCATGACGAGCGTTTGGTTCGGGAGTTGGAGGCATTGGATATCTCATGTGTAGACAAGCAGACTAGTGCCAAAGCGCTATTGAACAGGACTAAAATTCTGTGTGACCTGCTGATCATATTTGACAGGCTCTGGATTTGGATGGCCACATGAAGCAAATCATGGTTGAGGCTTTGGATGGGTCAAATTCCTAATTTGAGGTTGTGGATGGATTATTATGGAAGGACATTGATTTGTGCGTCCCGAATGTCGGCAAATTGCGGGGGGAATTATTGTACGAGGCTCATCGTACCAAGTACTCGATTCACCCGGGGAGCACAAGGCTGTACCGTGATCTGAAAAAATTGTTCTGGTGGCCAGGACTTAAGAAGGATGTGGCACTCTATGTGTCTAAGTGCCAAACATGCGCCTTAGTGAAGGCAGAGTGCCAGAATCCTGGAGGTTTCTTGAACTCCTTGCATATTCTGGAGTGGAAGTTCGACGACATTACAATGGACTTTGTTCATGGTTTGCCAAGGTCGCAGAAGGGAAACGACACCATCTGTGTGGTCGTAGATCGTTTGATGAAAGTATCGCACTTCGTTCCGCATAGGAAGGATGATTCTATGGAGAAATTGGTAAAATTGTATGTGGATAATATTGTGCGGCTTCACGGTGTACCCCGCAGCATCGTGAGTGACCGAGATGGGCGGTTCATGTCCAACGATTGGAGGTTGGTGCAACAGATGTTTGGAACAAAGCTAAGTTTCAGTACAGCCTTTCATCCGCAGACGGATGGTCAGACCGAAAGAGTAAATAGGATGATGTAAGACATGCTTCGCATGTGCGTCTTGGACTTCGGGAAGTAATGGGAAGATCACCTGTACTTGGTGGAATTCACTTATAACAATAGCTACCAGGCGAGCATACAAATGGCGCCCTTCAAGTCCCTTTATGGTAGAAGATGTCGCAGGCCGTTATCATGGTTGCAAATGGGTGAGTCGAAGCTATACAAGCAGTAAGAAGTGGAAGATGCAACCTCGTTGGTATGAACCATTTGAGAGAGATTGTTAATCGCTCAGGATCGGCAAACTAAGTACTATAATGTCAAGTATAAGAACTTGGAGTTTGCTGTTGGCGACTGGGTGTACTTAAAGATTAAGCCGTTCAAGGGTGTCTCACGGGTACAGTGCTTGAAGAGGCTATGCCCGAGGTACCTTGGACCGTTTTAGGTTCTCGAACGGATTGGCGAAGCAGCTTATCGATTGAAGCTATCAGCGGAACTGGGTGGTCTACACAACTTATTCCACATATCGGTGCTACGGAAGGCGGTGCAAGAACCTTCGTAAGTTATTGCGGTCGATCAATTACCGGTCGATAATGGGTTGACGACGAAGGTCAAGCCCGTTCGCATTGAGGACTCGGAAGTCAAGCGATTGCGTAACAAAGACATCAGGATGGTCAAGGTCCGTTGGGATAACTATGTTCTGGAGGAGCTCTCGTGGGAGCGAGAGCAGACCTTACTTGAGGAGTACCCGGAGTTCCTCCACTCAAGAACCGTTTAAGTTTTGTTTATATCTTTTCCTTTATGTTATTTCGGGATGAAATTCTTTTTAGAGGTGAGAGTTGTAATGCCCCGAAACTCAAAAGAGGGATGGGTAGCATTTTCAGCCGAGTTTAGGACTTGGTAGAGCTCATACGGCCTGGGACACGGGCGTGTCCCAGGGCCGTGTCATGCTCGGGTTCGACGATGGCGGTGTGGTCGACGATCATCGAACAGCGAACACGGGCTGAGACACGGGCGTATCCTAGGTCGTGTCCTACTCGGGTGGTTAGCCGTGCTGTGTCGGGGGTGGAACCTGGCCTGGATCCCAGGCGTGTTCGGCCTGACACGGGCGTGTCAAATGCGACACGGGCATGTCAAATACCCGTGTTCTCCTCGGGTTAGTGTTTGTCATGTGTCGATGGAGGAACACGCCATGCTACACTGGCGTGTACTGGATGACATGGACGTGTCAGGAGCCCGTGTTCTTTTCGGGATGCGACGGTTTCGGTATCGAATGAGGCACACGACCTTGGACACAGGCATGTCACAAGCCGTGTTCGGCCCAGGTTTTGTTTTTTACGTTCGAATCGTGGCCGTCTGTTTCCTTCCTTTGGGATCTAAGGGTCTTGGCTGATCCTGGTGGGGTTTAACCGGGGAATAGGGTTTAAAAACCCTCATTTCTTTTGGGTTTTCTCCTTATAAGAGTTCTAGAGAGAGGGGAGAGCAAGGAAGAAGAAGGAGGAGAGATCCGGCCACCGGTGGAGCTTCGGAGCCCCAAATCGCAACCGAGTTCGGATCTAAGAGGAGCGATCCGGCGTTGCGGTGCTTTTAATCCATATAGATCTTCATGGCACCAAGGAGGAATGCTAGGGTAATGATTCTCATCTTGGAAATGTGAAGTCCTCTTTCTTTTGCATAGGAAGCCCGCTCTCACGAGTTTGCGGTGAGTGTGTGGCGTTCCTTCAGGTAGACATGAATAGTCCCCGTTGTTTTGCATGTAGAGTCCATAATCGAGAAACATACATAGGCATGATGTGTGAAGCCTACCCAGAGAAGTTGGTCTGGATTAGTGATGTTGCATTTCATGAATGCTCGGAGAAGACTCCACGTCGATAGTTGTTTTTCGGTCTTTCTACGTGTTAGATTGCAACAGGGAATCTTGGGGACTAATTCCAAGGTGCACCCAGAAAACTGGGCAGGTGCGTGATACTTCCATCTTGGTGGCCTGGGAGCCAACTTACACATAACTGGGTTATGTAAAGTGGGTGATCAGATTGGGACTCGGGGAAGCTTGACCCGCGCATATGGCTTAAATTGATGTTGCGGTGTGAGCAACGGGTCAGGCGGAACCGTAACCACTGTATGTCGTTCGGTTAGAGAGACCTAAAGTACGTGGTACTCGTTGTTGGCTTAGATGGAGGGTCTTAGGCATTGGTTAGAAAGACCATAATGCTCATAAGATTTGTCGTCCAAGGGGCGGTGGTGAGAACGCGGACTTTGACCGGGTTCACCGAAAATGTGCCCTGAGAGCACGGGTTGTGTGGCCGTGCGAGCCTACGTCTGTGATGAATGTGTATTTCTCTAATATTTGGCTATGCTAACAAAGTTCGGGGAAGCAGCATCTCCGCCTCGAGTTTAGTGGCGGGGTCGTTATAATTTGGTCAGCTTTAGCTACCGTTGCTTTTGTTTTCCACCGCTTCGTGGATTATTTCTTGCAGGTGCTGCAGAGCCTAGTGGCAAATAGCGGGCAATAGCCCCTTTTGCTGAGCCGGCCCTCGAAGGCCTAATTATGAGTGTTTACTTTTATTCTCATGTGTGACTAGCCTGCGTGCCGAGGTTTGGAAGACACTTTTATTTGAGAAAACTATTATAAGGCCATAAGGCCAAGTACTTGTGTATTTGTATGTTCATTCATGTTGGGTTTATATAGTGGACATTCATGTTATGGTTGGGTTCTTATATTTGCAACTTTTAAATTACTTTCGTTAGAATGTACTCTGTGTAGGACATTGGTTATTGGCAGGATGGTTTCCATTGCGTAACCTTCATGTCTGTCTGTGGTATATGGCGTCGGGCCCCGACCAGCCCTACTGCTATATGCTATGCGACGAATAGGGGAGTTACAGCGGTAGTAGACAAAACCAGTTCTGTCGTTTGGCTTTATAGCCGTCCGATTTCATTTAGGATTCGATCCTAAGGCCCAATACTCTCCTCCAGAGTGCTTATATAGGGTTGAACTGTTGTTTCTCATCATTTTTTCATTTGGGAAGTGAGAGTTAGGGTTTGGAAGAGAAAGATAGGAGGAGGAGGAAGAGACTTTCTTCCACCATTGAAGGAGCTTCAGACCGCCGATCGTCGTTCAGAGGCCAGATCCATGAAGAGGACGCGAAGGCGCTTGTTTTCATCCATGCAAGACAAGGATTTCATGGCTAAGAAGATGATTTGTAGGGTAACGACACTTCTCCTCTCGGTTATAGGATGCGTGCATGGCATCTTTTCCTTTTCTTGATTATATTTCAAGCATATAGGCAACAGATCTCTCAAATGAGAGGGATTTGGGTTGTAATGGTTCAATAGGAACCAACGGGTTGATTGTGTCCGTCCCCAGCATGATATTGCATTCGAGATCTGCTCCGTTAGCAGATTAGGCATTGTGGGTGAAGCCACAGTCGCGACCGTTAGTCTGACTCGGTGATGTTGCATTGCAAGCCTTAAGGATTTTGTAGAAATTCATTAGCTGCAAGAATCCGTCTGTGAAGATGTTGTTTGTCCCCCCCCCCACCTATTTCCGCACGAGTATGCATAATCAGAACTAGACAAGGTTAGCTCCGCTGTGACGGTAGATGGTTTCCTTGGGGCGCGGGATCAGAGAAGGTTAGCTCCGCTATGACGGTAGATGGTTTCCTTGGGCACGGGACCAGACAAGGTTAGCTCCGTTGTGACGGGAGATGGTTTTCTTGGGGCACAGGACCGGACAAGGTTAGCTCCATTACGATGGTAGATGGTTTCCTTGGGGCACGGGAACGTTATGGTATGCATGTTGGATTTGGGCAGAAACGGCTTGGGATTATGATATGCTAAGACGTGATTTGTCTCTACGGTCGGATGGCTAGCCCGTGTCGTTGCAAAGTCATGTGTGGAGAGTGTACCAGAGAGACAATTCCCTCATCTGTGGAACTGACAATAATGCCGAGCTTTGGGCAAGCCCGGACGATTCAAGCTGTGTCCCGCTCGGTCTCCTTCGGTGGACTTGCTCCCAATATTGGAGCCGGGCCTGGGTCATCGCGAAGGGTGGGGTCTAGCAAGGTTTCTTATCGGTTTCTTTATGTGGCGGCTTGCATGCCACTTGGGGGAATTTAGAGTACCCTTGTTCTTGCGGTTTGTATACCGTTTGGGGGAATTATAGTACCCATATGTTTGTGGCTTGAACGTCGATGGGGAAATTGGAAGTACCCGATGTGATGATGTGTTAGAGCATAAGCTTTATGGTGTCTTGGGTCAAACCCGAGATTGCATTCATGATGCATTGTAGGCTCCTTTTATTATATGCTCAACATAAAAATGTGTTTATTGTATGAGACATCGAAATCTATTTTATAGCTTTAAATGTATTTGCATTGTTGCATACAAAGTGCTGACCTGTAGGGTGATGGAGTGCCCAGGGGTCCATTAGGGACGGCCGGGAGGAGACGTGTTGGTTACACAGTTGAGGTCAGCCTTTGTTAACCCACGTTACAACCAATTGTTACAGGGCAAGGATCGCAAGAAGGAGAAACCTCGCCGGCCAAAAAGGCCTAAGCTGCATGAAGTGATCTTTCTACTATTTGCATGTATTCTGATTGAATGTTATGCTCCATGAAATGTAATCTGGCTTGCATGTCGAGGTATCTTAGGAGTGCATGTGCATGTTACTATTGTTTAATGATGCTTAAGTCTTGGACTTATGATGTGTAAGGCCCTAAGGCCATTTTGATACTCTACGTTTGGTGGATAACTTCTAGTCTTGACTATATGTTTCCGATGTTGATGTTTGAGTTTTTAGTTTGGGTAGTTTGTATATCATCTTTTACTGCAGAAGCTGTGGAGTCTATATGTTGTGGGGCTCTTGCCGGACCCATATTATATTGTCATTACAGGGGGGTGTTATAATTTGGTATCAGAGGGAGGTTGGTGTCCAATGTATGTCTTTGTGGATGAACGTCCTAAATGAATTATATTAAGAAGTTATCTACATAGGAGTATTGCAGGACTATGAGTGTCCTTGGGTCTAGTTATGCGATTAGAAGCTGACTTTTGTTCTACTTTGCTTTTATGAAGGGTGAAAGCGACGAGGAGGGGATGTCGAGGCCACGAGAAGAGCCTTCGGCGAGCAGTGCTACTGCTCAGGGTACTTTGGGCATGGGGGTAGCCCCAGCCGAATTTTGTCATATGCTCGCAAAGCAATGGTGGCAGCCCAAGCTGCCGCAACAGTGTAAGTTGTGACCCCTATCACGCAGGTAGCAACCCCTGCTATCTCAGATACGACAATAGTCATGCCAAGCAGAGAAGCCAGACAAGCAGAGTCGTTAGTTGAAAGAATGGTTATCGGGCACGGAGACCGGCAAATGAAGTACTTCTTAAGCTTCCATCCTCCAACGTTCAAGGGCATCAGCACGCTGAGCGATGCGAAGGTCTGCTGGGCAAGGACTCAAGAACTGTTGAGAGCGGCCGATACGCTAGTAGAGAAGCAAGCTGAGTTTGCAAGTTTCATGTTGGAAGGCGATGCTAAGCTGTGGTGGGTGAGCCATGGCGGTCGCCCGTTTCCTGGTCTCCCCCGACCATGGAGGATTTCAGGAATGATTTCTTAAAGAAGTATATTCCCGCGTCGACAAGGCTAGCCCTTTAGAGGCAGGTTTTGCACTTGGTGCAGCGGGATAAGACGGTGGACGAGTATGTTCAGGAATTTTCTCGGTTGGGTCGTTATGCTGGAACGACCATGGCTGATGATGTGGAGAGGGATAACCTCTTCTACCATTGCCAGAGGGAGAGTCTGAGATAAACCTCATATATATGAAGAATGCCAGGTTCAATGAGCTGGTTGAGGCTGCCAGAACATTGGAGAGCAATTTGGAGCGAACCCAACGATAGAAGGGTTTTACTGCCAAACAGGGGGAAGGAAAGTCTTCTCATTCACAAGAAAAATCTGAAGGAAGTAGGTGGAAAAAGAAGCCCCGTCCCTACAAGAATAGGGAGAAGGATAGTACGACATCGAGGGGGGTCTCACTTCAAGGGACCACGATCGTGCTACCAGTGCGACAAACCGGGCCACATAGCTCGTTTTTGTACTGAGGGTGGCGCGGAGCATGAGCCGAGACAAGAACAGTCGGTGTGCTCCGGGCCCAGCGCAGCGGAGAAAGGATAGATGGTGGAGTCCAGCGATTCTCACTTCCAACCCGTGAAGCCAAGGGTATATAACTTTGGGCAGTAGGAAGCGATCCGCTAACCCGATGTGGTGACAGGTATGAAAGTTTGAGTTAATCTTTTTTTATCTTATACTTTCAAGATATTTTATGTATGTTGCCTATATCTTAGGCTTTGTGTTAGTTTTTGGGTACCCCGCTAGGGTATTATTTGATACGAGAGCGTTGCACTCCTTCCTTGCAGAAATCTTTATCCGGAGGATTGGAGTTGAGCCATTCCCGTCGGAGGCAGAGCTGAAGGTGTTCATGCCCAATGGGTCATCCATGACTACCGGGGCGAAGGGGTGCATTTGTTGGAGTTTGGACGAAGTTGACTTCACGTTGGTAGTGGTGGTTCTACCGTTGGTTGAGTTTGATTTAATATTGGGAATCGATTGGCTTGCAAAGCAACATGCTAGTTTTGACTGCCAATCTAAGGTGGTGACCCTAAGAAGTGAAGGGCAGGCAGAATTTAGGTTTGAGGGCCTTAGTGGAGTGGCCTGCTCCCTGATTTTGGCCATGCAGTTGGTGTGGGCAGTTAACCAGGGAGGAGTAGCTCTTATAGCATTATTGGAGGTTCGCCTTTCCAGGCTGCACTTGGAGATGTCCCGGTAGTGGCAGAGTTCGAGGATGTGTTTCCCGAGGAGCTTCCTAGAGAACCTCCTCGATGGGAGATCGATTTCTCGATTGAGTTAGTGTTAGAGGCTAGGCCGGTGTCACGTCCTCCTTTTAGGATGGCAGCAAAAGAATTGGCCGAACTCAAAGTACAGTTGCAGGAACTGTTAGAGCATGGGTTTATTAGACCCAGTTCTTCACCTAGGAGCGCGCCAGTGTTGTTTGTAAAGAAGAAAGACGGTAGTATGCGGTTGTGCATAGAATACCGAGAGTTGAATAAACTGACTGTCAAAAACAAGTATCTGATTCCTCGGATACGCGACCTATTCGACCAGTTGGTGGGATCAGTGGTGTATTCTAAGTTGGACTTGAAGTCAGGATACTATCAGTTGTGAATTCGAGATGAGGACATATCCAAGACGGGTTTTGGAACAAGGTATGGTCATTTCGAGTTCTCGGTGATGTCGTTCGGGTTGACGAATGCACCATCAGTATTCATGGATTTGATTAATCGAGTATTTGGTGAATACTTGCACTATTTCGTTGTCGACTTTATCGACAATATTTTGGTATTCTCCAAGTCGGAGGCGGAGCATGAGACTCATTTGAGATCAGTGTTGCAGGTGCTGAGAGAGAACTAGCTTTATGCAAAGTTCTCAAAGTGCAAGTTCTGGTTGGAGAAGGTGGAATTTTTGGGCCATGTGATCAGTGGTGATGGGTGGCGGTGGATCCTACAAAAGTGGATGCCATCAGAGATTGGCCAGTTTTGAGAACCGTGGCGGAAGTCCGAAGTTTCCTTGTACTAGCTGAGTACTATAGAAGGTTTGTGGAAAACATTTCGCGGATAGCTATACCCCTCACTTCTCTAACTCATAAGGATCAGAAGTTTGTGTGGACACAAAAGTACAATCAGGCGTTTGACACCCTGAAGGAAAGACTGTTGACAGATCCAATCCTACATCTGCCTAAAGGAACTGAAGGATTTCAGATTTTCAGTGACGCATCAGGATGCGGTTTGGGTTGCGTGTTGTTGCAGCATGGCAGTGTGATAGCCTTTGGGTCCAGGAAGTTGAAGCGTCACGAGAGGAATTACCCCGTCCATGACTTGGAGTTGGCAGTGGTAATTTTTGCACTAAAGATGTGGCGGAACATTGTGTATGGTGCGAAAGTGGAGATCTTCACGGACCATAAAAGCCTGAAATATCTTCTAGACCAAAAAGACTTGAATATGCGGCAGCGCAGATGGGTTGAATTCCTTGGTTACTACGAAGTGGCGATTTAGTATACGCCAGATAAAGCCAACGTGGTGGCGGGTGCCTTGAGTAGGAAATACTCTGATCAAGGTAGTTGGATCGAAGCTCATGATGAGCGGTTGATATGGGACTGTGAGTCCCTTAACATTGAGTGCGTAGCAAGAGGCAAGTCAAGCATGGTCCGATTGAACTGGATCGAGTTACAGAATGACTTATGTAAGACCCCCCCCCCCATTTTTCTTTAAAACACCGGGGTCTTAGGCTCATAACCGCCGCTTTGAGGTGACACCTTCGCACCTGGGAAGATCATCACTACAAAATGTCAATCCTGCCGGCCAAATCGATCACAACTGTAGCAAAATAATAAAGGCAAGTCCACAGAAATCACATAAATAGTAAATAAACTCCAAGATGGGAGTGTCCACAGATATAATGAAACACTAAAATCTTGGGCTCATGCCCAGTACATCAATGTCTCACTACAAATCACTCATCGCGAAAGCAAAACTAAAATAACTAGTAGCGAATAGGAGTCACAGTCCCTGCCGTCTGGACTCCGGTACTAGACTGCCCCATATCCAAGCGTGTCGACCTCCGGGGATGCTCCTCTATGATGTTGCTCCACAGTCCTCTAAAATGATGTGGTTCGAAAATGTTAGTCTAAAAAGACTAAGTCCTATCATCCCCCGCCCCTTCCCCATGGTTCCTAGGCACCGAGCGAGGAGAAGGAAAGGAGAGGACATGAAAGTGGAGAATAACAAATAAGCAGATGGCAGCATGATCAATTGTAAATATACCTATTTTTCTGTACATTAATTTAGTTGTTTTCATTTATTTTTGTCATTTTTACTTATTTTTATTCAATAAAATGCTCCTATTTTTGTAAATATTATACTAACTTATTTTATTTTATTTTTCAGGAAAAAATGAAAATCTGCCAAAAATTGACATGTCACCCCGTGACATATTGGTCACGCCCGTGACCAGGGCGTGACACGTCAAAAACCGTGAGATCAGCAAAATTGAAGTGCAAGCCTGACACGCCCGGGGTCACGCCCGTGTCACCCGAGGCACGCCCGTGACCCAAGCCCGTGTTCACTCAACTCGACACTTTCATCTCGACGATCGTCGAGTGTCGACACCAGCCGACACGCCCAGAGTCACGCCCGTGACCTGGGGCGTGACCTTTCCAGCTAGCCCGACAAGACCCGCGCGGCGACTTTTTGGCGCACCGTGCCCAGATCCACCTGCTTAACATGCCCCTTGTCACGCCCGTGACCAAGGGCGTGACCACTGCGAGACCGCCACGTGTCCAGCCCGAAGTCAACTTTCCCGTCAAATCGCCGGCCGCCTTCCAAATAGTACTGTCACGCCCCCTGTCACGCCCGTGACCAAGGGCGTGACCCATGAAAATTTTTTCTATAAATTCCAGTGTTCTGCTGGAGTTTCTGTTCCCCTTTTGGGCACCATTTTGTATAGAGTTATGCTGCTCGGATGAAGTCCAAATGCTATGTAAGGGATATTTTCTCCCCCTCTCCTTAGTTTTTATTTTCGTTCCTGTGTAACCCGTTATATTAGCTTAATAAAATGTGTTTTTCATCCCTTTATTTGGCTTTGAATGAGTCTAAACGACTACCTCTATGCAATCTTATCTTTTTTTCCTTGTCTTAACTTAGTTTTCTTTCGTTCTTTTTATATGTGTGTGTGTGTGTATGAGAGTAACATTTTATTTCTTCTTTTTATTGTTAAGTAGATGTCTTCATTTTCATAATAGCTATTTAGTTTTTGTTCTAAAACCCTCCTTATGAAACTATAAAACGATTTTAAAGTGGTTTTGTCATTTTTCGTTTCACTTAGACTTTTTAGTTTTGTAGAATTTTTCGTCCTTTTATCTTTTCTTCCACTTTTTAGGAGTTTTTATAGCATTATAAGAGGGATATGTTGTTATTTTATTTTTCCAAACACTTGTATTTTTCCTTTATTTTCAAAACTTTTTGCTCTTTTAATTTTTTCGTTCTCTTTTTATGCATTTCTACCGCATTCTAGCGGTAGAAATGTTTATTCGTTTTTTATTTTTCGAGCACTTGCATTTTTCATTTTTATTTGCAAAACTTTTTCGCTCATTTAATTTTTATTTTCACTTTTTATGCATTTCTACCGCACTTTAGCGTAGAAATGCAGTGTTTTTTTATTTTTATTTTTCGGTAACTTAGTTTTTTGCACTTTTTATGCATGTGCATTTATTTCCGCCTACTCGTTAAGAGTTAAATGGCGCTTTGCTTTATTTCAATTCTGTCGTGTGTGTGCGTGTGTTTACTTTTCTGTAGAGTGCGTGTGTTTTCATTTATGTCGAGAGAGTGTGTGCGTGCGTTGCATTTATTTTGTCCTACTCGTTTGAGTAGGACAGTATTTATTTTCTCCTACTCATTTGAGTAGGACTTGCGTGTGTGCGTTTTACTGCTTTCATTTCTCCCGCCCACGCAGTTGCGCCGGGACTCGCAATTTTCTGCTTTCTTCAGTCCTACTCGTTTGGGTAGGACTTGCAATTTACTGCTTTATTTTACTGCTTTCATTTTATCGCTTTCATTTACTGCTTTCTTTTTCTGCTTTCTTTCTGCTTTTCCGCAAGCCGTCCCATTCCGATGAGTGGCTAATCGTTCTTAAGCCCTCGGCATCGAAGAGCATTGGGACAGATAAAATAGCTTAAAAAATTAAAGGTCATATCTTTCTAATTAATTAATAGTACTTAAGGTTTGTCCGGGTTAACGACGCGTAGGACCACATATCGATGTGTGGGCCCTATTTCCGTTTTCCATACGCTCGCCGAGAGGCCGTGCGTATGGGACAGATCACCCCTTGGCAAAGAGAGTTCCGCACTAACCCTCGAGAGAGGAGGCGCACCAACTCTACCGGTTGGGTTCCCCACCCAATAGCGGGGTTCTTAGCGTAATGCGGGCGTTAAGAGGAATCCTTCGTCGGACTAGCGTTCGGTCGAATAGTCTTAGCGTTCAGGTGAGCGATAGCCCTATAGCTAGGTGAGCTCATTTTAGTGGAACCTCCACGGCCAAGTCTCCGCCTTAATTAATTAGAAATTTAGGAGCTCTTTTTATTAAAGTCTATTTTAGTTCAATTGTTTTTTTCGGTGCCATCGAGCTAAGCTCTTCATCGGCACCACCTTCAAGCTTTCTTTTTATTGCTTTCATTTTCTTTCCGCCATTTTCTGTATTTTTATATAAATATCCCGACAAGATAATTATCGGTAAAATAATAGTCCCTCCAGGGAAGAGTAGAAATAATCGAACCGGACCCGAGAACAATACGACCTCGATATTCCACCCGGAATATCCTGTACTACTCACGATAGGTGCACTTGCCTCCTTTCGTTAAAACTCGATCTCTAAACCCTTTTTATATCCAAAATAAATAAATAATACGCGCGCCCCGTCTTCTTAAATAATTCACTTCCGCCTTTTTCTCAAATAAAACCGCCGGGTCGCCGCGTGACCGTAAATAATTTTGGAGTTTTAACCATCACAGCAGAACTAACCTAGCAGTTCTATATCATATATGGCAGTAATAGAGGTATGAAAAACTGAACAAGAAAAACAACCTTAACTTATATGAAAACACATAAGCCAAGGAATCTTTTGCAGGGCTCCTATCGTATAAAAAGTCTCATACCAATTTATACGATAGGGTGTCGGTTTTCTAACAAGCATATATATATATATTTACTAAATAAAAACCTTAACTTATAAGCACACTCGCGCGAACATATAAACCAAGGGGTCGTTTTGTAGAGCCTATTGTATAAGCATCCTATACCACTTATACAATAGGTGTCGGGGTTATATGCAATGATTATGCTATGAAACACAATTATGCCATGATGTGAGCATGCAAGTGCAACTCACCCACTCGACTCTGTGTACACCGACCTTTTGTAATGCCACGAAACTCAAAAGAGCGACGGGAGGCATATTGGGCCAAATCTGGAATCTGGCAGGAGGCACACGGCCTGGGACAGGGGCGTGTCCCGGGCGTGTCAGGCTGGAGTCGACGACTTGGCCGCGAAGTCGACATTTTGCCCCGTCTCGACGATGTGTCGAGACGGGGCACACGGCCTGAGACACGGGCGTGTCTCAGGGCATGTCGAGCACGTGTCGACAACCGGCCCGGGGTGTCGACATTTTCACTCGACGATGTGTTGAGACATGGAACACGGCCTAGGACACGGGCGTGTCCAAGGCAGTGTCAGGTGGTCGACGAACTTCACTCGACGAAGTGTCGAGACCGTGAACACGACCTTGCGCCCAGGTATGTTCGAGTAGACACGGGTTAGGACATAGGCGTGTCCAATACCCGTGTGAGTCTCGGGTTATTTTCGGGTTGTATCGATGGAGCACACGGCCGACCACACGGCCGTGTCAGTTGGAACACAGGCATGTCAAGTCGAACACGGGCGTGTCGGATGCCCGTGTGTTGTTCCAGGCGTTTCGATTTTGACGGCGAATGAGGGACACGGCCCTGGACACGGGCGTGTGCTAGGCCGTGTTCGGTTCAGATTGTACATTTCAGGCCCGAATCAAGGCCGTTCGTTTCTTTAATTTGGGATCCGACGGTTGGGGGTTGCTCCTACTGGGATATACCCGGGATTGGGCCTTTGAAACCATCACTTTTACTTGAGTGGTTCTCTTTCTAAGCCAAGAGAGAGGAGAGCAAAGGAAGAAGAAGAAGCTAGATCCGTGTTGGGTTTCTCTATGAGGATGTCACAACATTTGTGCACGCAGCGGAAGAATAAAAACATCAAGAAAAACCCAAAAGAGATGGGATCGGGCCATGGTAGTTGAATCAAGAAGTTAACATACAACTAGGGAAAAATTACCTCGGTGGCGTTGAGTCACAACTCAACGGAGATGCTCCAAGCTTCGTGTTCTTCCTGGTGGCGAGTTCTACGTGGAATGATATCCACGTCTCTGCAGAAATCCACACGAGCGGGAGAACACCGACTTTTTTGCGCACGGATAATCGGGAAGGAGAATGACCACACCTTGCTTTTCCACGGACTGCTAGGTCCGCGCCAGGAATAGCAACACCAGTGACAATCGCCGGAGAGGAGGAGATCGACGGAGCGAGTACAGCAGCGGAACAAGGGCCGTCGGCGGGATTCGGGATCGGCGGAACAAAGGGCGGACAATCGCATCTGATTCGATCAGAGAGCATTCCCGAAAACCCTAAGTATCTATTTATACCAAAGGCATAAACAGACTTAGAAATATCGCTATCCGCAGACCACCCAGAAAATTAGGGTTCCAGAATCGGCGAGAATCACCTAGCAGATTCAGTGAGAATCAATCGGTGAGAATCACCTAGGATCGGCGAGAATCAGTCGGCGAGTATCAGTCGGCGAGAATCAGAGTACAATACTCGTCGACCCGCGGTCGACGATACTCTCGACCCGCGGTCGACGATACTCGTCGACCCGCGGTCGACGATACTCGTCGACCCGCGGTCGACGATACTCGTCGACCCGCGGTCGACGATACTCGTCGACCGCGGTTCGACGATACTCGTCGACCCGCGGTCGACGATACTCGTCGACCCGCGTCGACGATACTCGTCGACCCGCGGTCGACGATACTCGTCGACCCGCGGTCGACGATACTCGTCGACCCGCGGTCGACGATACTCGTCGACCCGCGGTCGACGATACTCGTCGACCCGCGGTCGACGATACTCGTCGACCCGCGGTCGACGATACTCGTCGACCCGCGGTCGACGATACTCGTCGACCCGCGGTCGACGATACTCGTCGACCGCGGTCGACGATACTCGTCGACCCGCGGTCGACGATACTCGTCGACCCGCGGTCGACGATACTCGTCGACCCGCGGTCGACGATACTCGTCGACCCGCGGTCGACGATACTCGTCGACCCGCGGTCGACGATACTCGTCGACCCGCGGTCGACCGCGGCGGTCGACGATACTCGTCGACCGCGGTCGACGATACTCGTCGACCCGCGGTCGACGATACTCGTCGACCCGCGGTCGACGATACTCGACCGCGGTCGACGAGTACGACCGAGTCTTACCAATCCCTTCAAGGCAACATTTTTCCCAACCCGACGATCCTTTAAGGAAACACTTTACCCATTAACCCCATTCAGGTCGGTGATTGGTAACCTTTACCAACACAGTCAATCATCCAACTTCTTCACATCTCTTATGTGCGACCCTGCAGGCTCATATCGCGTTGGCAGTGAGATTACATGTTTGCACCACTTCTAGATCACCATGTAACTCCAACTGTCTCCCACTTGATCTTGAAAGTATCAACCAAAAACCTCACAAACAATTAAGAGGCATCTAGCAATGCATCATTGCTCCCAAGCAATAGGAGTTTATAACTCATATGACTTTATGACCAATATATCAGCGTTGTCTTTATCCCTTTGTCCCTTACATCCGGAAAGAACTTGAGGCATGGACCGTGTCCCCTCGTAATAGCTCAATCCAAGTTTCTTGATCCAGGACGGACTTCCAGAGAATGGTGAGTCCAATATCACATATTGACTCAACCAAGCATGGCCATGCATTTCTCAGTCCAGTTCCATCAAGGGCCCATGGATGCAACTCCTGTCATACAGGAGGACAAATCCCATATCTGCTCACACACAAACACCCAAATGATTCGTAACATGCCCAACAACCACCCTTATCATCAACCTTTCTCAAGGAAGACTTTAGATGGCATCAAAGCACGCTCTTCCTCACTTGTGATGAAATGTGACTTCAGGTCAAAGGACCACAACACCATTGTCAATTGAGACCTACTCGTGACACGATTGGATGACAATCCACAGAGTAGTCTCAGGTTGGGTCTGTCCAGTACAACTTGTTCACTAACAAGTACCCACGTGATGACTTGATATCACAATATCATGACCTGTGAGAACCGGTCATCAGTCAACGCACGTGCTAGCCTTCATGTACCATCATCACCCTTAGCTTCTATGATGATACTCGACCAGGACCTTTTAAGAATGAAGCTTCAAATAAATCATAGGCTCTCACATTCAAGTCACGTACTTGATGTCCCATGGAAGCGAACATTCTAAGGGTATCTATTATGTTAACATTTAACTATCATATAGAAAAAAAACTCATAATAAAAGAACTTGCCATTATTGTAAAGAAAAACTAGGTACACTGTTCATCATATGAACAATGGCCAACAAAATACATGTTTACATGCAATCCACAAGATTCTCACTAGAGTTGATCATTTAGGTATCGTATACCCATCGATCTAGTATGACCATCATGCTTTCTCTGCGCGAGAGGCTTTGTCAGTGGATCCGCAATATTCTCCTCTCAGTCGGCACTCTGCAAATGTTCACATCTCCTCGTTCGACAATCTCACGAATAAGATGAAACCGCCGAAGTATGTGCTTGGAGCGCTGATGGGATCTAGGTTCCTTAGATTGTGCAATTGCACCATTGTTATCACAGTAGAGAACTACGGGACCAACAATGCTAGGAACTACATCAAGCTCGCCGATGAATTTCCTAATCCATACAGCCTCCTTCGCCGCATTAGCTGCGGCGATATACTCGCCTCTGTTGTAGAATCAGCAACTGTCTCTTGCTTGGAACTCTTCCAGCTCACAGCTCCTCCATTCAGGCAAAACACAAAACCTGACTGAGACTTGGAGTCGTCTCTATCAGTTTGGAAGCTAGCATCCGTGTAACCACTACAACGAGCTCTTCCTCTCCACCATACACCAAGAACACATCCTTAGTCCTTCTCAAGTACTTCAGGACATTCTTGACTGCAATCCAGTGACACTCACCGGGGTCTGACTGATACCTGCTAGTCATGCTCAAAGCAAAGGAGACGTCGGGTCGAGTACATAACATCGCGTACATGATTGATCCAATTGCCGAAGCATATGGAATCAACTTCATGCGGTCCTTATCTTCACAAGACTTTGGACACTGGTCCTTAGAGAGATTCACACCATGAGACATGGGCAAAAATCCTTTGGACTCAAGCATGTTGAACCGCTTCAACACCTTTTCGATGTACGTACTCTGGGTCAAACCCAGCAACTTCTTCGATCTATCTCTATAGATCTTAATACCGAGTATATAAGTCGCTTCACCCAAATCCTTCATTGAAAAGCAGTTCCCTAGGTTGTTCTTAACAACTTTCAGGGTAGGAATGTCATTCCCAATCAACAGTATGTCATCTACATACAATATCAGGAAGACAACAATGCTCCCACTGATTCGCTTGTAAACACAAGGCTCATCTTCATTCTTGATGAAACCAAACTCTTTGATTTTCTCATCAAAACGAAGATTCCAACTTCGAGAGGCCTGTTTCAGTCCATAGATGGACTTATTCAGCTTGCATATTTTAGTGGCTTCATCTGGGGATACAAAACCCTCGGGTTGTGTCATATACACTTCCTCAAGGAGGTTTCCATTAAGGAAAGCCGTTTTGACATCCATCTGCCAGATCTCGTAGTCATAATACGCAGCAACAGCAAGCAATATCCTTATGGACTTTACCATGGCAACAGGGGAAAAGGTCTCATCATAGTCAATACCATGAATTTGCTTGAAACCCTTAGCCACCAGTCGCCCTTTGAATGTCTGTACATTCCCATCCATGTCGGTCTTCTTCTTGAAGACCCACTTGCACCCTATGGGTCGTACCCCTTCAGGTGGTTCCACCAAGTTCCAAACTTGGTTTGCATACATGGAGTCCATTTCGGATTTCATAGCCTCAAGCCATTTGTCGGAGTCCGGTCCATTCATAGCCTCTTGGTAGGTTGCTGGTTCATCATCATGATCCATAAGCAACACATTACCTATTTGAGACACGAGAAATCCATATCTCTCAGGCTCAAACCTCGGTCTACCAGATCTACGTAGGACTTGTGTTCCTTGAGCAGGTTCTCTAGCTACAACATCTTGTAGTCCTGTCTCAGAATCCAATTCCGGTTCATTCACTACATGTGGTTCTTGAACTTCTTCAAGCTCTACCTTTTCAGTCTTTCTTGATAAGAACTCTTTCTCCAAGAAGACACCAGTCCTTGCGACAAACACTTTGCCCTCAGACGGTAGGTAAAAGTAATACCCTTTCGTTTCCTTAGGATATCCCACCAGATAACATTTATCCGATTTGGGTTCCAGCTTGTCAGGCATTTGACGTCTCACGTATGCCTCACAGCCCCAAATTTTAATGAACGACATACTAGGACGCTTCCCAGTCCATATCTCATATGGTGTCTTCAGAACCGTTTTCGTTGGAGCGCGATTCAATGTCATTGCAGCAGTCTCTAAAGCAAAACCCAAAAGGAAACAGGCAAGTCTGCATGACTCATCATCGAACGTACCATGTCTAACAGAGTACGATTTCTCCTCTCAGACACACCATTATGTTGTGGTGTTCTAGGTGGAGTGAGCTGTGATACAATACCACACTCTTTCAGATGATCACGGAACTCATGACTCAGGTATTCGCCACCTCGATCAGATCGGAGTGCTTTAACCCTTTTACCCAACTGGTTTTCTACTTCATTCTTGAACTCTTTGAACTTTTCAAAGGTCTCGGATTTGCACTTCATAAGATACACATATCCGTATCTACTGAAATCATCAGTAAATGTAACAAAGTAGAAATACCCACCTCTAGCCATGGAACTCATGGGTCCGCATACATCACTATGTACAACACCCAAGAGATCCTCAGCCCTCTCAGTATAACCAGTGAAAGGAGCTTTAGTCATCTTGCCTAACAAACAAGATTCGCATCGCTCAAATGATTCATAATCAAATGAGTCCAAAAGTCCATCTCTATGGAGCTTGGATATGCGCTTCTCGTTGATATGGCCCAAACGACAATGCCAGAGAAATGTAGGGTTCGAGTCATTTGTTCTTAGTCTTTTATTATTTTCTACATTACAGATCAGATGGTCCAAGTTCAAAACATAAAGACCATTAAACAATTGGGCTACAGCATAACAAACATCATTCTTAAATATAGAACAACAGTTGTTCTTAATTATAAAAGAAAATCCAATCATGTCCAAACATGAAATAGATATAATGTTTCTAGTTATGGCCGGAACAAAATAACAATTATCTAGTTCTATTACAAGCCCACTGGGCAAAGAAAGACGGTAAACCCCTACGGCTACAGCAGCAACTCTTGCTCCATTGCCGACGCGGAGGTCCACCTCCCCTTTACTCAGCAATCTTCTCCTTCCCAGTTCCTGCACATTTGTACAAATGTGAGAACCACATCCGGTATCCAATACCCAAGATGAAGGAGCAGAAAGGTTTATCTCTATAACGTGAACATTTGAAGCGGAAGTCATACCTCCCTTCATTTCTGCAGACCTTCAATGTACGAAGGACAGTTCCTCCTCCAATGACCAGCCTTGCCACAGTGGTGGCATTTCCCTTCCTTCACCGTGCTTTTCTTTTTCATCAGTGCAGAAGACTTGGGCTCAAGATATGACTTAGGTCCCACCTTCGTCTTCTTAGAGCCCTTGGCCTTGCCCTTGCCCTTATGCACCATCAGTATGGGGCTGGCAGGCTTGGCCTTCTTCATATTGATTTCGGCAGTTCTCAACATGCCTAGGAGTTCGGGCAGTGTCTTGTCTATTTCATTCATGTTGTAGTTCAAGACGAACTGCTCATAACTGTCCGGCAACGATTGCAGGATCAGATCTGTGGCCAACTCTTGACCAAGAGGAAACCCAGCCTTTCAAGGTTCTCTATATACCCAATCATCTTGAGTACGTGAGTCCCTACTGAGTCTCGAACTCCCATCTTGCACTGAAACAACGCTTTTGTGACGTCGAACCTCTCTTGACGAGCCTGCCCTTGAAACATTTTCTTGAGATGCTCGTCAATCTCCTTGCACCCCATGTTCTCATGTTGCTTCTGAAGCTCAGAGTTCATAGTGGCAAGCATAAGGCATTCGACATCTAAAGCATCATCAGTATACTTCTTATAAGCATCCTTCTCAGCACGGGAAGAGTTCCCGGTCGGCACCTCGGGGGCTTCTTCTTCCAAGACATAGAGCTTTCGCTCTTGCCTGAGAACAATTCTCAGGTTCCTGTACCAGTCCATGTAATTAGTCCCACTGAGCTTATCCTTCTCAAGGATGGCTCTCAGAGATAACGTGGAGTGTGAAACACTTGCCATGGAATTCTACAAGAATTTATGCAGAATAAAATCAGTACCAAAATTTCAAATACAATTTATTTAATTTGGACTTCAATTAAAACACTCCCACTATTTTATTCGAAATGATAGCCCTCACTAACAATTCGGAGAGTTCATATGAGCTACTCTCTTAGTGGACAAGATCCGTATTTCACCAACACAATGAGTCAGCTTTGGCTTTCCTCTCACGATGCGGTTATTTAGGTAGGCAACGCTTGCCAATTGCATCCTCATGCAATTCTTGTATGGTTGGTGAATAACTCCTTACTCGCATCCATCATATGGTGCATGCCAACCCTATGCCTCTAGGCACTCAACCTTTGAGGTCACCTAGTTAAGCTGGACCCGATGTCGACAGTGGGATATCACAATTATCCGCTCGCACCCTTACCAAGATAGATTAATGCACCTTGCTTTGGCAAGCCCACACTTCATCGATCGAGGCAGGAAGAGTGTCATCCATCGGAAGGCATCCGAACACTTAATATTTGATGAAGGGATTTTGATTATAGGTTAACAGTTAACCATGATCAACATTTGATCAATGTGCACATCCAAAGAAAAACAT
The DNA here is from genome assembly GCA_039583875.1 of Platanthera guangdongensis. Lineage (NCBI taxonomy): Eukaryota > Viridiplantae > Streptophyta > Magnoliopsida > Asparagales > Orchidaceae > Platanthera > Platanthera guangdongensis. Next base: position 94,574 of record JBBWWR010000118.1, read on the forward strand.
TTTTCTAAAACCACATGCATCCCTTATGTGCACAACCTGACACCATCAACATTTGATAGAAGGAAGGGCTAAATCTGAACATCCGGAAACTTCCAAATCCTCAGATTTACATGCATTGGACAAAAGCAAAGACAACTCAACTTAAAGCAGTAGACAAGCTCATCTCTCTATGTTGGATTCAAAATCCAAAACAATCTCGAGGGATGGTTACTGCTAAGGAGACTACAATTTCTAACAATTAGAAATTTCCACGAAATCCCAGACGTTCTTGGCGGGTACCAAGACTAAATCTAGACATTTAGAACACTTCTAAATCCCTAGGTTTACACGCACTGGAATAACAAAACTTCCAATACAACAATCATGGCCGAAACCTGCTCTGATACCACTGTTGGGTTTCTCTATGAGGATGGCACAACACTTGTGCACGCAGCGGAAGAAAAAAAACATCAAAAAAACCCAAAAGAGATGGGATCGGGCCATGGTAGTTGAATCAAGAAGTTAACATACAACTAGGCAAAAATTACCTCGGTGGCGTTGAGTCACAACTCAACGGAGATGCTCCAAGCTTCGTGTTCTTGCTGGTGGCGAGTTCTACGTGGAATGATATCCACGTCTCTGCAGAAATCCACACGAGCGGGAGAACACCGACTTTTCCGTCGCACGGATAATCGGGAAGGAGAATGACCACACCTTGCTTTTCCACGGACTGCTAGGTCCGCGCCAGGAATAGCAACACCAGCGACAATCGCCGAGAGGAGAGGTCGACGGAGCGAGCACGGCGGCGGAACACTTCCGTCGGCGGGATTCGGGATCGGCGAACAAAGGGCCGACATCGTCATCGATTCGATCAGAGAGCATTCCCGAAAACCCTAAGTATCTATTTATACCAAAGGCATAAACAGACTTAGGAATATCGCTATCCGCAGACCACCCAGAAAATTAGGGTTCCAGAATCGGCGAGAATCACCTAGCGATTCGGTGAGAATCAATCGGCGAGAATCACCTAGGATCGGCGAGAATTAGTTCGCGATATCAGTCGGCGAGAATCAGAGTACGATACTCGGCGATTCACGTCGAACGTCGGGTCGACCCGCGGTCGACGATACTCGTCGACCCGCGTCGACGATACCCTCGACCCGCGGTCGACGATACTCGTCGACCTCGTCGACGCCCGTCGACCGCGGACGACGATACTCGTCGACCCGCGGTCGACGATACTCGTCGACTCCGCGGTCGACGATCGTCGACCCTCGTCGACTATTCTTACCAATCCTTCAAGGCAACATTTGCCCAACCCGACGATCCTTTAAGGCAACACTTTGCCCATAACCCCATTCAGGTCGGTGATTGGTAACCTTTACCAACACAGTCAATCATCCAACTTCTCCACATCTCTTATGTGCGACCCTGCAGGCTCATATCGCGTTGGCAGTGAGATTACATGTTTGACCACTTCTAGATCACCATGGTAACTCCAACAATCTTTCATGGAGGGGCGTCGAAGCTCCCAAATCGAGAGCCGACTTCGATCTACGAGGCAAAGAGAGTGCGGTGTCTTTTTCCTCACACATCCGCGTTACTTTTCCATCGCCAAAGAGGAAACTAACTCTAGGGTAACGATCTCTTCTTACATTGGTGAAGCACACTCATTCTTTGCAAAGGAAGCCCTCTCTCGCGAGTTTGGCGGTGAGTTGGGAGCTCCTCCTTCAGGTAGATATGTAAAGTCCCCCGTTGTTTTTAGAGTCCGTATTCGAGAACGGACATAGGCAATGATGTGTGAAGCCTACCCGGACATGTTGGTCCATCGTGATGTGAATTGTATAAATGTCGGAGAAGACTCCGTGGCGAATGTTTGTTTTTTCGGGTTTTTTAAACGTGGTAGATTGCAATAGGAGGCCTTCGGATTAAACCCAAAGGTGCACCTGTAAACCTGGGCGGATCGGCGTGATCTTGCCAACTTGGTCCGAGAGCCAACATGAACATAACCAAAGTTATGTGAAATTTGATGAACGGGACTCGGAGAAGTTTGAACTGCGCCAATGGGTTTAAATTACCGCTGTACATATGTGAGCACAGGTTAGATGCACCATACCCGTTCTAATGTCCGTTCGGTTAAAGAGACCTAAGATTACGTGGCACTGTCATTGGAATAGATGAGGGCCTTCGGCGGTCTAATGGTTTTTAATTAC
>JBBWWR010000119.1:0-153617 GCA_039583875.1 Platanthera guangdongensis
ACACCCGACTCTGTGCACACAGACCTTTAGTTCCCCTTTCTGAGCGTAACCTCCCAGGATACCTCCGTAGTGGCAGACGGAAGCGGTGGGTGGGCCTCGGCCCCTCTAAAACCAGTAAGGCACTACCGGTCAGACCTATCGTACCCTCAACGCTTGGTGCACGAAGCGGACTCCTGCGTACTCTTGCCGGCTGGCGCACCGGACTTCTGTTGGCGAAGTGCTAACCACACTTACCGAGTCAACGTATTGGCGTCGGTGCATCGACCCTCCAATACCGAAAACCCACCACCTTAATTTATTTTCCTTTTATGCACATGCAGATTTAGCGTAAACAAAACCCGAGCGAAGCTCCCCGACCAAGAGTCCGTCTTTTAACCATCGAGCCGAAGCTCCCAGCTGACTTTGGTGCTACAGTTGCCTGTGAAAATGTCAACCCTAATTACTAAGTTACGAAAACCCACCCTAATACTAAGTACTTATTTATTATTGGTTGATCCCCTTACCCATTATTTTCTCATGTTTCGATACGCTAATCCTAGGGTGATTTGACTCCAACTCTCCTTGGGTAGGACGATCTTTCGTCGGGCCCGAACGCCTTTAAACCCTAGACAATCCACACCCTACTCACTCATCTTCCAAAGATGCAGCCCTTTCCACTTGTCCTTACAGCAAACCATCACAGTACCCATCATACGTGCCCTAATTCAATCCAAATGAAATCCTGCAGTTTTGCTATATGCAGACCACTTAAGCTACGTGACCCGTAAAAGGGAAGTACATGAAATACTCATCCAGTACCCTCATGAAATTATCAGAGGTCTATTATGATAAATATAGACTAATTCAGAAAATCATATTTTTTCCCAATTAATCTACTATTTATTGAATTTTCCTCAAAAACTAGGCCATAGTCAATTTGAACATGAACCATAAGATTTTCTCAGGTAATGGCCTCCTAAAATTTGTATTCACTAAATAACAGAGAAATATCATTGGATGCTAATTTTCATAATTTTCCAGATAATTCTTGACCTCTAAAGGATTTATTAAAATAATTGCAAAAATCAAAAATAATGAAGGAAGTGCCACATATATGTCTCCAATAATTATGTAAAAATTACTAGGGCTTCATAGGGAACTAAAAACATCATGATGAGAAATTAGAATTTTTCAGACAATCTAAAGTCATTATTAAATTTTCCAAGGTTCCATGGAATTAAATAATTAAAGAAGCAACAACTAAATATCATTCTTCAAAAAATTCCATAAAATTTACAGAGATGGGTAACATGATTATAAGCCCCTTGGCTAAGTTTTATCAAGTTTAAGCAAGTATAGTGCTCTGCAAAAACTCTTAAGTGGAAATTATAAAATATAACTCTGTGAATAAAGTACCAAAAATATTCATCCAAAATTTATTATAAATTTCCAGAGACATGTATGCCTAAGCAACTACCCATTCAAAATCTCAGCCCTTTCAGATAGTTTTGGTATTAGTTCTTATGGTTTCAAAGCTAGTGCCCTAAACTAGGGTTATGGATTTAAGGGGTCTTTAAATCTTCCAAATGCCCTAAAATTTAACCATAGGACCATAGTGACCCTATGGTCATCATTCCCAAGTTTCAAGCCCATCCAAGGTCTTTTGACCCAATTTCTTCAAACCCTAGAGATTACCCTAAAGGGCCTACCCTACACTTCTAGGGCTACCCTAGCCCAATCCACTCCAAACTTCATGAGTGAGTGTAAAAAGTTAAATCATATCAGTGGCCAAAGTTTCAGCCTCTGTTGAGGTGATTTGGTCACTTAAAACCAAAAGTGCCACTTTTGACCAAAATGCCCTTCATAGGGTAGAACTAGGGTTGGGTCAAAACCTATTCAACACTCACCCAAACCAACTGAAATTTTATACAGGTACCTAATTGGAGCCCAGGGACCACTCACCAAAATTTGGGAGGGTTTGGGTGTGTTTAGGGCACCTATTTAATTTATCTAATGATTATTAAATTTTTACCAAAACTATAGAAATATTTTCTCCAAAAATTCCCATTTTTGGGGAGGCCCTAGGTATGCCTAGGATAGACCCTCTGCCAAAATTTCAGCCCATTTGGGCTTGGGGTGAAGAGTGGGCACTCATTTTAGTGACTGCCTAGCCTAAGGACATGTCCCACCAAAATGGGTGCCCTGGTCCAACCAGTGACCCAAAAGGGTCCCAACAATTTTTGCTGCAAACTAGACACCCTAAGCTACAATGTTCATGTTGGGCAAATTTCCATCCAGGGTCCCTAGGTATTTTTAAACATTAATTACATTAATACATCCAGTGTGACAAAAATGAAATAAATTTTATTTAACCCTATAGTATCTGATCTGATGCCGCACGAATCTTGGCGCAGATCGACGGCATCTGGTCATCGTCCCCACTGAGCCAACGGCTGGGATTGGTTCTGCCTGGAGCGATTTCCAAGCTCTGCCGCCGGCGATCCAGCCCCTTCCCCGGCCGGCCACCGCCACCAACACCTCCGTTGAGGTGGTGGCTGTCGTCAGGCGGCGGCTCCGCCGCCGGAGAGGTGTTTTCCGGCGGATTGAGCAAGACTTTTCCTTGCCGAAACCAGGAGAAATCCTGGATTCGATCGGGCTCAATTGAGCCCGAAACTCTAGCCTAAGGATTCCTAGGATCTACCCGCGAGTTAAGGAGAGGAGGAGGACCTTCCTGGCGGCCTGGATGCGAGAGGAGCGGCGGGATGCCATTGGCGACGGCGGCGGCGCTCGGCTTCTGCAACTGCACGGTGGAAGGGCTCGTCTCCTCCAGGTAAGTGCTCCAAAATGATCCCCTCGGCTCCCTGATGGTGTTTAAAGGCAATTGGGGGAGGGGAGAGGCTGGTTCTTCAATGGCCATTATCTCCATTAATGGAGTGGCTCGGGTTGTGTGGAGGGGGGCTGAACCCACCCCTTGGTGGCCGGGAAACGGCTGGAATCAACTCCTCTCTCCTAGAGGAGTTGATTGCAGCCATAAAGGGTGGCTGTTAGTCTCCCTTGGCCGGCCTCTTACTTCCCCCTTCTCCTTCCTCATTTCTCTCTCCTCCATTATCATGGAGAGGAGCTTTTTCTCTCTCCTAGTCACCTCTGGTTGACTAGTCAACCCCACAAGCTAAAGGCAGCCCACTGGATTATGATGATCATGGGAATGGGCTTAGCCTAAGGGAGAAGTGGCTTGAGCTTGGGTTAGCCCTTTTTGGGCTAAGTTGACTTGACCCTCAATGAGGGTTGACTTGGCCAATTTGACCATCTAGGTTGACCCCATTGGGTCCTGGGTGGTTCATTGGCCTCCCCTAAGGTCTATGTAGGGCTGGGTAGGGTTGACTTGGCACCTTAAAGGTCACTTGACCCTTGGTAAGGTCACTTTGACATTTAGAGCTAGAGTTGACTTGGGTCAACATGACCATTAGGGTCCACCCCTATGGATCCTTGGTGACCCATTGACTTCCCTTAGGGTCTAGGTAGGGTTATATGGGGTTGCCCTGCACTTTGGAGGTCACATACCCTTAGTAGGGGTACTTTGACCAGATTAGGGCTTGAGTTGACCTGGGTCAACCTGGCCTCTAGGGCTGACCCCAATGTATCCTTAGTGACCCATTGTCCTCACTTTAGGGTTAGGAGGGCATAGGTGGGGTCCTCTAGACTAGGAGTGGGTCTATTGGCCCTAAGTGGGCTAGGTTGACCTATTTAGGGCTAGGGTTGACCTTGGTCAACTGGGCCTCTTGGTTGGCCCTAATGGGTCCTTTTGGCTCTAATGGGTCTCCCAAAATGTTTGGGAGTATTGTGATAGGGTCTTGGGGTCATGGTGAAGCCCCATTGTCATCCTAAACTATTGTTCAGAATTCTACTATCTGCAGACCATGGTGATCCCTACCTTGGCCTCCTATCTCTTTGGCCCATTTCTGGCTTCCCAGGGTTTTGTCATGACCTAGTCATGGCCAAAACCACTCTTAGGGGTCTAGTTGGAAATGGGATGTTACAAATCCCAATAAACAAAACAAAGATTTCGTCCCCGAAATCAAGGTTGGACCTACGGGTCTTATTACCGAAGGAAAGAGTCTTGTAACATCCCATTATGACGTCTTGTTTGTTAAATTTGATTTAAGGGAAAACTTAGATCTAAGACCCCTTTTGCCCAAACGGCGAACCAAAATCCCAATAAACAAAGTTAAGCCCCCAATAAACAAAGATAAGCCCCTATCTACCTAGAGCAGCCCTTAGTATACTTAAAGCAGAAAAATAAATTAACATCTTGAGGGGTCTGAGAGGTATACCTGACTGAATAGCTCGGGGTATCTTTGTCGCATCAGGTCCTGTGGCTCCCAGGTATGCTCCTCCTGGTCGTGGTTCCTCCACAGGACCTTGACTAGAGGGACCCTCTTGCGTCGTAAGACCCGCACTCCTCGGTCGTCGATCCTCACAGGCTCCAAATGAACAGACCGGTCTGAAGCTACCGGCCCTTCGGTGGTCAGAATCTGCTGCTCCGGGCGTAGTAGAGCCCTCCTCAAAGAAGAAATGTGGAAGACGTCGTGCAGCGCTTCTAGCTCTGGTGGTAACTCCAGCCGGTAGGCTAGGGGTCCGATCCGCTCCAGGATCCTGTAAGGGCCCATGTACCTAGGGCTGAGCTTCTTCCTCCGACCACGCACCCGTGAAACTCCATGCATGGGCCGGATTTTCAGAAACACCCGGTCCCCCACCTGGAACTCCACCTGCCGATGTCGGGCGTCATAGTACTTGGCCTGTCTACTCTGCGCCTCGAGCATCCTGTCTCTGATCAGCCTCACTTGTGCCTCGGTGTCTTCAACGAACTCTGACCCAATACCTTCGGATCTTCGTTTTGCACCCATGAGAGCGGGGTCCGGCATCTCCTCCCGTACAAGGCTTCGTAAGGCGCCATCCTGATGCTGGACTGGTGGCTGTTGTTATAGGAGAACTCGACAAGGGGTAAGAGTTTCTCCCACGGTTCCCCGCGATCTAAGATGCATAGCCTCAAAAGGTCCTCCAGCGTCCGGTTGGTGCGTTCTGTCTGCCCGTCTGTCTGGGGGTGGAATGCAGTGCTGAAAGTCAATCGCGTGCCTAAGTAAGCTTGCACGGACCTCCACTCCCTGGAGGTGAACCTGCCATCCCGATCCGACACTATCGTCCTGGGCACTCCATGATAACGAATGAACTGCTCCACAAACTTCCGCACCAGTACTCCTACTGAATCATCCTTCCTGATCGGTATAAATCGAGCCACCTTGGTCAACCGATCGACGATTACCCAGATCGAGTCATTCCCTGTCCGAGACCGGGGAAGCCCATGTATGAAGTCCATGGCTATGTCATCAAACTTCCACTCCGGCACCGGGAGTGGCTGCAATAATCCTGCGGGGTTCCTGCACTCCGCCTTCACTAGCTGACATGCCTCACAATGGGTCACGAAGTGTGAGACATCCTTCTTCATGCCCGGCCAGTACATCGTCCTCTTCAAATCAGCCGTCATCTTTGTGATCCCCGGGTGTACAGAATACCGGCTGCAGTGCGCCTCCATCATAATATCCTCCCGGATCTGGCCTCCCTCCGTATATACACCCGTCCTCTGAAGCACACCAGATCGTCCCTCAGTGTGTAATCTCCTGCAGTGCCCGCCTTCAGAGCTTGGAAGATGGGTTCCAACTTGGCATCCTGCCTCTGTCCCTCTCTGACCCGGTCTCTGATGTCATCGGTAACGCCTATCGCGGCCAAGTACTCCTCATAGAGCTCAGGATCATCAGACGATACCAGAGTAATGTGCATGTCCTCTAGTCTCTGCAGCAGCTCCATAGACATCAACTGAGGCTCTGCTCCTGTTGTGGCGGCTCTCCGACTCAGTGCATCTGCCACCACGTTTGCCTTCCCCGGGTGATAGTGCATCTCATACTGATAGTCAGATAGAAACTCCACCCACCGCCTTTGCCTGATGTTCAGTTCCTTCTGCGTGTCCACGTACTTAAGGTTCTTATGGTCGGAATATATGTCACAGTGGACTCCATAAAGGTAGTGCCGCCATATCTTCAGTGCGAATACAACTGCCCCCATCTCAAGGTCATGTACTGGGTAGTTCTTCTCATGGGTCTTCAGCTGGCGGGAGGCATAAGCTATGACGTGTCCGTTCTGCATCAGTACCGCTCCCATCCCCTGATATGATGCGTCGGTGTAGACCTGGAATCCCTCCCTCCCCGAGGGAAGAGTAAGAATGGGAGCCGAGGTCAGCCGATCCTTCAGCTCCTGGAAAGCTGTCTGGCACTGCGGGGTCCACACGAACGGTGCCTCCTTCTTTGTCAAGGATGTGAGCGGGAGGGCGATTCGAGAGAATCCCTCTACGAACTTCCGGTAATAACGGCAAGTCCTAGAAAACTCCGTACGTCAGTGGCTGTTTTCAGCTGCGGCCACTCTGAAATAGCTCGAATCTTTGCCGGGTCCACTGCCAGCCCGGCTCCGCTGATAATGTGACCTAAGAACGCCACCTCCTTCAGCCAGAACTGACACTTACTGAATTTCGCATAAAGGTGATGCTCCCGCAGTCTCTCCAGGGTCAATGCTAGATGTCGTGTATGCTCCTCCTCCGTCTTAGAATAGATAAGGATGTCGTCTATGAACACTATGACAAACACATCCAAGTAAGCCTCGAAGACCCGGTTCATGAGGCTCATAAATGCTGACGGAGCATTCGTGAGCCCGAAGGGCATCACGATGAACTCATACAATCCATACCGGCTACTAAAGGCCGTTTTCGGGATATCCTCCTCCTGGATCCGCAGCTGGTAATAGCCTGATCTCAAGTCCAGCTTCGAAAAGTAATGGGCTCCCTCCAGCTGATCGAACAACTCGTCTATCCTGGGGAGCGGATAGGTATTTCGGACGGTCAGCCTATTTAGTGCTCGATAGTCGATGCACAGGCGTAAGGTGCCGTCCTTCTTCTTTACGAATAGGACAGGAGCTCCCCATGATGAGGAACTCGGCCTAACAAATCCTGCTTCCACCAGCTCCTGCAACTGTGTCCGAAACTCCGCCAACTCCTTCGGGCCATCCGATAAGGGGCCTTGGATACCGGCTTAGCCCCTGGTACCAGCTGAATCTGGAAGTCCTTCTCCCTATGCGGAGGTAGTCCCGGCAGCTTATCCGGAAAAATATCGGCGTAGTCACGAACCACCGGAATGTCTGCGATCAAGTCCTTCTCCTCAGTCATCTCGAACAATACTTGGTATACCTCGTCCCCCTTGCATATGGGCCTTAATGGCCTGAATAGATGAAAGCAAGCGACGGGAGACCGGTGTAGTACCTTCGAACGTTGCATAAGTATCGCCGTGGCTGAGCACGACCCTCCCTGCCGGCAATCAATCTGGGCATGGTTCCAGACAAGCCATGTCATGCCCAAGATGAGATCGAAGTCCGGCATCCTCAAGATCGTCGCCGGGGCCTCGAGTGTCAACCCCTCTATGGTAACCTCCAGGAGGCACTTTTCTGTGGACTGAATCTCCATCCCATTGGGGAGGCGCACCCTCCTGGGTAGTCCTGTATAGCAACGAATCTGATCCAGGTCCTTGACGAAATCCTCCGATACAAAGTTATGTGATGCCCCGTGTCGAACAGGGTGTGGGCAGGCTTGCCGCACACCATCACCATTCCTAAATCAGTTTGAAAGAAATTCTAGCGTAAGGTTTTCTAACCTAGGTTGTATAGTAGTTCTATCAATGCTTAATACGAGCAAAGAATAATTCTAACATTAAGATTACTCTCATACCTGCAATAACCTGTCCGGGTTCCGGGCTGTGCTAAGTCCAGAGCGTAAATCTGCTCCCCATTCTGCCTGCGGTCACCTCCCTGGTAACCACGTCCTCGGCCGCGTCCTCGGCCTCCGAAATGCTGGGCCGGTGGGCCACCCCGTGGTGCTGGAGGTGGTGCCCCCCTCATAGGGCAATCTCTCCGGAGGTGTCCCACCTGGTGACAGTGGAAGCACTCCGGCGGGGGATACGCCATACCCCGGGGTCTCTGCATCTCCTGGATCCGGAGAGGTTGAGGGGCCAAGACCACCTGCTCTCTCGGCTCCTGCCTCAACTCCTGACGAGGCTGCTCCTCTGCCCTTCTTCCATCTGGTACGATGCCTCGCCGCTGATCATTTCGGGCCCTCCGGCCCTGGTCCTCCGTTTGCCGTTTCCGGCCCCGAGTGGTGTGCCAGTCGGCCTCAATCCTCTTCGCCATCTCTAAAATCCGGGAGATGGGCCCGTCAGAGACAAAAGCAAAGCCTCTCTCAACTCCTCTTTTAGGCCCTTATAAAACCTCTTGACGTACCCCGCTTCATCCAGCTGATAAGAGCCCGCATATCGGGCCAAATGATCGAACTCTCGGTGGTACTCCACCACTGTCCTGGTGCCCTGCCTCAGCTGCAAGAAACGCTCCTCCAACTCGTCCCTGGCCGACTGAGGAACAAAGTGCTCCAGCAGCGTGGCCCTGAATTCTTCCCATGTGATTTCTGCAATCTCTCTATCCGCAAAAGTCGTGTCCAACAGCGTCTTCCACCACCGCTTGGCATGTGACTCCAAGCAAGATACCACTAGGGCCACCCTCTCCTCCCAGGGGCATCGTATCCCCGTCAACATCTCGTACATCACATCCAGCCACTCCTCTGTCCGTACTGCCGACTCCGTCCCCAAGTAAGATGGGGGAGAGAGTCCTCGGAAGGTGCTCATCCAGTTGGCCCCTGGGTTTGGCTGCTGGGCTGGGGCTTGCTGAGCCCGGAAGGCCTCAAGGATGGCTGTAAGGGTCTGCCCCATGTCTGACTGGAGGAAAGGTGTGGGGACCATGGGAGGTGGTGCAATGTCTGGAATCTGCTGAGCTCCACCTTGTGGGGTGGGCTGAGCTGAGGGCTGCAAAATGAACTACATCAGTAGGTAATCGACTCAATGCCTAATGATAGTGGACAATTTATATGTGATTCCCCCCATATGGGCACACCACCGCTTCCGCTGCTTAGTTTGTCCCCAAACTAAACCCGCGCGGGGGTGACCCAGGGTTGTGGACGGCTACTTTTCGATCGAGGTTTGCTCTGATACCACTTGTAAGACCCCCTTTTTTTTCTTTTTCGACACCGGGGTCTTAGGCCCAGATCCGCCATTTTGCGGTGACTCCTTCACGCCCTGAAGGGTCATCACCACAAAGCGCCGATTCTGCCGGCCAATTCGATCACATAAAAGTAGCGTAATGAAGTAAAATGAAAACTGTCTGTCCACAGAGAATCACATGACATATATAAATATAACTCCACGAAGGGAGTGTCCACAGAAGATAACATCAGAGTAGCAAAAATACGGGCTTATGCCCGGTACAACATATCCTCACTACAAAGTCACTCATGCGGAAGCAAAAGCTGAAAAACTACTCAGGGTCGAGACTCACAGTCCCGGCTGTATGAACTCCGGAGCTAGACTGCCCCATCTCCAAGCGCACCGGTCTCTGGGGCTGCTCCTCCATGCTGGTCTCCACGATCCCCTAAATGATGCGGTTCGAAAACCGTTAGTCTAAAAGACTAAGTCCTATCATCCCCCCCCCTTCCCCCACGGCTCCTAGGCACCGAGCGGAGAGGAAGAAAGGGGAGGACTTGAAGGTGGAGAATATCAAAGCAGATGGCAGCGGTCCTATTCTAGCAAGTTCTATAGCATATAAAGACAATAAAATGTAAGCTGAAATGTAACCTTCACTTATGTGGAAAAACACATAAGCCAAGGGGTCTTTTGCAAGGCTCCCATCGTATAAAAAGTCCCATACCGATTTATACGTTGGGGTGACGGTGGTCAAACAGCAGTAACTAAATATATCAAAATTAACCTTAATTTATAAACTTGCCCACACAAGCTTATAGACTAAGGGGTCGTTTTGCAGGTCCTAATGTATAAGCGTCCCATTCCACTTATACATCAGGTGTCAGGGGTTAAATGAATCGATTATGCTATGACATGCAAGTGGGTATGATGGACATGCAAGTGCAACGCACACACCCGACTCTGTGCACACAGACCTTTAGTTCCCCCTTTCTGGAGCCGTAACCTCCCAGAATACCTCCGTAGTGGCAGACGGAAGCGGTGGGTTGGGCCTCGCCCACCTCTAAACCAGTAAGGCACTACCGGTCAGACCTATCGTACGCCTCAACGCTTGGTGCACGAAGCGGACTCCTGCGTACTCTTGCCGGCTGGCGCACCGGACTTCTGTTGGCGAAGTGCTAACCACACTTGCCGAGTCAACGTATTGGCGTCGGTGCATCGACCCTCCAATACCGAAAACCCACCACCTTAATTTATTTTCCTTTTATGCACATGCAGATTTAGCGTAAACAAACCCGAGCCGAAGCTCCCCGGACCAAGAGTCCGTCTTTTAACCATCCGAGCCGAAGCTCCCAGCTGACTTTTGGTGCTAACAGTGCCTGTGAAATGTGCAACCCTAATTACTAAGTTACTCTTTTCAGCTTGTTAAACAGTTTACGTTAACCCAGGACTGCCCCCGGTATTCCCTGTGAAGGGCTCTCAAGGGGCACTAGGAACTGTGTTGGGATTACGCCCAGCGTTCCCTTTCGCAAGGTACTTATTTTATTATTGGTTGATCCCCTTACCCATTATTTTCTCATGTTTCGATACGCTAATCCTAGGGTGATTTGACTCCAACTCTCCTTGGGTAGGACGATCTTTCGTCGGGCCCGAACGCCTTTAAACCCTAGACAAATCCACACCCTACTCACTCATCTTCCAAAGATGCAGCCCTTTCCACTTGTCCTTACAGCAAACCATCAAGACCCATCATACGTGCCCTAATTCAATCCAAATGAAATCCTGCAGTTTTGCTATATGCAGACCACTTAAGCTACGTGACCCGTAAAAGGGAAGTACATGAAATACTCATCCAGTACCCTCATGATAATTATCAGAGGTCTATTATGATAAATATAGACTAAATTCAGAAAATCATATTTTTCCCAATTAATCTACTATTTATTGAATTTTCCTCAAAACTAGGCCATAGTCAATTTGAACATGAACCATAAGATTTTCTCAGGTAATGGCCTCCTAAAATTTGTATTCACTAAATAACAGAGAAATATCATTGGATGCTAATTTTCATAATTTTCCAGATAATTCTTGACCTCTAAAGGATTTATTAAAATAATTCCAAAAATCAAAAATAATGAAGGAAGTGCCACATATATGTCTCCAATAATTATGTAAAAATTACTAGGGCTTCATAGGGAACTAAACACATCATGATGAAGAAATTAGAATTTTTCAGACAATCTAAAAGTCATTATTAAATTTTCCAAGGTTCCATGGAATTAAATAATTAAAGAAGCAACAACTAAATATCATTCTTCAAAAATTCCATAAAAATTTACAGAGATGGGTAACATGATTATAAGCCCCTTGGCTAAGTTTTATCAAGTTTAAGCAAGTATAGTGCTCTGCAAAAACTCTTAAGTGGAAATTATAAAATATAACTCTGTGAATAAAGTACAAAAATATTCATCCAAAATTTATTATAAAATTTCCAGAGACATGTATGCCCTAAGCAACTACCCATTCAAAATCTCAGCCCTTTTCAGATAGTTTTGGTATTAGTTCTTATGGTTTCAAAGCTAGTGCCCTAAACTAGGGTTATGGATTTAAGGGGTCTTTAATCTTCCAAATGCCCTAAAATTTTAACCATAGGACCATAGTGACCCTATGGTCATCATTCCCAAGTTTCAAGCCCATCCAAGGTCTTTTGACCCCAATTTCTTCAAACCCTAGAGAATTACCCTAAAGGGCCTACCCTACACTTCTAGGGCTACCCTAGCCCAATCCACTCCAAACTTCATGAGTGAGTGTAAAAAGTTAAATCATATCAGTGGCCAAAGTTTCAGCCTCTGTTGAGGTGATTTGGTCACTTAAAACCAAAAGTGCCACTTTTGACCAAAATGCCCTTCATAGGGTAGAACTAGGGTTGGGTCAAAACCTATTCAACACTCACCCAAACCAACTGAAATTTTATACAGGTACCTAATTGGAGCCCAGGGACCACTCACCAAAATTTGGGAGGGTTTGGGTGTGTTTAGGGCACCTATTTAATTTATCTAATGATTATTAAATTTTTACCAAAACTATAGAAATATTTTCTCCAAAAATTCCCATTTTTGGGCAGGCCCTAGGTATGCCTAGGATAGACCCTCTGCCAAAATTTCAGCCCATTTGGGCTTGGGGTGAAGAGTGGGCACTCATTTTAGTGACTGCCTAGCCCTAAGGACATGTCCCACCAAAATGGGTGCCCTGGTCCAACCAGTGACCCAAAAGGGTCCCAACAATTTTTGCTGCAAACTAGACACCCTAAGCTACAATGTTCATGTTGGGCAAATTTCCATCCAGGGTCCCTAGGTATTTTTAAACATTAATTACATTAAATACATCCAGTGTGACAAAAATGAAATAAATTTTATTTAACCCTATAGTATCTGATCTGATGCCGCACGAATCTTGGCGCAGATCGACGGCATCTGGTCATCGTCCCCACTGAGCCAACGGCTGGGATTGGTTCTGCCTGGAGCGATTTCCAAGCTCTGCCGCCGGCGATCCAGCCCCTTCCCCGGCCGGCCACCGCCACCAACACCTCCGTTGAGGTGGTGGCTGTCGTCAGGCGGCGGCTCCGCCGCCGGAGAGGTGTTTTCCGGCGGATTGAGCAAGACTTTTCCTTGCCGAAACCAGGAGAAATCCTGGATTCGATCGGGCTCAATTGAGCCCGAAACTCTAGCCTAAGGATTCCTAGGATCTACCCGCGAGTTAAGGAGAGGAGGAGGACCTTCCTGGCGGCCTGGATGCGAGAGGAGCGGCGGGATGCCATTGGCGACGGCGGCGGCGCTCGGCTTCTGCAACTGCACGGTGGAAGGGCTCGTCTCCTCCAGGTAAGTGCTCCAAAATGATCCCCTCGGCTCCCTGATGGTGTTTAAAAGGCAATTGGGGGAGGGGAGAGGCTGGTTCTTCAATGGCCATTATCTCCATTAATGGAGTGGCTCGGGTTGTGTGGAGGGGGGCTGAACCCACCCCTTGGTGGCCGGGAAACGGCTGGAATCAACTCCTCTCTCCTAGAGGAGTTGATTGCAGCCATAAAGGGTGGCTGTTAGTCTCCCTTGGCCGGCCTCTTACTTCCCCCTTCTCCTTCCTCATTTCTCTCTCCTCCATTATCATGGAGAGGAGCTTTTTCTCTCTCCTAGTCACCTCTGGTTGACTAGTCAACCCCACAAGCTAAAGGCAGCCCACTGGATTATGATGATCATGGGAATGGGCTTAGCCTAAGGAGAAGTGGCTTGAGCTTGGGTTAGCCCTTTTTGGGCTAAGTTGACTTGACCCTCAATGAGGTTGACTTGGCCAATTTGACCATCTAGGTTGACCCCATTGGGTCCTGGGTGGTTCATTGGCCTCCCCTAAGGTCTATGTAGGGCTGGGTAGGGTTGACTTGGCACCTTAAAGGTCACTTGACCCTTGGTAAGGTCACTTTGACCATTTAGAGCTAGAGTTGACTTGGGTCAACATGACCATTAGGGTCCACCCCTATGGATCCTTGGTGACCCATTGACTTCCCTTAGGGTCTAGGTAGGGTTATATGGGGTTGCCCTGCACTTTGGAGGTCACATACCCTTAGTAGGGGTACTTTGACCAGATTAGGGCTTGAGTTGACCTGGGTCAACCTGGCCTCTAGGGCTGACCCCAATGTGTCCTTAGTGACCCATTGTCCTCACTTTAGGGTTAGGAGGGCATAGGTGGGGTCCTCTAGACTAGGAGTGGGTCTATTGGCCCTAAGTGGGCTAGGTTGACCTATTTAGGGCTAGGGTTGACCTTGGTCAACTGGGCCTCTTGGGTTGGCCCTAATGGGTCCTTTTGGCTCTAATGGGTCTCCCAAAATGTTTGGGAGTGTTGTGATAGGGTCTTGGGGTCATGGTGAAGCCCCATTGTCATCCTAAACTATTGTTCAGAATTCTACTATCTGCAGACCATGGTGATCCCTACCTTGGCCTCCTATCTCTTGGCCCATTTCTGGCTTCCCAGGGTTTTGTCATGACCTAGTCATGGCCAAAACCACTCTTAGGGGTCTAGTTGGAAATGGGATGTTACATTGGGCCAGATTTGGAATCTGGTAGTAGGCACACGGCCTGGGATACGGGCATGTCCAGGGCGTGTCAGACTGGGTTCGACATTTTGGTCGAGAGTCGACGATTTGGGAGTCGACGATCATCGAGCAGAGAACACGACCTGCGATACGGGCGTGTCGCAAGGGCGTAACAAGGCCGTGTCGACGATCGGTCCAGGGTGTCGATGAATTTCGCTCGACGATGTGTCAAGACATGGAACACGGCATGCGACACGGGCGTGTTGCAGGGCGTGTCGACCCGTATCGACACTCGTCCCGGGGAGTCGACGAATTTTGCTCGACGAAGTGTCGAGAGAAGGCACATGGCCTAGGACACGGGCGTGTCCAAGGCCGTGTCCAAGGCCGTGTCGTGAGGTCGACGATCTTTGCTCGACAAAGTGTCGAGTGTCGAGACCATGTACACGGCCTGGAGCCCAAGCGTGTTGAGGTTGACACGGGCAAGGACACGGGCGTGTCCTAGAACCCGTGCAGTGCTCGGGTTGTTTTCGGGTTAAATCGATGGGGGTAAACGGCCGGCCACACGGCCATATCAGGTGGAACACGGGCGTGTTCGATGCCCGTGTGTTGTTCCAGGCGAGTTGATTTTGACGGCGAATGAGGCACATGGCCCTGGACACGGGCGTGTGCCAGGCCGTCTGTGGTCCAGATTGGACATTTCAGTCCCGAATCAAAGCCGTTCGTTTCTTTGATTGAAGATCCAACGGCTGGGGGTTGTTCCTGATGGGATATACCCGAGATTGGGCCTTAGAAACCCTCACCTTTCATGAGTGGTTATCTTTCTAAAGCTTAGAGAGAGAGGAGAGCCAAGGAAGGAAGAAGAAGCTAGATCCAGCCATTGGAGGAGCTTCGAAGCTCCAAATCGCGAGCCGACTTCGGATCCATGGAGGCGAAGAGGGTGCGGTGCTTTTCATCCGCTTACTTTTCCATGGAGCGAAAGAGAAGCGCTATGGTAATGATCCTCATCTTGAGCATGTGTAGCTCTCCTTCTTTGCATAGGAAGCCCTCTCTCACGAGTTTGTGGTGAGTTGGAGGCGTTCCTTCGGGTAGTTATGTGAAGTCCCCATTGTTTAGAGTCCGTAAGAGAGAACGGACATAGGCATGATGTGTGAAGCCTATCCGGACATGTTGGTCTGGATCGGTAATGTTGCATTGCATAATGCCGGAGAAGACTCCATGATATTGGTTGTTTTTCGGGTTTTCTACACGGTAGATTGCAACAGGGAGCCTTGGGGATTAACCCAAAGGTGCACCCGGAAAACTGGGCGGATGCATGGTCTTGCCAACTTGGTGGCCTGAGAGCCAACTTGAACATAACCGTGTTATGTGAATTGTGATGGAAATGGGACTCGGGAGAAGTTTGACCTGCACATATGGCTTAAACTGTCGTTACGATGTGAGCACGGGTTAGATGGAACCGTACCCGTTCTATGTCGTTCAGTTAAAGAGACCTAAGGGTACGTGGCACTTGTCGTTGGCATAGATTAGGGTCTTCGGCGGTCTATGGCTTAAATTGTCGTTACCCAGGCCAAGAAGACAAATGCTCATAGGTTTGGCCGTCAAAGTGGTGGTGGTGAGTCCGGAATGTCTATGGCTTTAATTGACGTGACATCGACCGGTTCACCGAGAATGTGCCCTGAGAGCATGGGGCGTGTGGCCGTGCGAGCCAACGTATGTGATGAAATGATTATATATATATTGCTCGCTTATGCTAATGAAATGCTGGGAAGGAGCATCGCCGCCCCTACCCGGGGGCGGGATCGTTATAATTTGGTCAGCATTGCTGACCGTTGCCTTGTTTGCCACCGTGCGGTGGTTTTGTTGCTTGCAGGTGCTGCTGGACCAAGCGGTCAATAGCGGGCTAAAGCCCGTTTTGCGAATCCGGCCCACGAAGGCCTAATTAGAGTGTTTACTGCTTTATTCATGTATGACCGGCCTGCGTTCCGTGGTTTGTAAAACATGTAATATGAAGTGAACAATTTTGTAAGACCTTAAAGCTTGTACTTGTGTATGTACAACATTCCTAATTTGGTATTAGTGGACATTCATGCTTTAGTGCTGGGTTATTTATTACAACTTATATAAACTGCTTCCGCTAGAATGCTGTGTAGGACGTGATGATTGGTTGGATGGTTTCCATGAGTAACCAGCCAGTCTTTCTGTAGTATAGGGCGTCGGGCCCCGACCGGACCTACTGCTATATGCTATGCGACAGATAGGGGGTATTACAATTTGGTATCAGACTACTGGTTTTGTTCGGGCTTAAGATGAATTCGTGGCCGAATTCTTTTTAAGGGGTGGTGAGCACATTGTGTGTGTCATCGTTATAACGGTAAAAGAACCCATGAATGTCCACATAGGAATGAAAATACACGTGTTTGAGGAACCTACGTGTTCCTATAATTGTTGTTTGTAATTTTATTTGGTCGCTTAACGGTGTTTTGTACCACTATAGGTGACCAGAAGTGGTGTTGGGCCATCAGAACGTCGAGTTTCTGAGGCTAGCAGTGCACCAGATGTTGCTCCTGCAACACCTCTATCAGCTGAGAACACACGATTGGTGGCCGAAGCAGTGTTGGCCGTGATTAATGCGCAGCCTGCAAGGCAAACGCAGTAGCCCGCTCCTGCAATGGAGCAGGTACCGCTGCAAGAGGCTGAGCCGAGGGGAGTGGAACAAGTGGTAGTGGAACCGTTGGTGCCAAGGAGGGCAACCGAGAGGCAGCTTAAGCATGTAATGAGATTTAACCCTCCGGTATTCTCGGGGTTGAGAACCCCATCTCAGGCTGAATACTGGCTCTCCAGGGTGAAGAAAGTCATGACAGCAACGGAGACGGAGGAGTGGCAAATGACCACCATCGCTACGTTCCTTCTGGACGGTGAAGAGAGAATGTGGTGGTAAGGTTTGGAGCTGCACTTATTGAGAGGTAGGCAACTTGTTGATGTCTCGATGGAGGAGTTCTCGAGATTGTTCTTGGCTAGATACCTTCCTTCGACACAGAAGATAGCATTGGAGAATGAGTTTCTGAAGTTGGTTCAGTGTGAGAGGAGCGTGGATGAATATCTCCACAAGTTTACTCGTCTGAGTCATTATGCTAGCTCCACTATTGTGGATGAGGAGCGCAAAACTAATCGCTTCTATGAACGGTTGAGAGATGAGTTGAGGTTACTACTCTCGGGGCCGATGACGCAGGGTTTCTTAACCTTGGTCAACACTGCTCGGTCCTTGGAGAAGGACATGAAGAATGTACAAGCAAAGAAAAGCTTGGGTGACAGGAAATCTGAATTCAAAGTGCCGACTACTTCAAAGTCCGGCTATCGGAGGTCCTTCAAGAAGCATAGGACTTCGGGTCCAGCTCCTTCTGGTGCTTCTGGGGCGACTACGGGTCGGACCCCGGGCGCGTGTTTTACTTGTGGAAAGACGGGGCACTAAGCCCGTTATTGTTGGAGCGGACGTCCTAATTCCGAGAGAAGGCCGGGAGCGACTTATGAAGAGAAGGGCAAGGCGGTGGAGTCGACCACATCCCACTATGCTCCGGCCCAACCAAGGGTGTATAATCTTGGCCAACAGGAGGCCATCAAACAGGCTGATGTGGTGACATGTATGGTTTAATTTATAGCAAGTCAATTTCTTTAAATACTTGTTATGCACATGTTACCTTACCACTGCTTGTTTAGGATTTGTTTTGATTTGTGAAAATCCGGCAAGAGCACTCCTCGATACGGGAGCTTCACACTACTTCTTGTCCGAGGGATTTATATCACGCATCAGAGTCCCTTCTTCGATGGCGAAGGATAAGTTGGACGTGTTGTTTCCTAATGGGTGTTCGATGCGCGCGGATAGGATCTGCGATGTTAAGATTCGTATTGGGAATCAGGAGTTCGATCTGCAGGCGTCTTTACTTCCGTTGGTGGAGTTCGACGTCATATTTGGCAAGGACTGGCTCTCGGAGCAGCAGGCCCATATAGATTGTGGTAGCAAGGAGGTCAAGCTGGGAGCAAGTCGTGAAACGACTTTTACGGGCTTAAAGGGGTCGAGCAAGACGTTGATGTCTGCTCTTCAGGTGGTGAAGGCGGTTCGTGCCGGTGCAGAACTGTTTTTTACACTAGTGGAGGTTGCAAAGCCGAAGCCTGCGTTAGATAGTGTTTCAGTGGTATCGGAATACGCTGATGTGTTCCCCGCAGATCTTCCAGGAGCCCCGCCTCAACGGGAGATAGATTTCACGATTGAGCTAGTGCCAGGTGCAAAGCCTGTGTCACGATCTCCGTATCGGCTAGTGCCTAAGGAAATGGCGGAGCTGAAAGTTCAACTGCAAGAGTTGTTGCAGCAAGGGTATATGCGCCCGAGTTCTTCGCCTTGGAGCGCACCGGTCCTCTTTGTTAAGAAGAAGGACGAAAGCTTGAGGCTATGTATTGATTATCGGGAGCTCAACAAGCTGACGGAGAAGAACAAGTACCCGATCCCCCGGATTGATGATCTTTTTGATCAGTTAGTCGGGTCGACGGTGTACTCGAAGTTGGATCTCAAGGCTGGGTACTATCAGCTGCGAATAAGGGAGAGTGATATCCCGAAGACAGCGTTTAGTACGAGATACGAGCATTATGAGTTTACGGTCATGCCATTTGGGCTGACTAATGTGCCGTCAATGTTCATGGATTTGATGAACAGGACTTTCAGGGAGTACTTGGACCATTTTGTGATCGTCTTCATCGACGATATTTTGGTGTACTCGCAAAGTGAGGAAGATCACTTCAAGCATCTTTATTTGGTTTTGGAGACGCTAAGGAGGAATCAGTTGTATGCCAAGTTCTCGAAGTGCGAGTTTTGGTTATCCTCAGTGGCGTTCCTCGGTCATATAGTGAGTGGAGAGGGTATTGTTGTGGATCCGGCGAAGATTATTGCGATATGGGAGTGGCCTGAGCTTGCTACGGTAGCGGAAGTCTGGAGCTTTCTGGGGCTTGCCGACTATTATAGGCGCTTCATAGAGAACTTCTCGTGGATAGCGTTACCTCTCACTACTTTGACGAGGAAGGAGAATAAGTTCGTTTGGACACCGGAGTGCGCGTGGGCTTTTGAGGAGTTGAAGTGTCGGTTGACCACGGTGTCTGTGCTGAGTTCGCCATGTGGGACTGAAGGCTATGAGATTTATAGCGATGCTTCGGGCAGTGGTTTGGGTTGCGTGCTACTGCAATACGGAAGTGTAATAGCTTATGGCTCGAGACAGCTAAAAGTGCATGAAAGGAACTATTCGGTCCATGACTTGGAGTTAGCGGCCGTGATTTTTGCCTTGAAGCTATGGAGACACTATTTGTATGGTGTGAAGATTGATATCTACACCGAACACAAGAGCCTGAAGTATCTGATTGATCAGAAGGATCTTTATATGCGGCAGCATAGATGGATGGAGTTCCTGGGGGACTATACATTCAATATCCACTACGTGCCTGGTAAAGGGAATGCGGTTGCGGACGCGTTGAGTCGTCGGGCCCCAGCTCAAGCCAATTGGCTATCAGTGCATGATGAGCGGTTGGTGCGGGAGTTGGAAGTGTTGGAGATTCTTTGTGTGGATAGGCAATCAAGTGCTGAAGCAGTTCTGAATTGGACTGAAGTCCAATATGACCTGGCTGATCGGATTCGGCAGACTTTGGATATGAACGTTCACATGAAGCAGTTCATGGTAGAGGCTCTGGATGGGTCAAATTCCCAATTCGTTGTGGAGTACGGATTGCTTTGGAAAGACGGTCGTCTGTGCAACACAAGTGTGGGCAATTTGCGGGTGGAATTGTTGTACGAGGCGCACCATACGAAGTACTCAATTCACCCGGGGAGCACGAAGATCTACCGCGATGTCAAGAAACTGTTTTGGTGGCTCGGTTTGAAGAAGGATATGGCGCTCTACGTGGCGAAGTGCCAAACTTGCACCTTGGTGAAGGCGGAATGCCAAAAGCCGGGAGGATTTCTTAAGTCCTTGCCTATTCCGGAGTGGAAATTCGACGACATCTCTATTGACTTTGTGCACGGTTTGTCAAGGTCGCAAATGGGGAACGACGCCATTTGGGTGGTCGTGGATCGGTTAACGAAGGTGTCGTATTTTATTCCGCATAGGAAGGATGATCCGGTGGAGAAGTTGGCAAACTTTATGTGGATAACATAGTACGACTTCATGGTGTGCCCCGCAGCATCGTGAGTGACTGAGATAGGCGGTTCACGTCCAATGATTGGAGTCTAGTGCAACAAATGTTGGGGACAAAGTTGAAATTCAGCACAGCCTTCCATCTGCAAATGGATGGGCAGACCGAGAGGGTCAATAGAACTATGGAAGACAAGCTTCGCATGTGTGTCTTAGATTTTGGGAAGCAATGGGAAGACCATCTTTATTTGGTGGAGTTCGCGTACAACAATAGCTACCAAGCGAGTATCCAAATGGCGCCCTTCGAGGCCCTATATGGTAGAAAATGTCGCACGTCGTTGTCGTGGCTAGAAATGGGTGAGTCAAAGTTGTACAAGCGATTAGAAGTGGAGGATGCTACTTCTTTGGTGAGAACAATTCGGGAGAGGTTGCTTATCGCTCAGGACCGGCAAGCGAAGTACTATAATGCCAAGCACAAGAACGTGGAGTTCGCTGTGGGCGACTATATATACTTGAAGATCAAGCCGTTCAAGGGTGTCTCGCAGGTGCGGCGATTGAAAAAGCTAAGCCCGAGGTTCCTCGGGCCGTTTGAGGTTCTGGAGCGAGTTGGTGAAGCGGCCTATCGGTTGAAGCTTTCAGTGGAGGTTGGTGGATTACATGATGTATTCCATATTTCGGTGCTTCGGAAGGCAGTGCAAGAGCCTACGCAAGTGATCGCGACTGATCAAGTGACGGTGGATAGTGGGTTGACGACAAAGGTCAAGCCCGTGCGGATTGAGGACTCGGAGGTCAAGCGGCTACGCAATAAAGAGATCAGGATGGTCAAAGTCCGATTGGACAAATGCGGTCGTGAGGAGCTCTCTTGGGAGCGAGAGCAGACTATGCTTGACGAGTATCCGAAGTTGTTCCGCTCAGGTACAAATTTTGGTTTTGTACATGTCTTTCCTTTATATAATTTCGTGGACGAAATTATTTTAAGAGGGGGAGAGTTGTAACACCCTGAAACTCAAAAGAGCGACGGGGGACATTTTGGGCCAGATTTGGAATCTAGGAGTAGGCACACGGCCTGGGACACGGGCGTGTCCCCGGGCGTGTCAGGCTGGGTTCGACATTTTCGTCGAGAGGTTGACGATTTGGGAGTCGACGATCGTCGAGCAGAGAACACGGCCTGCGACACAGGCGTGTCGCGGGGCATGTCAAGGCCGTGTCGACGATCAGCCCAGGGCGTCGACGAATTTCGCTCGATGATGTGTCGAGACATGGCACACGGCCTGCGACACGGGCGTGTCGTAGGGCGTGTCGACCCGTATCGACACTCGTCCCGGGGAGTCGACGAATTTTGCTCGACGAAGTGTCGATAGAAGGCACACGGCATAGGACACGGGCGTGTCCAAGGCCGTGTCGTGAGGTCGACGATCTTCGCTCGACGAAGTGTCGAGTGTCGAGGCCGTGTACACGTCCTAGAGCCCAGGCGTGTTGAGGTAGACACGTGCAAGGACATGGGCATGGCCTAGAACCCGTGCAGTGCTCGGGTTGTTTTCGGGTTAAATCGATGGGAGTACAAGGCCGGCCACACGGCCGTGTCAGGTGGAACACGGGCGTGTCAGGTCGAACACGGGCGTGTTCGATGCCCGTGTGTTGTTCCAGGCGAGTCGATTTTGACGGCGAATGAGGCACACGGACCTGGACACGGGCGTGTGCCAGGCCGTGTGCGGTCCAGATTGGACATTTCAATCCCGAATCAAAGACGTTCGTTTCTTTAATTGATGATCCAACGGCTGGGGGTTGTTCCTGATGGGATATACCCTGGATTGGGCCTTATAAACCCTCACTTTTCATGAGTGGTTATCTTTCTAAAGCTTAGAGAGAGAGGAGAGATAAAGGAAGGAAGAAGAAGCTAGATCCGGCCATTGGAGGAGCTTCGAAGCTCCAAATCGCGAGCCGACTTCGGATCCACGGAGGCGAAGAGAGTGTGGTGCTTTTCATCCTCTTACTTTTCCATGGCACCAAAGAGAAGCGCTAGGGTAACGATCCTCATCTTGAGCATGTGTAGCTCTCCTTCTTTGCATAGGAAGCCCGCTCTCGCGAGTTTGCAGTGAGTTGGAGACGTTCCTTCGGGTAGATATGTGAAGTTCCCGTTGTTTAGAGTCCGTAAGCCAGAACAGACATAGGCATGATGTGTGAAGCCTATCCGGACATGTTGGTCTGGATCGGTGATGTTGCATTGCATAATGCCGGAGAAGACTCCGTGCTATTGGTTGTTTTTCAGGTTTTCTACACGGTAGATTACAACAGGGAGCCTTGGGGATTAACCCAAAGGTGCAATCGGAAAACTGGGCGGATGCATGATCTTCCCAACTTGGTGGCCTGAAAGCCAACTTGAACATAACCAGGTTATGTGAATTGTGATGGAAATGGGACTCGAGAGAAGTTTGACCCGCGCATATGCCTTAAACTGTCGTTGCGATGTGAGCATGGGTTAGATGGAACTGTACCCATTCTATGTCGTTCGGTTAAAGAGACCTAATGGTACGTGGCACTTGTCGTTGGCATAGATTAGGGTCTTCGGCGGTCTATGGCTTAAATTATCGTGACCCAGGACAAGAAGACAAATGATCATAGGTTTGGCCATCAAAGTGGCGGTGGTGAGTCCGGAATGTCTATGGCTTTAATTTACGTGACATCGACCGGTTCACCGAGAATGTGCCCTGAGAGCACGGGGCGTTTGGCCGTGCTAGCCAACGTCTGTGATGAAATGATTATATATATATTGCTCGCTTATGCTAATGAAATGCTGGGAAGTTGCATCGCCGCCCCGAGCCGGGGGCGGGATCGTTATAATTTGGTCAGCATTACTGACCGTTGCATTATTTGCCACCATACGGTGGTTTTATTGCTTACAGGTGCTGCTGGACCAAACGGTCAATAGCGGGCTAAAGCCCATTTTGCGAAGCCGTCCCTCGAAGGCCTAATTGGAGTGTTTACTGCTTTATTCATGGATGACCGGCCTGCGTGCCGTGGTTTGTAGAACATGTAATATGAAGTGAACAATTTTGTAAGTCCTTAAGGCTTGTACTTGTGTATGTACAACATTACTAATTTGGTATTGGTGGACATTCATGCTTTAGTGTTGGGTTCTTTATTGCAACTTATATAAACTGCTTCCGCTAGAATGCTCTGTGTAGGATGTGATGATTGGTTGGATGGTTTTCATGAGTAACCACCCGGTCTGTCTGTAGTATAGGGAGTCGGGCCCCGGCCGGACCTACTGCTATATGCTATGGGACGGATAGGGGGTGTTACACTTTCAACTAAATGACTTACAAATACTTGTATTTGATGTATATTTAAGTTTATGTTGCAGCTTGTCTGTTTCATATTGATTGGACAGGTGGACACAAGAAGTTGACTAGATTTTGAAGAAAAATTGTCTAAGTACCAATAGTGTTGAGTGGAGTCAGCAAAGTACTAAGTGAAGTCAGCACAGTCTACATTCAGCAACTTGCAGTGCAAAAAATGGCTATGTACAAAAGTGTCGACACACTTCAACTGTATCGACACCTTTTAAGAAGCTGTGTCGAGACAAGTCAGTTGTCTCGACACCTTGAAAACTAAGTCAGCATTACTTGACACTATAAAGCTTAAAGCAGTTGTGTCGAGACAATACAACTATCTCGACATAAAGAAGAGAGGAACGTTTACTAAGTAAAATTATGTCGAGACAAATCAACTGTCTCGATACAATGAATAAGTAAAGCATAGACTTTACAACATCAGGCAGATAATTGTGTCGAGAATCCAACAGTCTAGACACAAAGCAGAATTAAAAGATGTCGACACAAATGACGTTTGTGTCGAGACAAGTCAACTGTCTCGTCACTTTCAAGTTACAGATGAAAATTCTTCAATGTAGAATTGTGTCGAGACTTCTAAGATGTCTCGACACAAGTGTCGAGACACTTTGAACAACTCGACTCTTATGTTTCAAAAAATGTGCGGAGTCAACACAGAAGGGTCAAGATAAGTCAGAACTATCACATCAGTTACAGGAATAAGATACTTCAACAAAAACAGTCTGAGAGAGGATTTTAAGTATGATGTCAAATGTTGATATCATCATTCAGTAACCAGCCATTCATGAAGGCTATAAAGAGAGGGGTTTTCTACACTAACACAAGAAAAACAGAATCGATCAAGCAAACAAAAATTCTCATTCTTATTACAATCCCGAGGAGGAGGAAAAAGATGAAGGTCTTCAAGAAAATCTCTAGATCCTTTCACAAAGTTGATCTGAAGATTAAGGTGGATCTGATCTACAATTTCTTCAAGAAAATCAAGCCAATCAACATCAAAATATTGCAGATCTAGAGAAGAAACTTTTCAGCAAGTCAATTTATCAAGAAAAAATCCATTGCTACTGATTTGAAGTTCCTGTGCTAATAGATAAGTCAGAATTCTGAATTCTAGTTTTCTAAAGATTATTGTTTATACTTTACCTCTTAATTTTGTAAGATCTCCTTGAGATCTGAGTGGGTACACTTCCTTTACCTCTTATTGTTTCTCACCATACATGCATGAAATGAGGTACACTTCCTTATAGCATGTCAGACTTTCAATATTTTTTTTGTTGTATAGGTTGTGTCTGTGATTGACCAAGGAAAGAAAATAATTTTGATATGGGTTTTGACTTCTTCAAATAAGGGGAGATTGTTGGGTCCATTATTCCCAATGTCCTTAATTTATGAGAAGTCAAACAGGTCAATATCACACACATTAATTGTATTTGATATCTATTTGAGGTCTTTAGTGTAGGTTAGTCCATATCACATTGATTGGACAAGAGGACACAATAATTAGTTGTTAGACATAACAAAAATCTAAGTCCACAGGCATTGAGTGGAGCAAGCTCACTCAATACTAGAGGTAAGGATTTATTTTTGTCTAGCTAGAAATTTGCATAAGTCCACGGGAGTTGAGTGAGAATAGCTTACTCAACGCCATATAACAAATAGAGTTGAGTCTATCTCAGCCTAACTGTTAGATAGACAAAAATATGGCTAAGTACAAAAGCATTGAGTGTAGTCTACTCACTCAACGCCATACAGAAAAAAGGTTTTGAGTCAGACTGAGTCAGTTGAAGCCTAGAGAAATTGGTTGAAAATGTGGTCAAGTCCACAGGCGTTGAGTGTAGTCTACTCAGTCAACGCCATATAGCTAAAAGGTTGTAAGTCAGGCTGAGTCAGCCAAAGCCTAGAGAAATTGGCTGAAAATGTGGCCAAGCCGACAGACGTTGAGTGTGGTCTACTCACTCAACACCATACAGCTTTTAGAGTTGAGTTTTGTTGTGCTAGTATACTCCACAGAAAAGTGGGGAAAAATTTTCACTAAGTCCACAGGCATTGAGTGTAGCTTACTCACTTAACGCCAGATAACAGAAAAATTATGTTAAGTAGTTTGGCGTTGAGTGGAGCTTACTCTCTCAACGCCAAGGCGTAGAAATATTTACTAAGGCAAATAGCATTTAGTGTGGCAAGCTCACTCGACGCTCTCCACGATCTCAACACCTTGACATAAAAAATTTGGCTACGTAGAAATGCGTGGATAGCTTGGCTTTCATCGAGCTCAACTTTGTCGAACTCAGCTTAGCTTTCGTCGAACTGAGTCTGGAGTTCGTCGAACTGAATCTACTCTTTCATCGAACTGAGTTTAGTTTTTGTCGAACTGAATTTAGCTTTCGTCGAACTGAATTTACGCTTTCGTCAAACTGAGCTAACCGTTCGTCGAACGGAGCTCAGCATTTGTCAAGTTCAACGCCTAGATAGATAAAATTTAGTATAAGTGTTGTGGCATTGAGTGATGCTTACTCACCTAAATCCTTTGCTTCTAATAATTAAATTTTGTCCAAGTCCAGAGATGTTGAGTCATGCTGACGTCAGTAAATTCAAAAAGTCAACCAAAATTCAAATGTTGCAGAAATACTGTGAGAGACATTGGCGACCAGCTGTTATCATTTTATACACTTTCCAAGAAATATTTTCATCATTAATTATTGGGGCCCACACACAGCAAAGAGCCATTGAATCAAGAGTAAATTGAAAGCATGTGCTGAATGGCTAAATCTCAACCATCAATCTTGGTGGTGGGCCCACTGCTTGATTTGCATTCAGAGAATAAAAAGAAGCAAATCCGCCAAAGTAAATCAATCGATTCTCTATCTAGGATTTCTAAAAACGAAAGTGCGACCAAACTTCATCTTCTTCCTCGCCATTCTTGTCGATTCTGAAGAAGCTCTTCTGCACAAATAACCTAGTTGAGGAAAGAGATAGCTGAGGCATTCACCATCTGTAATATCAGGTTTAGAAGCGATTCTAAGAAAGCAGATATACAAGCTCTGTAGAGAAAAGAAAGTTGCTCGAAGAAAGTTTCATAGTCTTCAACAGTAAAAGCTTGGACTGATTTCTGCTCAGTCCAGAAAGAACACAAAACACGGCATGAGGGGTGTATTATGCCCAAAACAGCGGCCTTACAGTAGCATTAGCACTCAGGCTAACCTGTACTACAAGACGCCTATTATGCCGGCTATAATCAATATCAAACATTGCCAAACCAACCAAGATAATATAACAGAAGTCAAATCCACACATAAGTAAATAGTCCAAAAGTACATCAAATAAAATAAGCATCAAAAAGCTTCTATAATATCAGAGTACGAGTAAAAATTGCCCAAAGGGGATACATCATGAGTATCTCAAAACTCACATCAGTCACTGATGGTAGCGATGACACCATCCCTTCAGGCCCTGTCGTCCTGTCCTGGATGTCGTGCAACATAACCTACTGTTGTTGCTCCGTCTACGGTGTTTCCTCCTAAAAAGGAAGATGTAGCAACCGTTAGTAACAAATACTAAGTGGCTATCAGATCCGCTCTCTCGGTGACTCCTTGGCACTGGGCGGAGAAATGAACAAGGGTACAATATATATATAAGACAGTATTACAAACAGGTGGTAAAGAGTGAGCAATATCAAGTATATCAATAGTATTATAAATGAGTAAACAATCTACTCTAGCAGTTCTATCATCTACAGTAGTATATGAAAAAGGTAAAGCTACAACGGAAAGTATCTCAATTTATATGAATGCCCATAGAGACATATAAGTTGACGATCGGCTCAGCAGTAAAGTAACTCATCATATAAGAGTGTCCATAAAACTTATACGATGAGGATATTGTGAATGTAATGAAATGTAATGCCATGAATGCAATACAATGACTCACCCATGATCACGCACATGCAACTGCTATGTTGACACAAACTTGTAGTTCCCACTTTTCGAGCAGGTAGCTAACTTTTTAGGCGTCATCCGTCGTGGACAGAAGGTGATAGTAGAGCGGGCTTCTCCACTACTAGGCTGAAATCCACAATACCAAGCCTAGGCCTCCGTATGCCTCAATGCTAAGAGCTCAATAACAGAGCTCACATGCATACTACGGCTCAATAGGAGTCTCGGGTAGATGTGCACCGAGAACCAAGCCATGAACTGGCCTATGTTGTGACCCGAAAGCAGCCTCGGAAAAAGCATGAGGACCAAGCCCAACCGTCCATTTGGCATGGAAGGAACCTTAGGAGTGAACACCGAGTACCAATCTCAACCATCCATATGCCACGGAAGGAGCCTCGGGAGTGAACACCAAGGACCAATCTAAACCTCCCAATGTCTATCTGTCAACTACCATTGGTATGACGACTGGCGAGCCCGTTGACCTGCCACACTATCCTTAACACGGGATTACGACACCGTGTGTTGACTCACATCGCATGCATTTCACAAATAGGCTCCACATTGAGTCCACTTTTTCATTATTCACATTTCGTGCTCAACAACACACAAGAGCTCCCTACCGAGTCTCTTACCAATACATAATACCAGTGCGACAACACACACTCACTTTCAACCCTTCCACATTTTTGTGCATTCAGGCACACCAAGGGTTCACCATCAACATAATGGTACTCCACACATATTCACCAACCATTTGGTTATCATAATTACATGAATACTGTGATCACATGGCTTTAACATCATTAGTTACAATTCTTTACCAAGTTCGAACTATTCGTGTACATATGGATCTACCAACTAAAAGCCATCAATCATTTGTTCATCGAATTTACTACAAATTATGTACAACAAACTTCAAGTCAATCTCATCATTATTCATTGTATTACCATTATCAATTACATCCCTATTGATTCATATATTTAAGTCATTCCATTCGTTCACTAACCTCCACCAAATCACCTCGATCAAGTACACTTTACTACACTAATTGTTCATTACGGATCTATCCAACAAATATCATTAACATATTTTATCTCAATTATTTATAGAATAAATTAAATAAGACATTAACGTCACTGTACTACAATCCCTCTACCAAACCCATAGTCGATACAAAACAAATGCGAGAACTATATATATGTAGGAATGATTATTATACAGAAACTTCAAATGGGGATTCCCAATGCTACAGGAATCCGTTGAAGGCGTGTAACCCATCGTTGGAAATATATTTCCATGGGCTATGACTTTTGTGTTTAGTCGAAAGCCCAGATCTGGCCACATCATGTCTGAAAATGGTCTCGAAGGTTGTTGCGCGCAGAAAATAGATTTCTGCGCGCATCTTAAAGCAGATCGAACGACATTGGTTCGTCTTATTCCTCCAACCAAACTCTCCAGATAACATGCAGAATTTGTTCTCCCTTATTCACGCTCAAAAGGCTACTTCTCTTCACGAAATCAGTCCACAAACTTCACTTGAAGTGAGGAAAGGCTGAAGACTCTAATTCCTAGGACACAAGTCCTAGCATGGCCTCTTCTTAGAAACCTTCTTCTCACAAATCAAGACTCTTCTGAGTCGATATCTCTCCTAGGAATAACTAGAGATCTAGCACCTAGGTAGAGGGTAGGAAGCTCACCTCATTTCCGACATTTCCAGTGTTTCCAGCAATGGATCTTGTCACCCTTTTTTGCGGCGTCTTCTCCTTGGTTGGTGTTCATTTCTCATAGAAAAAAGATCGGGTCCAGCAATCCATTCCTCACCGACAGTTTCTTATAGAGACGGCTTGGCAAATGATATAAAAGAAAGAAGGCTAGGGTTTTCTACCATTTTTATAGTGAGAAATTAGGGTAACTACCTCGCCACTTGTCGGCCTGACATTGGACCGCCAAACATTGCTTTAAATTAGTTATTTTGAAAAGACGCTGCCCATTTTAGTCGATTTCGCGCAATTACCAAAAAATTCGGGAAACATGGCCGAATATTCTCCATGGCAGAATTATAGCGTTCGACAAATTCTGCTCGACTTTCGTTGAGCTCTGCTCAACAATTTTTGTCGAGCTCTGCTCGACGATTTTCTTCGAGCTCTGCACCACGTTTCGTCAAGCTCTGGTGACTACCCATGTCACGAGTAGTCTTGGATTGGGCACACGCGAGTAGGGACACCCTCGTGTCACTAGCTATGTCCTTCTCTGGAAAAATCACAATGAAGGCGTAAAATCTACAAGAGTGCCACACGGGTAGGGAAACTACTGTGTCATTACCCATGTCCTTCTCTGGTTTGACAAAATTACCTCAGCTATAGCCGGAAACATTCTAAGTCATATAGCATCGAGAGCGTTAGTGGACTCAACTCTCTGAACGCCTTAACCCGGGCAGAATGAATTAAGTTATATGGTATCGAGAGCGTTAAGTCCACTCAACGCTCTCCACGCCTCAACCACTAGAAGCTAAGTTATATGGTATCGAGAGAGTTTAGTCCATTCAACGCTCTCAATGTCTTATCTTCCAGAAAATAAACTAAGTTAAATGGCAGCGAGTGTGCTGACTCCACTCAACGCTCTCGACGCCTAATCCGCCGGGATTTCTAAGTCAAATGGCGTCGAGTGCATTGTGTCCACTCAACACTCTCGACTCCTATCCCACAAGAATTTCTAACTCAATTGGCGTCGAGAGCATTGAGTCCACTAAACGCTCTCAATGCCTTAGCCCACCAGAAATTTTCTAAGTTAAATGGTGTCGACTGCGTTGAGTCCACTCAATGCAGCCCCCAAACCTGATTCAATCTCCTTGACTCAGAACACGTGTGGGGGGTCTGACGCGAAATGCGATGTTACAAATCCTATAAACAAAATAAAAGATTTTGTACCCGAAATCAGGCTAATGTTGTGGGGAGAGAAGAGCATGAAATGAAACAAAATATGCTTTTAAAAATTACCTTAACGAAACAACTCCGGGTAGTGCTTCCGCATCAAGTCCACCGGCTCCCAAGTGACTTTTTCTTTCCCATGATTTAACCACAGAACCTTTACCAAAGGAACACTCTTGCGATGCAAACTCCTTATTTCGGTGTCCACTATACGCACCGGCTCTAGTAACATAGATCTATCGGTCTCTATTGCTCCATCAGTGGTGGGGATATATTGATCGGGCTGCAAAAGCGCCTTCCGAAGTGACGACACATGGAATACGTCATGAAGGTTCTCCAGCTCTGGTGGTAACTCCAACCGATAGGCCAAAGGGCCAATCCTTTCCAATATAGTGTAAGGCCCAACGTACCTTGGGTTGAGCTTCTTCACACCACGTAACAGTGACACTCCATGCATCAGCCTGATCTTTAGGAACACTTTGTCGCCCACTTGAAATTGCACCATCCGGTGCTTTGCATTATAATATTTAGCCTGCCGACTTTGAGCCTCAAGCATGCGGTCCCGTATTTGTCTAACAACCGCATCAGTTTCATCACTCAATTCCTAAAACCTTTGGGTCTTCGTCTTGCACCCAAGACAAGGGGGTTCTACACCTTCTTCCGTAAAGGGCTTCATGTGGTGCCATCTCGATACTGGCCTGGTGACTGTTGTTGTATGAGAATTCTACCAGGGGTAAGAGTCTTTCCCACGGCTCTCCTCTAACCAGCACACACAACGTCAATAGATCTTCCAAAGTTTTGATGGTCCTCCCACACTGCCCGTTTGTCTGAGGATTAAAGGTTGTGTTGAAGGTACGACGTGAACCCAAATATGCCTGTACGACCTTACATTACTTAGAGGTATGGTGTCAACTATCGTGAACATAATAAAAACCGAACTAGCAATCCAACGAGGCAAGTATACCTATCGAAATGTAGCTAGGGGACACAAGTGTCGTATTAAAATCCGGGAACTGTTGAGTAATCTTACTCACACGAAAACTATTATCTTATTGAAGAGATTGTTTTAGGGTTTAAGAGAAAGCTAAATCCGATTAAGAAAAGAAATGTTACGCTAAAAAGAGAAATGCTTGTGGTTAAAAAGAGAGCTACTAAAAGCGATTACAACGAGGGGTTGAGAAGATGATAAAGAAAAGCACTCGATCAAGAATCACATCGGCTAAAGTCGATTAAAAAATCGGATAATAAACCCTAACTTAATAAGGTAAAAGAGCTTGACCGTGGAGGTTCCATAATCACGAACACACTTCTCTCGAAGTCATGTCCACTTGAGTTTAGGAAGGTCCGACCGAACTCTCATGCAAATTGGAGACCTAAAGCTCGCTTTACACTATGAACCCCTCAATTGGATTTCACTCCAATCCAGGATATTTAAGTTCTGCCTCTCTCAATGGGTGCATGCAAATCTCTTTACTCTTGAGTGTTCACCTCAAACTATGAGCCTCTCGGCTAGCTTAGAATGAGAACAAATATCGAAATTATATATCGATGATGTAACTCCAAACATAATTTTTCAATAGTAAATCAAGGTCTAAACCCTAAAAAGAAAAAGTAAACTAGAGAATCATAACTTAATAAACTCGAAACTCGGATCATCAAGATAGAGTACAAGGAGGATTAGTTACTCATGGTGATGTGGAGGAAGAGAGATGAGTAGAAATGTATTAAGAAAAAAAAAGAAAAGGGCATACTTTTTATTAATGTAAAAGGAGAGCTACAACTTGAAATAAAAGCTTACAGGTGCAATGAAACGAAAACTAATTTAACATTAACATTAAGCTACAAATGAAATTACAATAACTATTACAAAAGAGGAAACTAAGCTAGGATTGGAAACTTAAAATGAGGAGGGGGCATAGGAGAAGCATAAAAAAACAAGTAAACAAAAGGGCAGCACCTCCCCTCTCACTCCAAAACTATGTTGTGACTCAAGAGGGGTCTGAATTTATAGAAAATCCATGCAGGTTGGTCACTCCCCCCTGACACACCCTTGAATGGCGTGTCTGGGGGCGTGACATGTACGAGAAAAACTTCGGGAGGTGAAATCTGACGGAATTATTGATTTGATTTGTACGTCAGTAAACACGCCCAAGATCACACCCATATAGGGGGGCGTGACAGACACGTTAAGCTTCAATCGTCGGTTGGAAGTCCATCAAATGCTGGAAATCGCGGAACACGCCCATGGTCATGCCCATATAGGGGTGTGACAGTACTGTTGACATGTAGTGATGGAAAAACTTTAAATGCGCAGCAGGCATCGGGAAGACGGCGGCATGCTCTGTTACACGCCCGGTGACATGCCAATGGAGGGCATGTTAGGGGGGCGTGTCCGGGGGTTTTCTCGAGATTTGGGTTCTGGGCGCAAGCATCCTCGGGATCGGGTTACACGCCCTGTTACATGTGTTGGATCCCTAGTTGGATTTGGGCTAGGTTCACTAAGTTAAGATGTTTGACCCAACATGTATAGCCAGGTCATGTATGAGTTCTAGAGTCTAGGTCATTTCCTTAGAGTCAACACAACATGGACCAACCATCAACAAACTACAAAAGACTCAAGACTTAGAGAAATATCAAACTCAGAAAATTAGTTCGACGTTCATCGAACTCAGGTCGACAAAACTCGTGCTCAGCTCGACAAAATCAGAGATAATTCTCTGAGCTGAGCTTGACGAACTTAAATCTCAGGTTGATAAATTCAAGAGTATACTTCAACACCAAGTCCAGAATTCTTCACACTTAACTCCAATCGACGAACTTAGTTCTCAGGACGATAAACTTAGTTCTCAGGTCGACGATCTCTGGGTATTCTACTTCAACATCTTATTCCAGACATACTTAAGTAGTTGAAGTCCATCTTCACACTCCAGTCGACGAAGCTAGAATATCAGCTCGACGAATATGGATCTTAGTTCAACGATTTCTGGATCATCTAGTTAACCACTACAAGACTAGAAACAACTAAGTATTCAAAGTCCAGAATCACACTCCAGTCGACGAACTCACCTTCTCAGCTCGACGAACTTAGACCACAGTCTTTGCAATATTTATCAAGTAGCAGTTAGAAGTTCTCAGCTCGAAGAAACTAGTTCTCAGGTCGACGAACCCAATTCTGAGGTTGACGATTTCTGGACATGTTACTTCAACATTCTCCAAGACCAAGAAAAAAAGAATTCTGCTATTAGGTCGACAAAGTCATATTCTCAGCTCGACGAACTTGATGCACAGAATTAGCATGGTTCTAGAGAAAGCAGTTATCAGTTCTTAGGTCGATGATCTTGCAACCCAGCTCGACGAACAACTATCATCTGGTCGACGAACTTAACTTCTCTGTTCGACGAACTCTTGAAACAGATCGACGAATTCTGCTCAACAAATTCTGTAAAGTCTCAGACTTAGAAATTTCCCTCCCTCTGTCTCTTTTCTATTGCAATAATTCCTGAGTAATCAATGCATAAATATTCTCTGAATATTACCGTTAGAAGCAAGCATTGATTACGGTATTCATCAGGATTATTGTTTTCCATTTTTCTATGGGAAAGTTGGGGAAATCAATCAATGCAAATATTCTCCAGGCCTTCATAATTCAATGCAGAAAGGAATTCAAATTTCAAAAGATAATTTATAAGGAAAATATAGAAGGGATTTTCTTTCTCTTCCTGAATAGCTCTCTAGCAGTAGTCAGAAACATAAAATGAACAAGGATTTTCTTCATCTCTCTGGACAACACACAGAGAATATACAGACTATAGAGCTCACGGGGCAACAACACTATCAAGAGACAAGAAGCCCTAGCCCTAGAGCAGAGAAAGAACATCAAGTTGAAGAAGAAGAAGAACAACCATTCAAATCAAGATTCTTCTTCTGTCTTCATTCCAGGATTCTTCAAGCGACAACAAACATTCAATCTGTCAAGAAGTTTCTAGAATTTATGTGGTCAAAGAAAAAGTCTGAAGACCTATCACCCTGCAGCAAAGCTTCAACTTCCTGAACCATTCAACATCTCAGGGGGAGCTCTTTGCTAAAATCAAGATCCACATGTGTCCTCTCAGTTGTATCTGAGAAAGAGAAGACAAAATCACTCTCTCACCCCCACTGTATAAAGGGTTCTTAACTCCCTTTAAAAGTTATTCCTGGTTGCAAGTCACCTAATCAAAAGACTTGAGGTTTGGTTTTTGAGCACCTGTTCAAAAGCTCATTGTTGTCAGTCACCTATTCAAAAACCTGAGTGGATTCCTACCAGGGTGGTAGAAGAGTGGATGTACCCAAGTTTAGGGGAACCACTATAAAATTCTTATGTTGTCTAGGTTGCTCTTTTTCTTTTGTTCTTGTTGTGGCTGTGATAACTAGGATGATGTGTTTGTGTTTTTAATTTAATTCCTGCAACACTAGAACTAGATTGAATTAGTAAGAAAAATTTTATAAACCCTAAATAATCTATTCACTTCTCCTCTAGAGTATTTCAGATCTAACCCTTACTTTCAATTGGTATCAGAGCAAGGTTCCTTTGGTTGTACAAGCTAGCCATTGTGTTGGGTACATTGGTTTAAATGTACCTGATTTGAAGAAGCCTCACCCAACTCAATGATATACATCAAAATGTATTTGATGTACTTTGAGTTACTTGTGCAGGTTAAGTATTTGCAGGAATGAAGCAAAAAGTTTCTAAGTCCCTGAGTCGACACCCAGAGGGAAAGTGTCGACACTTAAGAAGACTTGTGTCGACACCCAGGCAAGCAGTGTCGACACTTGGAGTCATTGTGTCGACACCAGGGATGCTGAGTCGACACCAGACAGAAAGTGTCGACACAAGGAGCTGTGTCGACACTCAATGAAGAAAGTGCAGTGAAACAGTGTCGACACTCAACAGTTGTGTCAACACCCAGTGAAGCTGTGTCTACATCAGAAAGTGTCGACACTTGGAGGCTGTGTCGACACTCAGCAAAAGCTAGCAGAGACTAAGTACAAGTGTCGACACCCAAAGCAATGTGTCGACACATAACAGAAGAGTCAACACTTGAAGAAAGTGTCGACACAAGAAAGAATGTGTCGACACTCAGCTGAAGACTCAGCACTTGAAGAAAGTGTCGACACAAGGAGCTATGTCGACACTTAGCAAAGATCAGTAAAGTTCAAGAATATTCTAAGTACAAGTGTCGACACTAATGGAATGTGTCGACACTCAGCCAGAGTCTCGACAGAAGAAGAATGTGTCGACACAAGGAGCTGTGTCGACACTCAGCAAGTATCAACACTATAGACATGTGTCGACACCAAGAAGAAGTGTCGACACTTAACAGATTCAACACATGAAGATGTGTCGACACAAAGGTGTTGTGTCGACACTTAGAAGAATTCAGCAAAATACTGAAGTACAAGTACTTGTGTCGACACACATTATCAGTGTCGACACATGAAGAAGAAGTAGTATCAAGATACAAAATCTACAACACAAGGAGTTGTGTCGACACCTTGTAGACTAGTGTCGACACTTGGTCTATAAGTGTCGACACTTAAAGACAGAAAGTCTCGACACTTTCAGACAGTTAGAGAATTTTCAAGAACTGACTGGATGACTTGACAGCTGCCATTCCAGCCGGTCTACAGCACCTGTCAGAGTTGTCAGAATTCAGTTATGGACCGAACCAGTCGGTTACCATGAAGAAGGCCTATAAATAGGCTTATACAGTCTACAGAAACTGTTGTTGAAGTTGTCAAAGTTCAGATCAAGTAATTGTCTAAAGAAGATCTAGCTATCAAGTGAAGATCTAAGAAGTTGGAGAGAGAGAGCTCCATCCAAGAAATCAGTTGTTGGAACCAGACTGAGAAGAAGGGTTCAGATTTATTCTGAATCATAAGTAGCAGAGATCAAGGATCAAATGCAGAAGGAGTCAATCTTATTGAGTTCTACTTTCAAGAAGCGTTGAAGAAAGCTAAGTCAGATTGAGTCCAGCTGAGTTCTTCCAAGAACTCATCAAGAAACTCACAACTCTTCTCTCTCTTTTCTCAGAGTTGTTGAGTCACATTATTGTATTCATTTTATCTTGTAGGATCCTTTGGATCTGAGTCTTGTAAGCCTGTAATTATAAAAGCTGAGGGTAGGAGAGTTTTATCTCTGAGTGTAGGCCTTGGTGGCTGAGTGTAGGCCTTGGTGGTTGAGTGTAGGCCTTGGTGGCTGAGTGTAGGCCTTTGTGGCTGAGTGTAGGCTTTGTGGAAAAGCTGAGTTGTAGGGCCTTGGGCCTGAGGTGTAGGAGACTGATTTGGGTTCTGAGTTAGTGGAGGAGTTTGGCCGAATCTAGTACACTACTAGATAGGCGAA
Organism: Platanthera guangdongensis; assembly: GCA_039583875.1. Classification (NCBI taxonomy): domain Eukaryota; kingdom Viridiplantae; phylum Streptophyta; class Magnoliopsida; order Asparagales; family Orchidaceae; genus Platanthera; species Platanthera guangdongensis. The sequence continues at coordinate 36,932 of JBBWWR010000119.1, forward strand.
GGGGGAAAGTGGATGTACCCAAAGCTTGGGGAACCACTATAAAACTCTGTGTCTACTATGTTTGTGGTTTGCTGTGAATGCTGTGTGATTGTTGTACAATAGTAGATTAAATTCTGTGTTAGAAACTGATTGCTGCCATAAAACGTTAAAAAGAATTTGGTCACCTATTCACCCCCCCCCCCTCTAGGTGTTTAGGTACTATATCTTTCAAGTGGTATCAGAGCCAGGTTGCTCAAAAAGGACTAACAATCTGAGTAGATCCTGTTGGCAGATTCAGTCTAAGTGAAGTACAGAATCAAGAAAATCAAGAACCATGGGTTCCACTGAAAATCACAAGGAATTGGGATCCATGAAGCTACCCATATGTAAGAAGGAAATCTTTGGCATATGGAAGGAAAGGGTGAGGCTGTTTATGGAAGCCTCAGACCCTAGGATTTACATCACAGTAAAGGAAGGGCCATATGTGCCCATGAAGGTGTCAGTATTAGATGCAAATCAGAGAACACCAAAGGATTTCTCTGAAATGACTAAGGATGAAATTGTTCTAGCCACCATGGACAAAAGGGCACAGAACATCATTGTAAGTGCTATAGATGAAGCAACTTTTCAGAATCTAATACACTGTAAGACAACTAAAGAAATGTGGGAGACTCTTATTGTGTACATGGAGGGTTCTGAAGAAGTAAGGCAAGACAGAAAATCCTTGCTAAATCAAGAGTATGAAAGTTTTAGACAAGGAAAAGCTGATAGCATAAGTGAGTACTATAAAAAGTTCTACAGAATTGTGAATGAACTCATGTCCTATGGCAGAGAGTTCAGTAATTATGAACTCAATGACAAGTTTCTAAAGTCCCTAACTAAAGATTGGGACACCAAGATCTGTTCCATTAGAGAAATGACTAAGTTGGCAGAAATTCCTCCACCTACACAGTTTGGCAAACTGCTGTCTTATGAAATGCAGTTGACAGTTAGGAAAGAAGAGGAAAAATCCACAAGAAGTGAACACAAAGAAAGGACAGTAGCCTTCAAGACAGAAGCCCCCAGAAAGTACAGATGTAAGTCACCAACTCCACCTCCAAAAGCAGCTGAATCTGAGTCAGATGAGTCAGTCAGCACAAAATCTGAAAGCAGTGAAAGTGATGAGGACTTTGCTGCCTTCACAAGACATTTTCTGAAATTCTTAAAGAAGAAACAGTGGAGGTCAAGGCCATCTACTTCACAGGGAAAGGAAGACTCTTATCAGAAAAAGAAGTCTTCAAAGAAAGACAAGAAAAAGTCAAAGTCTAGCAAAGCTACACAATCAAAAATTATGTGCTATTGTTGTAATAGACAAGGTCATGTGATAGCAGATTGTCCTGAGAAGAGAAAGGAGTCTAGTGACAAGAAAAGCACTCAATACAAGAGCAAGAAGGAGAAGTCTTTTGTTGCCAAAAAGGACAAGGGCCTGTCAGATATCTCTACATCAGAAACTGAGTCAGATGCTGAGGCATATATAGGGCTGTTTGCTGAAGAAGAAGAAGAAGAGTTCATTCAAATTATGAATTCTATATATGAACAAGAATACAGTCAGTGCCAAGGGCTAATGGCATTGACTGAAAGTGACAAAATCCTGGAGCAGCCAGGACCCAGTAAGGTACAAAGTTCAACTTTAAGTTCAGTTTCTTGTGCCAGTACAGAATCAGATTCATCATCATCAAATGATGAGAGTGCATCTGAGTCTGAAGAAGATATTCATCAGCTGATAGATGAATATAAAGTACTTTTGCAAGCTTACAAGAAGAGAAAGTCCCTAGCCAAAAGTCAGGCAAAGGAAATTGCTAATCTCAAAGCTGCTGCAACAGATTTTGAGAAGTTATTTGATCAAAAGCTTAATGAGATATCCAGACTGAAGCACATCACTGTGATTCAGATGGGAACTATATCACTTAAGAATGATCAAATCAAGAGTCTGGAGATTAATCTTCAGAAGGAGAAGGACTTAGTTGCTAGGTTTTCTAAACCTAAGTCAGTTTTACCCAAAATTGATGAATTTGTTAATCACAAAGGTAAAGCTGGACTGCGATTTACTAGACCTGCAAGAACTGTTCAGTCCAAGTCCAAGTCCAAGGGCAAAGCCCCAATAATCAACAAGCCAGCTGTGGATAAAACAGCTAAGACTGTACCTAAGCAAAGGTACAATAAGTTTGAGTGTTGGTGTTGTGGCAAGATAGGCCACTTTGCAATGGACCGTTGGCACAATGCTAGTGCCAAAGTGAGTAGCAAACTGCCTATTGGAAAACCAGCAGGTAGCTTTGTCAGGTTGCAAACTAACAAGTACCAAGGACCCAAGAATTCTTTGGGTTCTAAGGTTCACTAATCTGTTTTGCAGGTGAGTCCAAGTGGCCATGCCCCAATATGGTACTTGGACAGTGGATGTTCCAGACATATGACTGGAACTAGGGGACTACTAAGGGACTACATTCCAATCAAAGATGGTCCAAAAGTAACCTTTGGTGGTTCTGAAAAAGGAATCATCAAAGGGTTTGGTAACATTTCTAGTAACATGGTTACCATTACTCAAGTGGCTTTTGTTAAAGGGTTGAAACACAACCTAATAAGTATAAGTCAATTAAGTGATGTAGGGTATGACATCTCGTTTGTTAAGAATGGTTGTCATATCAAAAGGTCAAGTGATCAAGAGATCATTTTGACAGGTTATAGAAAGAGGAATGTCTACTGCCTAGACATTATGTGTGAGACCAATGGTTCTCAAGTGTGTCTTGTAGCTGATGAGAAAGTCTCTCATTGTGTCAAATGGCACAAGAGGCTAGCCCATCTAAATTACAAGACAATTGGCAAACTCTTTAGCAAAGAGTTAGTGAGAAATGGTCCTCAAGTTAAGTGTATTAAAGATGGTATTTGTTCAGCTTGTCAAAAGGGCAAGCAGACTAGATCCACCTTTAGAAGCATAGAAAACAAAGATGTTGTGAGGTGTTTATACCTCTTGCATATGGATCTCTTTGGTCCAATGCCAGTTCACAGCCTAGGTAGGAAGGTCTATACCTTTGTAGTTGTAGATGACTACTCAAGGTTTTCCTGGGTGTTCTTCTTAAGACAGAAATCTGAAACACCTAATGTCTTCTATTGCTTTGTCAAGCAAATTCAGAATGAACTAGACAGTACAGTGGTCAAGATTAGAAGTGACCATGGTACTGAATTTCAGTTTGAGAGTATGGCAAAACTATGTGAAGACTTTGGGATCTTTCAAGAGTTTTCTTCACCTAGAACACCTCAGCAAAATGGCATTGCTGAGAGGAAGAATAGAACCTTGATTGAGGCAGGTAGAACACTATTAAGTGATACATCACTACCAGAATATTTTTGGGCTGAAGCAGTTAATACTGCATGCCATGTTATTAATAGGGCTACCATTACTAAAGGCCTCAACAAGAACCCCTATGAGGTTGTGAAAGGCAGGAAACCAAACCTATCCTACTTCAGGATCTTTGGTTGCAAATGCTTCATACTTAACAATGGAAAGTCTTACTTGACTAAGTTTGCTGCCAAGTCCCAAGAGGGAATTGTTGTTGGGTACAGCAACAATAGTAAGGCTTATAGAGTCTACAACTTGTCTACTCAAGTTGTAGAAGAGACTGTACATGTAGTATTTGATGAAACTAGGCTTATTAACAATGAGTTGTCTAGTAGTGTATGCAGCCCCATAGGTTTAACAAAGAAGATGGACAAGCTCTCTCTAAAAGAAGAATCTACTGCAAGACAGCAAGTAGAAGACAGTGGCTGTTGTCCAGGGGGTGTACTACATGTACCTAGTGCAGAAGAAGTACAAGGAGTGCAGCAAGATGAAGGAACTGAAGAGGTTCAACCAGAAGTCAGGATGCCTCCAGCCAATAGGCATCTTAGAGATCATCCAGTAGAGCAGATTATTGGAGATCCAAGACAAGGGGTACAAACAAGGGGCAGATATCTGAATGCAGCAATCTACTCCAGTTTTCTATCTCAAGTTGAACCAAAGAAGTTTGAAGAAGCCATACTAGATCCACAATGGACTGAAGCAATGCAAGATGAGCTGAATCAGTTCAAGAGGTGCAAGGTCTGGGAACTTGTTCCTAAACCTAAAGACCACAATATAATAGGAACCAAGTGGATCTATAGAAATAAGTTGGATGAACAAGGTGTCATCATTAAGAACAAAGCAAGATTGGTTGCTAAAGGATATAGGCAGGAAGAAGGTATTGACTTTGATCAAACCTTTGCTCCAGTAGCCAGACTGGAAGCCATAAGGATGTTCCTGGCCTATGCAATCTTTCAAGGATTTAAAGTTTACCAAATGGATGTCAAGTCAGCATTTCTAAATGGTAATCTTAAAGAGGAAGTCTATGTGGAACAACCCTCAAGTTTTGTTGATTCAACTCTACCTAATCATGTCTATAGACTTAGGAAAGCTTTATATGGGTTAAAGCAAGCCCCTAGGGCTTGGTATGAAACCCTGTCTAGTTTCCTCATTGAGAACAAGTTCTTAAGGGGGAAAATAGATAAGACTCTATTCCTTAGGTAATCTAGAGGCAAAGTAATACTAGTCCAAATATATGTAGATGACATTATATTTGGGTCTACTGAAAGCAGCCTTTGCAAAAATTTTGCAAAACTTCTGCAAAGTCAATTTGAGATGAGTAGTATGGGAGAGCTAAAGTTCTTCTTGGGTCTCCAAGTAAGACAGACTGAGAATGGATTATCCATATGCCAGTCCAAGTTCACCCTAGAACTCATAAGGAAGTATGGTATGGATTCATCCAGCACCATGAAGACTCCTATGGGGTCAAGTATGTCTCTTAGCAAGGATGATGCAGGGAAACCTATGGATGAAACCTTGTATAGAGGGATAGTTGGCTCCCTATTATACTTGACTGCAAGTAGACCAGATATCATGTATGCTACATGTGTCTGTGCAAGGTATCAAGCCTGCCCTAAAGAGTCTCATTTGACAGTAGTCAAAAGGATATTGAGATATCTAAAGGGCACTCCCTATCTAGGCCTCTGGTACCCTAGTAATGGGGATTTTGATCTAACATGTTATTCAGATGCAGACTTTGCAGGATGCAAAGAAGATAGAAAAAGCACTACTGGAACCTGTCAATTCCTAGGTGGAAGACTGATTTCATGGAGTAGCAAAAAGCAAACAAGTGTGGCTATCTCCACTACAGAGTCAGAATATGTGGCTGCAGGAAGTTGCTGTGCTCAACTTCTGTGGATACAGCATCAGCTTGAGGACTATGGATTTCAGGTAAGTAGAACTCCACTCTTTTGTGATTCTACTAGTGCTATCTCAATAGCCAATAATCCTGTATCCCATAGTAGAACAAAACTTATTGAAATTAAATATCATTTTCGTAGGGAGCATGTAGAAAGAGAAGATATTTTACTTGAATATGTTAGAACAGATAATCAATTAGCTGATATGTATACTAAGCCCCTAGAAGAAGCTAAGTTCAATAGATTTAAAATTGAACTAGGAATGATAAACTTAGAGTAAGTTTACAGAATTGAAATTGGCTAAGTAAAAAGGTGTCGACACATAGAGATTTCTGTGTCGACACAGAAAGTAGGTGTCGACAGTTCAGGAAAAAGGTGTCGACACATCTAAGAAGTTGGTGTCAACACTATAGAATAATAGTATCAACACATGATAAGTTGGTGTCGACACAACCAAGGTGGTGTCGACACATAGTGTTTACTCAGAATTATCTAAGTAAAGTCTCGACTATGTGTCGAGTTGAGTAGTGTCGACACATAATCCTGTGTCGACACATATATGTTGACTAAAACTTGTGTCGACACATATGTGTCGAGACATTCTAAGTCAGTGTCGACACTTATCGCCGGTGTCGACACAATTTTAGTTGGCTGCCCGCCTTTTCATCTTCAAAATTAGAAAGGTATAAATAGGGTTTTGCCTTAGTCTGTCGACACGCTTTCAAAAGTTTCGAGACCAAAACTTGTGTGTCGACATCTCTCTTCTCTCAAGTCAAATTCTTCAACCCTAATGGCGCCAAAGCTTGAGGAGAACGTCAACGAAGGCTACGAGCTGGTGCGGAATGCTTTTGATGATGCCGACCAAGAAATCAAGAACGTAGTAACCCTAATTGCCGACTCGGGGTTGGAATTCCTTGTTTCTGAACCTACAAAAATCTGGAAGAAAGAGGTACTGGAATTCCTCAATGGAGCTGAAGTGGACGAATCAGGATTGAAAATCAAATCCAGGGTTCATGGTGAGAAGGTTAAGGTCTCTTGAAAAACTCTGAGAAAAGTACTTCAGCTGCCTAGAACAAAAGGAAGAAGAAGAGGTTACAGCTTCCAGGTCCAGAGATGCATTGACATGGTGTGGACTGGATGCTAAAATGAAAATTGGCTCAGTTTTCAATAGGAAAGGCATGAATAGTCAAGGGAAATTCCTATCAGAAATTGTTGGCAAGGTCATCTTCAGTAAGCCAGGAGGGCATGATAGGATATCTGCCCATATGTTCAACATTATGACAAGTATAATCTTTACTTTGAAGACAGATTGGTCTGTTGTGATATTTGAGAAAATTAAAGAAAGCCTAAAGAAGCCCAACTTGGGTAGGATCATAAGTCTTTACCTTGCTGGTGTTATACCTGAAGTTATGGGTCAGGCTGTTGGAAGTAAAATCAACCATATGAGAAAAATGGATTTGAGAATATTTTCCAGATGGGACACGGTGTTGACTAAGGAGATGCCAACCCATGAAAAGATAATTTCTGAAAAAGTATCACCTCCAAAGAAGAAGAGGAAAATTGCCCCAGTGGCTCAAGAGTCAACTAGCAGCTCTGGCAGTGAGGAGCATGTGGTCTTCTCACCTGATGAGAATGAGGAAGGACCTACTGTAAAGTCTCCTGCTCCTCAAGATGTTGCTGAGATCCAGGGGGAGCTACCTCAAGCTAGCCCCATACACAAGGATCACATCTAGGGGGAGTCTCTAGTTGTAGAAGAACCAACTACACTAGAAAGTGAACAAGCAACCAACACAATACTAGAGGTAATCACTGAACTAAATGCTTTAGATTTTCCTATAGAGGATATTGATTTATCTGATGTTCATCAGGAAACTCAACTGGATAGCCAAGTCCCAGATGCTGTCATGGAAGACACATCTGTTGAAGTTGTAGTTACTGATCTAGTGGTTGAAGAGCCAAGACTTTCTCCAGCTCATTCACCCCAAGAATTTACAATGGAAGATTTATTCCTAAATCTGGATCAACAAGACTTTGACAAGGACACTGCTGCTGCTGAAAAAGAGAATGCTCCACTTGAGGGTGAGCAAGTATTATTTGTTGAAGAGCCTGTAAGGCATGAGACTGACAAGCCCCAACCTGTTGAAGAACTACCAAAGGAAAGGGTAGATATAGCCAGCTCCTCAGCTTCTGAAGATGAGGATGCTGAAAGGGCTAAGAAGAAGATATTTCAGGTGTTCAGAAGAAGGAGCCAAAGTTACAAGAAGGCATTACAAACTATAGCACCACAACCTATAGTTCAGCAAGCACCATCAATTGATTATAGTGCACTGATGGTTGCTATGCAGATCAAGCTGGATGAGCATAGAAATGTCATAGAGAAATATATGGATGAAGGGCAGAAATCATTGCAATTTGATTTGGCCCAAGACATAAAGTCAATAAGATTTGAGATGAATCTTAATAAGAAGGAGATGACAGACTGCTTCCACAAAGGGTGGAATGCAGTAGTGTACTTGGCTACATACCAGGAGAAGATAAAAACACAAGTGGATGACATGGCTGTGAAGCAAGGTTATGTTCTTGAAAATCAGATAAGAATGAATGACAACCTTACTGCATCTCACAATGCAATAGTCACAGAACTAAAGAATCTAGCTGTAGGGCAGACTCCAGCTATAGCAAAGGCAGATTTTGACAAAGTATTCCTAGAAGAAATCACTGCTGTTAAGACTGTCATCCAATATTCACAAAAGCTAATCACTGATAAACTCCAAAGGTTAAAACCTTTCTTTAAGGATGGAGTCAATTATTTGGATAATCAAGTGAGATTTCAAAAAGATGATGTGAGAGATCATATAGAAAGAGAAGTCATAAAGGGGGAGAGGGTTTTAGTCAAAGCTAGCTCTGATCATGCCAAGTGGATATCTAATTCCATCAGAGCTATACTGGGTTATCCTCCTCTTTGTGATGATGACAATGTTGCTGAATCTGGAATTCATCCTGCATATCTAGGAGGGGAGCAACCAGAAGTGGCTCAAGTTATCTACCCTCCTCCAGATTTTGACATGATTCATGCTGACATACAGTCCATGTATAGCCCACCTGGGGGTAAGGACAATGTAATTATTGAGAAAGTTGTTCAGCCTATATCTGAAGCTATGCAAGAAGCACTGCTGAAAGAAGAAGAGACAAGATTGTCTAAGAAGAGGTTTAGGGAACAAGCTGAACAAAGACCGGACTTTGAGCAGTGGAGCCCCACCTCAAGGAATATTATATTGACTGCCTGAAAAGCTGCGAAAGATAATGTGCATGACAGGAATAAGTGGTTTTCTGAAACTGAATGGAGGAAACATGAATCAAGGCAGGAGGCCATAGTTCAATATAGAAGGAAGGCCAAGATGGGAAAGCTACCTCCTACTGCTCTGGAGCCTAGCAAGTACTTTCCTAAGCCTTATCATTATTTTGAGAGGCAAAAGATTAAAGCAGAAGAACTTAAGAAGAAAGACCTGAAAGGCAAGAAGCCTGCTGATGCAGAAGTTGCTGAAGCTCCTGTTCAAGCCAGAGTTCAAGCTGGAAAATGAATAGTCATTAAGGAGGCTGAACAGAAATATCTTAGAAAATTTCTTAAGTATACTACGTATTCTTTTGATATAAAACATTCTGTAAACTTTAGAATTTTGTATATGACAAAGTATTGGAACAATGTTTTGTGTGATAAATTTATTGTGTAATAAATTTGTTTCATAATTGTTCTGTGATGATGTCTATGTATACATGTGTGATTGATACATGTTTATGTTTACCCTGCTATATATAATCCTGCTTTACATCATTTTGTAATTTTATTTTGAATGGTGTATATCATTGACTAAGGGTTATGACTTCTCCAAATAGGGGAAGATTGTTGGGTACATTGGTTTAAATGTACCTGATTTGAAGAAGCCTCACCCAACTCAATGATATACATCAAAATGTATTTGTTGTACTTTGAGTTACTTGTGCAGGTTAAGTATTTGCAGGAATGAAGCAAAAAGTTTCTAAGTCCATGAGTCGACACCCAGAGGGAAAGTGTCGACACTTAAGAAGACTTGTGTCGACACCCAGGCAAGCAGTGTCGACACTTGGAGTCATTGTGTCGACACCAGAGATGCTGAGTCGACACCAGACAGAAAGTGTCGACACAAGGAGCTGTGTCGACACTCAATGAAGAAAGTGCAGTGAAACAGTGTCTACACTCAACAGTTGTGTCGACACCCTGTGAAGCTGTGTCTACATCAGAAAGTGTCGACACTTGGAGGCTGTGTCGACACTCAGCAAAAGCTAGCAGAGACTAAGTACAAGTGTCGACACCCAAAGCAATGTGTCGACACATAACAGAAGAGTCAACACTTGAAGAAAGTGTCGACACAAGAAAGAATGTGTCGACACTCAGCTGAAGACTCAGCACTTGAAGAAAGTGTCGACACAAGAAAGAATGTGTCGACACTCACCTGAAGACTCAGCACTTGAAGAGAGTGTCGACACAAGGAGCTATGTCGACACTTAGCAAAGATCAGCAAAGTTCAACAATATTCTAAGTACAAGTGTCGACACTAATGGAATGTGTCGACACTCAGCCAGAGTCTCGACAGAAGAAGAATGTGTCGACACAAGGAGCTGTGTCGACACTCAGCAAGTATCAACACTATAGACATGTGTCGACACCAAGAAGAAGTGTCGACACTTAACAGATTCAACACATGAAGATGTGTCGACACAAAGGTGTTGTGTCGACACTTAGAAGAATTCAGCAAAATACTGAAGTACAAGTACTTGTGTCGACACACATTATCAGTGTCGACACATGAAGAAGAAGTAGTGTCGAGATACAAAATCTACGACACAAGGGGTTGTGTCGACACCTTGTAGACTAGTGTCGACACTTAGACAACATGTGTTGACACTTGGTCTATAAGTGTCGACACTTAAAGACAGAAAGTCTCGACACTTTCAGACAGTTAGAGAATTTTCAAGAACTGACTGGATGACTTGACAGCTGCCATTCCAGCCGGTCTACAGCACCTGTCAGAGTTGTCAGAATTCAGTTATGGACCGGACCAGCCGATTACCATGAAGAAGGCCTATAAATAGGCTTATACAGTCTACAGAAACTGTTGTTGAAGTTGTCAAAGTTCAGATCAAGTAATTGTCTAAAGATGATCTAGCTATCAAGTGAAGATCTAAGAAGTTGGAGAGAGAGAGCTCCATCCAAGGAATCAGTTGTGAGTTTCTGAATCTTAAGTAGCAGAGATCAAGGATCAACTGCAGAAGGAGTCAATCTTATTGAGTTCTACTTTCAAGAAGCTTTGAAGAAAGCTAAGTCAGATTGAGTCCAGCTGAGTTCTTCCAAGAACTCATCAAGAAACTCACAACTCTTCTCTCTCTTTTCTCAGAGTTGTTGAGTCACATTATTGTATTCATTTTATCTTGTAGGATCCTTTGGATCTGAGTCTTGTAAGCCTGTAATTATAAAGGCTGAGGGTAGGAGAGTTTTATCTCTGAGTGTAGGCCTTGGTGGCTGAGTGTAGGCCTTGGTGGCTGAGTGTAGGCCTTGGTGGCTGAGTGTAGGCCTTTGTGGCTGAGTGTAGGCTTTGTGGAAAAGCTGAGTTGTAGGGCCTTGGGCCTGAGGTGTAGGAGCCTGATTTGGGTTCTGAGTTAGTGGAGGAGTTTGGCCGAATCTAGTATACTACTAGATAGGCGAAGGGGGAAAGTGGATGTACCCAAAGCTTGGGGAACCACTATAAAACTCTGTGTCTACTGTGTTTGTGGTTTGCTGTGAATGTTGTGTGATTGCTGTGCAATAGTAGATTAAATTCTGTGTTAGAAACTGATTGCTGCCATAAAAGTTAAAAAGAATTTGGTCACCTATTCCCCCCCCCCCTCTAGGTGTTTAGGTACTATATCTTTCACATTGAACCGAAGATCCTGAGTTACATTTGGGTTTTATTTCTATTAAGATTATACACACAGCATGGCACAAAATAAGGACTATGCAAGCACCAAACCTCCAGTATGCAATCTATATAGGTTTGTCATCTAGAAGGCAAGAATTATGTTATATATGAACTCTGTTGATGAGGATATTTATAATTCCATCTTGACAGGTGCTCCTCAAGACACTGCCTCTACATCTATAGCAGATTTAAGCACAAATGCAGTTCCACCATCTGAGTGGACTGACGCCCAGAAGAAAGCAAAGGTTGCTGATGCCAAGGCCATGAACATTCTGGCCCAAACAATGTCAGATGACAATTTTCATAAAGTGGTTGAATGCACATCAGCCAAGGACATCTAGGATTCTCTAAATCAAATGGTGGCTGGATCTACTGATGAAAGTAAAGATAAAAGACCCAACCTCATATCACAATATGAGAATTTCAAGAAGGAGGAAATAGAATCAGTTGCTAATATGTACAACAGGCTGAGCTCAATAATCAATGAGCTAAAGACACTGGACAAGGACATCACCCTCACTGAGGTGAATGATAAAATCCTCATGTGCTTCCCAAGCTCATGAGATTCAATGATCTGGCCCATCAAGGATGCCAGGAGCCTAAATGAGATATCCACAGAATCTCTTTTAGGAAAGCTCAAATTTTATGAGCAGCTCATCAAATCCAGAGAAGAAGCTGAGCAAAGAACACCACCACCAGCAAGGAAGGAGCACAACATAGCTTTTAAAGCTGTTGAAGAAACTGAAGCATCAACTATGAATGAAGAGCTGATGAGTCTCTTTGCCAAGAGATTCTATAAAATGGCAAGGAAGGATTTCAGAAGGAAGTCATCCAGGCAGGATGACAATCCAAGGTATGACAAAACCCCCACTAAAGAAGGGTTTTTCTTTTGCTACAGGAAACCTGGACACTTCATCTCAAAGTGTCCAGAAAATCAAAAGAAGGAAAAGAGAAGAGAGAAGGACTCTAGGAGACAGCAAAGCAGCAGGCCTTCCTCCAACAAATACAAGAAGAAGGAGAAAGGATTTGTGGCTATATCCTGGAGTGAAACTGAGGATGAATCCACATCCTCCAGCTCCAATGAAGATGAAGAAGAGGCAAGGGCCAAAGAAGTATGCCTCATGGCCATTGATGCCTCTAGGAGTCAATCAGATGAAGAAGGATCTTACAATGAAGAAGCTTCAGAAACAGAAGCTGATTAGGTACTCTTATCCTTTGACTATACTTCCGATGCTTTTAAAATTGAATTCAAAACAATGCGTATTGATTTGATAAACTCTGAAAAAGAAATCAAAACACTTTGGGAAAAGTTAGTTAATCAGGAAACCATATTTTCTGAAAACACCAAGCTAAAAGCAGAACTAACATTAGCTAATGAAAAATAATTCTATTAAAAACTGAGTTATGTGAGGCCAAACAACTTGAGGAATCTCTCAATGGGAGAAGATTTAAGCTGATGGACATTACAAGCACAGTCAATGTCAAACTAAATGGCAAGATGGGCTTGGATGCTTCATCAAGTTTGCCCTCCATTCTTAAGAAGAATATTTTGTCAACCACCATCAAATTTGTTTCTGCTAAGGGCAAAGAAATAATAACCATAAACAAACTACAGAAGAAATGCCCAAATTAAAAGATCAAAATAACATAAACCAGAAAACCCTAAATAAAAACAAAGTTTAGTAGATTTCATCGAACTTAGATCGACGAAATGTGTCCAGTTCATCGAACTCAAATCGACGAACGCTGAACGCAAACTTATATAATAATCATTCGTCTTACTGCGATCGACGAATTGTGTACGGTTCGTCGAGAAGAGATCGACGAACTTGGGGCACAAAAAATGAAATTGTTCATTCTCTAAGCAGAGATCGACGATCTCATCTCATTTCATCGAACTCTGGTCGACGAACTCACAACAATTCGTCGAATCCAGTTAGATTTGATAAAAACTATAATTATAACACCAACTTAAATCAAACTAAGAAACCATTTAACCCTCTTGCTGATTGGATAATACCACCTATAAGATATCACCCCTTAGGATATAAAACACAACCTGAATTCTTTATGATATCTAGCTTTTCTTATCAGCACAACAAAGGACCCAAGGTAACTAGGGTCAAGAACAACTAACTATTTTTATTGCAGGAAAAGGGCTGTCCAGTGATTAATCAAACATGGTACCTGGACAGTGGATGCTCCAAACATATGAATGGTAGCAAGGACAACCTAATCAACTACAAGTCCAAGGTGGGACCAAAGGTAATCTTTTGTGATTCAAAGTGTGGCCAGTCTGAAGGTATGGAGAAGTAAGGATTGGAGCAGTCACATCAAGAAGGTGACCTATGTAAGTGGACTCAAGCATAACCTTATCTCCATAAGCCAAATATGTGATGAAGGTTATCAGATACATTTCAATTCAAAAACTTGTATTATTTCTAATAAAGAAAAACAAAATGTTTTAATTGGAAATAGACAAGAAAACATTTATTTAGTTGTTTTTTATTCTGCCAACTCAGATATTTTTTTGCTTAATATAGTTTGCAATCGAAATGAATTATGCCATAAAAGGCTAGGACATGTAAATATTAAACACATTGCTAGGGTATCTAAATAAAGTCTTGTAAGAGGTTTACCTTCTGGTCCCTACAAGAAGGAAGGTTTTTGCAGGGCTTGTCAACTATGCAAGCAAACAAAATCCAGCATTAAGTCAATAAATAAGAGTGATTCACCTTTGATTTTGTATTTGCTACATATGGAACTCTTTGGACCCATTACTGTACAAAGCCTAGGAGGGAAATTCTACACACTAGACATTATAGATGACTTATCAAGATTCACTTCGGTGTTCTTTCTGAGATCTAAGTCAGATACCTTTAAAGTTCTTACAGATTTTCTCAGGACCATACATATTGAGTACTCTTCTCATGTTGGATTGATCAGAAGTGATCATGGTACAGAGTTTGAGTATCTTCTTATACATGAGTTCTTTGAGAAGGAAGGTATCAGGCACTGCTTCTCAGCTGCTAGAACTCCCCAACAAAATGGAGTAGCTGAAAGGAAGAATAGAACCCTGATTGAAGCTGCATGCACATTACTTGCAGATGCTTATATGCCACTATCCTTTTGGGCAGAGGCTGTAAGCACATCAAATTATGTACTGAACAGAAGTTTGATACATAAACTAAAGAATAAGACTCCCTATGAATTACTTAAAGGGAAGAAACCTAAAATCACCTATTTTAAAGTATTTGGATATGTATGCTATATACATAATAATAATAACAAGAAATACATTAGAAAGTTTGAAGCTAAGGCTGAAGAGGGAATCTTTCTAGGATATTCCGAAGTAAGCAAAGCTTATAGGGTGTTCAATAAATCAACTTTAAAAATTGAGGAATCTATACATGTTACCTTTGATGAAACTAACATGTCTTATAAGGAGAAAGAGATTTCTACCAGAAATCCTTTGCAGGTACCTCACTTGTGTGAGAATTTGGATGGACTATGCCTCACCCAAAAAGCTCCAACACATCCTTCTCCACAAGTTGATGAAGATAGTGAAGAACAAAGCACTGAAGTGACTGAACTTTATCCAACAACAAACATAATTCCACAAGACGAATTAAATCAAAATGTTGTTGCTGAACCAACTCCACCCACTGATCTTGTCACACTAAGCGATCACTCTAGATCTCAAGTGATTGGAGACATAACAGTAGGTGTTCAGACAAGGCATCAACACAACCAAGACTTGATGCATGCCTGTTTTCTCTCTCAAATTAAGACTCAGTCCATATCAGATGCTTAGCAAGATCCCCACTGTATCATTGCAATGCAAGAGGAACTCAACCAGTTTGAGAGATGTAGAGTTTGGGATTTGGTTCCTAGACCCAAAGACTACCCAGTCATTTGAATCTAATGGTTATATAGAAACAAACTAGATGCCCAAGGTGCCATTGTGAGGAATAAGGCTAGGCTTTTTGCTCAAGGATATAGGCAAGAAGAAGTCATAGACTATGATCAAACCTTTGCACCAGTTGCAAAGTTAGAGGCAATCAGAATCTTTCTTGCCTATGTTGACTACAAGAAGTTCAAGGTATATCAGATGGATGTAAAGAGTGCTTTTCTAAATGGAATACTAAAAGAAGAGGTTTATGTTTAACAACCTCTAGGTTTTGTTTCTCCAACTCATCCCTCTTATGTATTTAGACTGCATAAAGCTCTATATGGTCTAAAGCAAGCTCCAAGAGCTTGGTATGAGACCTTAGCTAGCTTTCTGATAGAGCATGATTTCACTAGAGGCATAGTAGATAAAACACTATTCACTAGACAACATAAGGATAAAATCTTGTTAGTACAAATCTATGTGGATGACATCATATTTGAATCTACTGACTCTAAACTATGCAAGAGATTTTCTGACCTCATACATTCTAAGTTTGAGATGAGTAGCATGAGTGAGCTCTCCTACTTTCTTGGTCTCCAAGTGAAGCAGCTACCTAATGGTATCTTCATCTCCCAAGCTAAGTATGCCAAAGAGCTTCTTAAGAAGTTTGGGATGGCTGATGGCTCAGCAAAGAAAACACCTATGGCTACTAATGCTGTAATAGATTCTGATCCACATGGGAAACCTGTTCACCAGAAGTTATATAGGGGCATTGTTGGGTCCCTACTATATCTTACAGCTAGCAGACCTGATATCATGTTTGCCATATGCCTTTGTGCTAGATTCCAAGTGAACCCTAAAAAATCTCACCTAATTTTTCTAAAAAGAATTTTGAGATATATAAAGCGTTATCCAAGTCTAGGCCTATGGTATCCTATAGAATCAGAATTTGATTTAATTGCATATTCAGATGCTGAATTTGCTGGATGTAGGGTTGACAGGAAAAGTACCTTAGGAACTTGCCAGTTCCTTGGTATGAGATTAGTCTCTTGGTTTTGTAAGAAGCAGTTATCTATGTCTACATCAACAGCTGAAGCAGAATACATAGCTACTGGCAGTTGTTGTTCCCAGATGTTGTGGATTCAAAACCAACTCCTAGACTATAGTTTCAACTTAAATAATTCAACTCTACTATATGATAACACAAGTGTTATATCCATAGCACAGAATCCAGTCCATCACAGTAGGACTAAGCATATATACACTAGGCATCATTTCATTAGAAAGTGTTTAGACAAAAATAAAATTATACTTGTCTATATGTACACTAATTTACAAAGAGCTGATATTTTCACCAAACCCTTGGATGAAAGAAATCACTTGTTCTTTATAAATCAGCTTGGAATGATCAATGGAGAATCCTTAGTGTAATTTCTATCTGCACTCGACAAATTTGCCAAAGTTCGTCGAACGGAGCTCGACAAACTGGGGAAAGTTCTTTAGATATTCGTCGAACGGAGTTCGACCCACTCTCTGTGAGTGAAGTCTTTTTCATCGAATGAAGATCGACGAATCTACTTCAGAAAACTTTTGTCGAACGGAGCTAGACGAAATGTATTCAAATCTTCAGACTAAGCTTGACGAATTACTTAACTGCAAATTATTTCATCGACCTCAGATCGAAGAATTATTTTATTTTTCATGGAACAGAGTTTGTCGATTCATATTCTGGAAAACCTTATATCTAGGTTTTCTTCGACCTCCATCCCGCGCTTTCAGTTCCTTTGCACTTGATCGTCGTTTTTCTCTTACAGGTACTCTAATGGCGATTCCAGCGGGAAATCTTGTGGCAATGGAATTTGACACCGGCTTTGATGTCAATTTCGATTCCTTCCAGCATTCCGACCCAATCTTCCTGAAAATCCTACAACTGCTTGATGATTAACAATTGAAGAATCTGCTTTCCAGTAGGATAAAGATATCTGCCACTGAGATCAGAGAGTGGGTCTATACCTCCTCTACCATAGATGAGAACACTATGACAGGGACAGTCTCGGGTAATGCTATTTTTCTTACTCCCGGTGTCTTAATAGAAATTTTTGGTTTAAGTAATGGTGAAGAAGAATTGGAAATTGACACAGAGGAATTTGATATGATGCTGAGTATGATGGGTTATTCTGGAGAAACCCCAAATAAGTTGTTGAAGAAACACTTATGTGCTAAGTTCAAATTTCTAGCAGACATTGTGGGCAAAGTGTTGCTGGGGAAGCACACTGCACATGACTACATAACCAGACACTAATTCCTGGTTATGTGTGTTATGGTTAACAAGAAGAAGGTAAACTGGGATCAAATCATGTTTGATCTGATTAAGAAAAAGAATACAAAGAAAGAAGTTTGTTTTGGAAGAATATTAGGTATCTTCCTGAAGGAAAAGACTGCTGAATCCCTGGTCTCCCAGACCATATTCATAAATGCCTCTAAGAGGCTCACCAGTGCTCTCTTTGGCAGGTGGGAGAGGACTATCACCAAGCCCTCCAAGGCTTCTTACTCCTCCACCAGGCTTTCTGATAGTACTAGGGCTGCTCCAGCCACTTCCCTCCCTACTAAAGAGATCCCTCCTCCACCTCCCTCACTTCCAGCCATCCCACCTCAGCATCAAATGCTACAACAACCACAACAACAACCACAATAACCAATTCATATTCCTACTCCAGCTTCATCTCCTGCAACCTCTCCACAAATAAATATCACTGAAATTCCCTCCTCTCCCATTCAGGAATACGATCAACCCTCTCCTCCTCAATCACCACAACCAACCCCACCTCAATCCCCCCATGGTACACCCATTTCCTCCCCACCTTCATCTCCCTTACCCCATTGTTTGGACAACATCCCATTCTTCAATTTACCCTCACCCCACCCACCACCCCTCACTACCTCTACTCCTCATGATGAATTAATGCAAGATGCACCACATCCACCTCCACCTCCACCATCCTCCTCCATTCATACCTCTGTCTCCACTGCTCCACTTTTTGCCCCACCCTCTGCAGCTTCACTATTGGATCCCGCCATCATACCACCACTCATTGCACTTTTAACTCCCCTTCTTAAAACTATCATAGCAGAGGCCATTCCACCTCTTGTTTCTTCCATTTCCTCCCTAGCTGCCCAAATCTCTGTTCTTTCTGCTCCTCCCTCATCAGTTAGGGGCCTTGCTCCAGTAAACACAAAAACTAGGCAGGGGGAGATACTCAATGAAGAAGCAGCAGCAGAATAGCAGCAGTAGAAACAACAGCAGCAGTAGTAGAAGAAGATGCTGATAACGTAGCAGTAACATCAGTAGAAACAGCAGCAGAAGTAGATGTTGATACAGATTTATTTGATTTAATTCATTTTATTGATTTTGATATGGACATAGATGAGCATGTCCCAGAGAACATAACAAATGTTGGTGATGTTATTATAAATCCCAAAGTATATTTGTAAAATTTACTGAGAACTTTTGATACAGTTCATTTGAACTTTCTGCCAGAAGACAACACTAAGCCTTCCATGGTTATAATTCCTTACACCACACCAAAAAGCCCCAAAGTTGTCACGCAAATAAAGGCCAGTTTTGCAGTAACAGAGACTCTAGCCATTCCATCTTCCCCCACAGCTGTTTCAGCCATTACTTCATCCGCTCCAAAAGATATTTCTGCTCTAGTTTTTGTTATGGATGATTCCCCCATGCCTGATCTTGATGCATTGATCATGGATGACATTGAAGAGGAAAATAAGTCAATTGCTGAAAGAATTTAAGTGTACAGTTCTCCAGCTCCTACTCCATTTCTAGTTCCAACACCTCCTCCAGCTCCCTCCCTGGCTAAGAAACCTTCGATATCTGCTGAAGCCCTGAAAGAGATAAATGCAATATATGATAATCCTCAGTATTCTACTGATGATTATGAGGAGGAGGACTCAGATGATGAGCCCAAGAAAAAGAAAGTATCTAATAAAAGGAAAGCTCCTCCACCTCCTGCAGCAAAATTAAATCCAGCAAATGACACACCATACTATATACTTCAAAAGATCACAACTTATAAGGGCATGCCAGCATGGATGTGGCTATCCAAGAATCAACAGAAAGAAAGGAAAAGGAGCAGAAGATATTCTCCTCCACCATAGAGATTCAGAAAGGACCCTCCTCCTCCACCTCCAGCTGCTGGTGCTTCTATTTCTTCAACTCCAAGGACTACCCAGTTTCAAACCTATCAAAGACATCAGGGTAAATCCTCATCTTCAGGAAGCAGCCAACAAAGGAATTATTCCTCTAGCAAGCATCAACAACAACAACACCCACAGCATCAACAACAACAACAAAAATTTCCTGAACATCAAAAGGCTGAAAGCCCCAAAAGACCTGCTTCCCCACCTATACCATTTGATGATCCAGAGACAGCTACAACAGCTAGGATTGCCAAGTTCCAGAAACTGGTTGGCCTTTCCATGATTAATAAAGCTAAAGCTGAAGGGAAGGATACCTCTCAATACTCTACAATGTCCAAGTACAGAAAGGAAGAACTGAACATGTTTGTGAAGACTAATAAGTTCTTTAATGTTGATGATTACATGAAACTACATCCAAAAATAGTAGTGCCCAGGGATACATCACTTAATATCATTGGGGCCGCTGGCATGATAATGACCAAGGCCCAAGCTATAGATCCTAACAGGGAGATAAAGTTTATTCAGCTAGGTGAGAAGGCCTAAGAGGAAAAGCCCAAGGAATAAAGGAAGAAGAAATAAATTATAAACTGTTTTTAGTCTTTCTATTTTTCTAAAAACTGCTTGTTTATATTCTGATACAAAGCTCTGTGTGTATATATATCTGCTGCATATTTTAAATTTTTCATGCCAGATATATGTTTTATTGCTTTGTTGTTAATGTGAGTCTGTAATTAGTGACCTAACCCAAATAAGGGGAGATTGTTGGATCCCTAGTTGGATTTTGGATAGGTTCACTAAGTTAGGATGTTTGACCCAACATATATGGCGAGGGTCATGTATGAGTTCTAGAGTCTAGGTCATGTCCTTAGAGTCAACACTACATGGACCAGCATTCAACAGACTGCAGAAGACTCAAAACTTAGAGAAATCTCAAACTCAGAAAATGAGTTCCACATTCGTCGAACTCAGGTCGATGAAAGTCGTGCTCAGCTCGATGAAATCAGAGATAATTCTCTGAGCTGAGCTCAATGAACTTGAATCTCAGGTCGACGAATTCAAGAGTATACTTCAACACAAAGTCCAAAATTCTTCACACTTAACTCCAGTCAACGAACTTAGTTCTCAGGATGATGAACTTAGTTCTCAGGTCGACGATCTCTGGGTATTCTACTTCAACATCTTATTCCAGACACATCTAAGTATTTGAAGTCCAGCTTCACACTCCAGTCGACAAAGCTAGAATATCAGCTCGACGAATTTGGATCTTAATTCAACGATTTCTGGATCATCTACTACAACACTACAAGACCAGACACAACTAAGTATTCTATGTCTAGAATCACATGCTAGTCGACGAACTCACCTTCTCAGCTCGACAAACTTAGACCACAGTCTTGGCAAGATTTATCAAGTAGCAGTTATAAGTTCTCAGCTCGACGAAACTACTTCTCAGGTCAACGAACCCAGTTCTGAGGTTGACAATTTATGGACATGTTACTTCGATATTCTTCAAGTCCATGAAAAATGGAATTCGGTTATTAGGTCATCAAAGTCATATTCTCAGCTCGACGAACTTGATGCACAAAATTAACATGGTTCCAGAGAAAGCAGTTATCAGTTCTTAGGTCGACGATCTTGTGATTGTCTCTTAGATATCTGCAAGGAGAAAATAACCAAACTAACAATCCAACAAGGCAAGTATACCTATCGAAATGCAGCTATGGGACACAAGTGTAGTATTAAAATCCGGGAACAGTTGAGTAAGCTTACTCACACGAAATCTATTATTTTATCGACGGAAAAATTAGGTTTTTTTAGAAGAAAGCTAAACGTACTAAAGGAAGAGAACTACTTGCAATGAAAGAGAGCTACTTGCATGAAAAGATAAAGAGAGCTAAAAGAGCGATTAAACTTAAGCTTAGTAACGATGAGGGGAAAATGCACTCGATGAGAAATCACCTCGGCAAGAGTGGTTAGAAAAATACGATAAATAAACCTAAGCTAATTAGGGTAAAGGTCCTTGACCGTGGATGTTCCATGAATATTGACACACTTCTCTCGAAGGTCATGCCTAACTGAGTTTAGGAAGGTCCGACCGACTATCGCCTAAATCGGAGGCCTAAAACTCGCTTTACGCGGTGAACCCCACTATTGGATTTTACTCCAATCCGGGAGATTTGAACGTCTGCCTCTCTCGAGGGGTGCGAACAACTCCCTTTACTCTTGAGTGCTCATTTCAAACTTTCGGCCTCTCGGCTAGCCCAGAATGAAAGCAAAGGTGAAGAGTATATATCGATGATATACCTCCAACCCGTGATAAATCAAGAGTAATTCAAGGCTAAACCCTAAAAAGAAAAGGTAAGATTCAAAGCATCATAACCTAATCACTCGAACCTCGGATCATCAAGATCGAGTACATGGAGGATTAGTTAATCATGGTGAGGTGGAAGAGGGGGGATGAGTAGAAGAAAAATAATGAAAACAAAGCAGAAACGAAAAAGAAAACAACACTTTTTATTAATGGAAACAGGGATCTTACAACTTGAAAACTAGAGATTACAAGTGTATGGAAAGTAAACAACACTATCATTAGCATCATACTACAGAAAGAAGCTAGGAGCTAATACAGGGAAAGCATAATGCTAGAGCTAAGAACTAAAAATGAAGAGACATGCTTGAAAAAGTTCAAAAATACAAAGGACAGAACCTCCCCTATCAATGCAAAAGGTGTCCATGAACCCTTAGAGTTGGGCTCTATGTATAGATTTTTTCGGGTCGGGTCACGCCCCCCTGTCACGCCCGGGTCGGGCGTGTCCCTGGGGCGTGACACATTCGGTGCGACTTTTTCGGGCTGGAATTTAATTCTGGCGAAGTAGCTGGAGTACACGCCCACATGTCACGCCCTGGTAGGGCGTGTACCTGGGGCGTGATCTTTGCGGCGTGACTTTGTTGAGGTGAAATTGAATGCTGGAGGTGACGGGCGGAATTGCTGAAGTACACGCCCATATGTCACACCCGGGTCAGGCCTGACCCTGGGGCATGACACTTTTGGTGCGATGGTGGAGCGGGAAAAACGAGCGCGTTGCGGCGATTCCTCGGAACCTGGGGACACGCCACTAGAACACGCCCGTGTCGGATGTGACACAGGCGTGACAGAGGGCGTGTACACTAAGTTTCCACGGAATGCAGTTTCGGACCAATTGCTTCATTCCTCTGGGTTACACGCCCTAGGTACACGCCCGGGTAGGGCGTGACCTTGGGGCGTGTCATAGCAAAATTCAGCTGAAAGCCGTGAAAACATGCAAAAAACAGAAAAAACGCATTAGCGACAAATATATATACAAAGGGGAATCAAAATAAGTACTTTACAAGACATGATTTGCTTTAAAACACCAAAAAAATCCTAATAAAATTGACTGCAAACCGTATTATCAAATTCCCCCAAGCTTAAGTTTTGCTTGTCCCCAAGCAAAGATATAAAGACTAGCTAATCATAAAAAGTGACTAATACAAAAAGTTGTAATCATACTTACACAAGTACTATGCGAAATTCTAGGTAGGGAGAATGTAAAACGCAAATCTAAAACAATTATTTTGGTATGGTTTAACTGTTATAAACTTTACTTAATAAAAATAAATCATCCAGAATTTTGACGAAATTATTTAAATAGATTTAAGCAAGGCAATGAAAATGAAAAGAACGTATTGAGTTATTACTAGATCCAAGCAACGCATTATAATTATATCAATTAAATAAAAAAAATCTAAGTTTAAATCCAAAACTAAAACTGATTTACTTTTCTTCTTTTCTTAGTTGTTAAATAAAATTAAAAAAAAGGCGTGAATCAAAAGGACTTAATGGGACCGAATCGTTTGGTTTAGGATTATGAATAGGAGTGGAATTCAAATATAAACATGGAGGCTTAAAAATCACACTAAACCAAAATAACGAGTTTCAAAAAAAATTTATTTAAAACAAAATATGTATATATATATAATGTTTTTTCTTCTTCTTCTTTTTTTTCTTTATTATTATTTATTTTTTATTTTTTCATCATTCATTTTTTTCTCGTTTTTCAAAACATTGCTTTTGAGTACACTGTTTTCAACAATTTCTCCAAAGATAACACAAAATTTCCTATCATGAAAATTATAGAGTGAAACTCAAAAACAAATTAGCGTGATTAGATCGGTAGGAATTTGGGCTTTGGTGAAAATGAAATGTTATGTGGAGTTATCAAATGAATTTGGAAAAAAGGCTCAAAAGCGGCTAACTAGTGGTAAAAGATTTTAGGTTGGCAGGAAAGCTCAAACGTAAATAAAAATGGCCTAAATCATTTTCACGCTTTTTTTTTAAATTTATTTAAAACATAGAGTTGATAAATTTCAAAAAGCAAGTTCGAGATAATAAAAGAAGATTGATGAAATTATCTTGAAAATAAAAATAATATGTGACTTGGATCGTTCATATCTACTACGTTATTCAAAATTTGTCTTTACAAAAATTATCTAAAGACGAAAAGGAAAATAGTGGATGATAAATTTTAGAGAAAGTAAAGAAAATAAGGAACGGAAAACCATAATAGAAATGCACGTTTTAAAGAAATATTTCACCTTAACATGCTACCGTGAATTAGAAACACAACATGACCAACATTTTACTTGTGAAATATGATAAAAAAATGATTAGAAAAATTATAATTAACTACGTTGTTTATAAAGAAGTTTGAGAAAAACAAAACATAAACATGGGGTACTTATTGAAATACCAAAATGCAGCTATATATATATTTTTTGGATCCTTTGGATTTTTTTGGATATTTACAAAAAGCAAAAAGAAGGAGGAAGTCCTCCCCCAAGCTTAAAATCTACATTGTCCTCAATGGAGAAGGAGGTTGGAGAACGAGAGAGAATTAAAGGACAGAAATGAAAGGCAGAATTGAAAAATAGGTACTTCCCCGGTTTATGCTGCAGGGAAAGCAGAGTGATGTCGCTCCTCCATGCTTGTGCTTTGGATCTTCAAGAAACGTCGGCTGGTGGACTTGGGCATGGAAGCAGAATCGTTGGAGCAGGCGATCGCAGAAGTTTCAGCTTGCCGGAGCCATTCAGGGCAAAACGTGTGAGATAAAGAAAACAGAAAAAGATAACTTGGGTGGCCTCCCAAGAGCGCCCTTTGTTTAAAGCGTCGTTTGAGCTCGACGCAT
This sequence comes from Platanthera guangdongensis, assembly GCA_039583875.1. Classification (NCBI taxonomy): domain Eukaryota; kingdom Viridiplantae; phylum Streptophyta; class Magnoliopsida; order Asparagales; family Orchidaceae; genus Platanthera; species Platanthera guangdongensis. The sequence continues at coordinate 61,486 of JBBWWR010000119.1, forward strand.
CAAAATAAGATTGTCCCAAATATGGTTTTTAAAAAATAAAGTTCGAATAAAGTTCAAAGTATTTAAGAAAAGTAAAGTTCAGATTAATCAAATGTCAAGACATGAAAGATAGAGTTAACCGGGTTGGGACTGACATCATCACAGAAATACAATTTAAGATGCTGACCATTCACGTTGAAAGTACCCTTATCAGGGTGGGAAATTAAAACAGTACCATAAGAAAAGACTTCTAAAACAGTAAAAGGCCCCGACCAACGTGATTTTAATTTACCCGGGAATAAACGTAAACGAGAATTATAAAGAAGAACTTGGTCGCCCGGCTTAAAGATTTTTGGGTGCCTAAGATGTCGATCGTGCAAACGCTTCGTCCGCTCTTTATAAAGTCTGTTATTTTCATACGCGTAAGAGCGCTACTCGTCGAGTTCGTTAAGTTGAAATTTTCTAAAATCACCGACAGAGTGGGGATCAAAGTTTAAATATCGTAAGGCCCAAAAGGCGCGGTGTTCTAACTCTACGGGTAAATGACATGATTTTCCATAAACCAACCGATATGGCATACATCCGAGGGAAGTTTTGTACGCTGTTCGGTAGGCCCATAGAGTATCGTCTAATTTCGCTGACCAGTCCTTTCAAGATTGGGAAACAGTCTTTTCTAAAATTCTTTTTATTTCTCTATTCACTACTTCGACTTGTCCGTTAGTTTAGGGGTGGTAGGCAGTGGAAAGCTTATGAGTAACGCCATATTTAGTTAGGATTTTTGAAAATTGCGCGTTACAGAAATGGGAACCCCTATCACTAACGATAGCGCGTGGCGTACCGAAGCGAGAAAATAATTTTTTTAGGAAATTAACTACGACTCGGGCGTCATTTGTAGGAAGAGCTTGGGCCTCGGCCCAACGCGAAACATAATCAACGGCAACTAAAATGTACTTATTCCCGAAGCTAGAAGGAAAAGGGCCGACAAAATCAATCCCCCAGAGGTCGAAAACTTCGCACTCTAGGAAATAATTTTGTGGCATTTCATTTTTATTCGAAATATTCCCCGACCGTTGGCAACTATCACACCTACTCACAAAGGTATGCGCGTCTTTAAACAGGGTAGGCCAGTAAAAACCTGCGCTTAACACTTTGTGAGCGGTGCGGGAAGCTTGATAGTGCCCACCTGTCGGTCCTTCATGCAAATGTTTAATAATATCTAATCCTTCATCAAAAGAAACACACCTCCTGATCACTTGGTCGGCACAAATTCTGAAAGATGCGGGTCCTCCCAAAAGTAGTTTTTCAGCTCAGAAAAGAATTTCTTCTTTTGCTGAGATGAAAACTCTTTTGGGAGCACACGAGCCACTAGATAGTTGCGATGCGGGCAAACCAAGGAGAAGTAGATATGTTAATTATGAACAGCTTCTCATCAGGGAAATAGTCATTAAAAGAATTTTCGTCTAATTTTTCTATAAACGGGTTGTCTAGGCGCGAAAGGTGGTCGGCGGACAAGTTCTCGACACCTCGCTTATCACGGATCTCTAAGTCAAACTCCTGGAGGAGTAAGACCCAGCGAATCAAGCGAGGCTTGGCATCCGTTTTAGAGAGAAGATATTTGAGGGCCGAGTGGTCTGTAAAAACAATAATTTTCGAAAGAGTAATATAAGGGCGATATTTGTCAAAAGCGAATACTACAGCTAAGAGCTCCTTCTCAGTTGTGGTGTAATTTTCCTGTGCAGATGTGAGTGTTTTACTAGCGTAATAGATGGGGTGGAAGTTTTTGGAAATACGTTGACCTAGTACGACTCCCACCGCATAACTACTCACATCACACATTATCTCAAATGGAATATCCCACACCGGAGCTATCATGATTGGGGCATTAACTAATTTTTCTTTTATTAAGTTGAAGGCAGCTAGACAGAGGTCATCAAAGATGAATGGGGCGTCTTTTTCTAAGAGATGGGTAAGGGGCTTGGTGATTTTGGAAAAGTCCTTTATGAAGCGGCGGTAGAAACCCGCATGACCCAGGAAACTTCTTATAGCTTTTATGTTCGTAGGTGGCGGCAGCTTCTCGATAACTTCTATTATCGCAACGTCTACTTCAATACCCCTTTCATAAATTTTATGTCCCAAAACTAACCCTTCCCTCACCATAAAATGACATTTTTCCCAATTTAAGGCGAGGTTAGTTTCTTCGCATCGCTCTAAGACTTTTTCAAGGTTCTCTAAGCAACTATCGAAGGAATTCCCGAACACGGAGAAATCATCCATGAAAACTTCCATAATGCTTTCTACGTACTTGTCAAAGATGGCGAGCATACATCGTTGGAATGTAGCTGGCGCATTGCACAATCCAAATGGCATTCTTCGGTAGGCGAAGGTGCCGAAGGGACAAGTAAACGTAGTTTTCTCCTGGTCCTCGAGGGAGATGGGGATTTGAAGATACCCCGAGAGGCCATCGAGAAAACAATAAAAGCTATGTCCGGAAAGTCGTTCCAAAATCTGATCAATGAACGGCAAGGGGAAGTGATCCTTGCGGGTGGCGTCATTCAACATACGGTAATCTACACACATTCGCCATCTGGTCACCGTCCGAGTCGGGATTAATTCATTATTTTCATTACTTACTACCGTTATCCCTCCCTTCTTTGGTACTACCTGTACTGGGCTAACCCACTTACTGTCGGATATAGGATAGATAATTCATGCGTCTAACATTTTCATAACCTCATACTTAACTACATATTTCATGTTTGGGTTTATACGGCGCTGAGGTTGTATACAGTTACGTGAATTATCTTCCATTAAGATTTTATGAGTGCAGAAAGATGGGCTTATGCCCTTGATATCAGCTCCTTGGGTTTATACGACACTACCTCGCCCTTGATATCAGCTTGGCGATGCTTTTGTAAAATTGAAAGAAGTTTATCCTTTTGAGCATCCGTGAGGTAGGCCGAAACTATGACAGGCAGCTTGGAGTCCTTTTCTAAGAAAGCGTATTGAAGGTGCTCTGGTAGTTCTTTCAGTTCCAAGGTAGGGGGGTCATCATACAAGGTTTTAGAAATTCGTTCTTTTTCAAAAACTATGTCCTCGTACACTTTTTTATATGTAAAATTGAAAGGGGTGTTGCTAGTGGCCATGGCGGCTTCGTGCAGCGATTCAGTTGGAAAAGTAGAAGAGGAACAGAAATCAAAAAATTCTTTTTCAAAATCAGAAAGGCGGGTGGAGGATTCTTCACTTAGGTGTAGAGATTCAGTTGGAGGAGTAGGAGAGGAACAAAAATTGGAAAATTCTTCTTCAAAATCAGAGGTGTGAGAAAAGGATTCTTCACTTACGGTATCCATGAAAAAACAGGAGTCATCATTAGCTAGTGTGTTCTTCATCGAGGGGGTGATAGAGAAAGTTACCTCATCGTCGCCCACTCGAAGGAAGAGCTTACCATTGCTTACGTCAATGATAGCTCGGGAGGTGGCAAGGAATGGTCGGCCAAGGATCAGGGGAACCTCGACGTCTTCTTCGATGTCTAAAATGACAAAGTCCACCGGGAAGATGAACTTGTCAACTTTGACTAGGACGTCCTCCACTATTCCTAACGGGTATTTGACTGATCTATCGGCGAGCTCGATACTCATGCGTGTGGGGTTGAGACTACCAATTCCTAACTTTTTAAACAATGAGAGGGGCATAAGATTAATACTCGCACCTAGGTCAGCTAAAGCGTGTTTGACAAAGAGATCACCAAAGACACACGGGATAGAGAAACTACCCGGGTCACTGATTTTCTTCGGTAATCCGTTTGTCAAAACCACCGAGCACTCGGCATTTAACGTGACATGTGAAAGGTTCTCTAACTTCTTCTTGTTGGTCAGGAGGTCCTTATGGTATTTTGCGTACTTCGGCATCTGGGATATGGCTTCGTGGAAAGTAGATTTATGTGGATTTGTTTAAACATTTTTTAAAAACGGGTGTATTGATCATCCTGTCGTTGTTTATTAAGTTTGGACGGGTATGACGGGGATGGATTATTTTTAAAGGTGGGTGGTAGAGTGAGTTCTTTTTCTAAATTAGGGGTGATAATTTCTTCGGCAGAGGGTGGAATTTTTAAAACGGGAACGGAGCTTTGATTTTTTAAAGCGGGAGCGGAGATTGCCTCAGGCTCTTCACTTATCGTACCGGGAACTTTCTTCCCACTCCGAAGAGTGATAGCTTTCGCTTGCTCTCTCGGGTTGGCCTCAGTATTAGAAGGAAGAGACCCTACGGGTCGCTCAGAAATCATTTTAGCGAGCTGTCCTACCTGATTTTCTAAATTTTTAACACTTCCAGTTAAAGTTCTAATCATAGCGTCATTAGCATTCATGTATTTCGAAAACATTTCCTCCAAATTTGAAGGTTTTGGAAAACTTTGAGGACGTGGTGGTGGTGCAGAAAAAACACCTTGCGGTGGCAGGCGCACAACATTCGATGGATTGCTCCACGAAAAATTCGGATGATTTCTTAACGCAGGATTATAACTATTCGGAAAATTAAAATCAGGAGGATGAAAATTTGCAGTAGAAAAATTATTAAAAGCAGTTCTAGGCATATTATTTACATAATCGAAATGTTCGGCGGGAGGAGTTGCAGATTCCCATACCTGAGGGGCGGAGGCAGCAGTCATCTCCGAAATTTTTTTGCTTAATATTTCGACTTGCAGTGCGAGTTGGGAGACGTTGTCCACTTCAAAGAGACCTGCAGGTTTGTTTGGGCAGGTCCTAGGCACATTCCACTGGTAAGTGTTCATGGTCATGTCCTCAAACAGCTCAAGAGCTGCTTCCGGGGTCTTATGGTTTAAAGTACCACCAGAAGCTGCGTCTATCATTTGCTTTGTGCTTTGATTTAGCCCATTATAGAACGTCTGCACCTGCAACCATACAGGCAGAGCGTGATGTGGGCATCATCTTAATAATTCTTTAAATATTTCCCAGGTTTCGTGAAGGGTCTCAGAGTCTATTTGTCCAAAGACAGAAATGTCATTCCTAAGTTTTGCAGTTTTAGCAGGCGGAAAATACTTGGCCAAAACTTTTTCAGTTAATTGCGTCCAAGTAGTTATGCTATTTTTAGGAAGGGTGTTCAGCCACTGCTTAGCCTTAATTCTAAGAGAGAAAGGAAATAATCTTAGCCTAATAGCAGCATTTGTGACACCATTTATCTTGAAGGTGTCACAAATCTCAAGAAAGTTGGTTATGTGTGCGTTCGGATCTTCATCTTGAAGCCCGTCAAATTGCACATACTGCTGCACCATTTGAATTATGCTAGGCTTCAGTTCGAAATTATTATTTGCTATTGCAGGGCGAACTATATGATGGTTAAAACTCCAAAATTATTTACGGTCACGCGGCGACCCGGCGGTTTTATTTGAGAAAAAAGGCGGAAGTGATTTTATTTAAGAAAACTGGGCGCGCGTATTTATTTATTTATTTTGGATATAACAAAGGTTGTGATCGAGTTTTAACGAAAGGAGGCAAGTGCACCTATCGTGAGTAGTACAGGATATTCCGGGTGGAATATCGAGGTCGTATTGTTCTCGGGTCCCGTTCGATTATTTCTACTCTTCCCTGGAGGGGACTATTATTTTACCGATAATACTTGTCGGGATATTTATATATATAATAAAAAGCAGAAAATGACAGAAAAAAAAATGAAAGCATGAAAAGAAAAGCAATAAGGTGGTGCCGATGAAGAGCTTAGCTCGATGGCACCGAGAAAACAAATGAACTAAAATAGACTTTAAATAAAAAGAGCTCCTAAATTTCTAATTAATTAAGGCGGAGACTTGGCCGTGGAGGTTCCACTAAAATGAGCTCACCTAGCTATAGGGCTATCGCTTACCTGAACGCTAAGACTATTCGACCGGGCTCTCGTCCGACGAAGGATTCCTCTTAACGCCCGCATTACGCTAAGAACCCCGCTATTGGGTGGGGAACCCAATCCGGTAGAGTTGGCGCGCCTCCTCTCTCGAGGGTTAGTGCGGAACTCTCTTTGCCAAGGGGTGATCTGTCCATACGCACGGCCTCTCGGCGAGCGTATGGAAAATGGAAATAGGGCCCACACATCGATATGTGGTCCTACGCGTCGTTAACCCCGGGCAAACCTTAAGTGCTTTTAATTAATTAGAAAAATTAGACCTTTAATTATTTTAAGCTATTTTATCTGTCCCAATGCTCTTCGATACCGAGGGCTAAGAACAGTTAGCCACTCATCGGAATGGGACGGCTTGCGGGAAAAGCAGAAAAAGAAAGCAGAAAAAGAAAGCAGTAAATGAAAGCGATAAAATGAAAGCAGTAAAATAAAGCAGTAAATTGCAAGTCCTACCCAAACGAGTAGGACTGAAGAAAGCTGTAAAGTGCGAGTCCCGGCGCAAACGCGTGGGCGGGAGAAATGAAAGCAGTAAAACGCACACACGCAAGTCCTACTCAAATGAGTAGGAGAAAGAAATACGGGTCCTACTCAACCGAGTAGGACAAAATAAATGCAACGCACACACACTCTCTCTCGACATAAATGAAAACACACACACTCTACCGAAACGAAATCCAGCGATTAAACTCAAGTGAGTAGGCGGAAAAAAGGAAAATTACAAACTCACGCACTCTACAGAAAGTAAAATAAGCAAGCGCCATTTAACTCTTAACGAGTAGGCGGAAATAAATGCGCACACATAAAAAATTGCAAAAAAAACTAAGTTGCCGAAAAATTAAAACAACTGCATTTCTACCGCTTAAATGTGGTAGAAATGCATAAAAAACGAAAATAAAAATTAAACGGGAAGAAAGTTTTGCACATAAAATGAAAATGCAAGTGATCGAAAATTAAAACGAATACATTTCTACCGCTAGAATGCGGTAGAAATGCATAAAAAGAGAACGAAAAAATTAAATAAGGAAAAAGATTTGAAAATAAATGCAAAAATGAAAATGCTAGAAAAATTAAAACGATTATGTTATCATTCCTATAACTCCGTAAAAGTGCTAAAAAAGTGAGAATAAAGCGAAAAGAACGAAAAAGTTTTACAATCAAAACACGAAAATCTAAGTTAGAAAAAATTAAAATCACTTTGAAAACATTTTTACGGATCTATAGGAATGCAAATAAAGCTATAACAATTCTAAGTTAACAAAACTAAGAACATAAAACTATAGAGTTATACTCATACACACACACACACACATATAAAGAAGAACGAAAAAAAACTAAGACAAGGAAAGAAATAAGATTGCATAAGAGTAGCCACATAGTTGAAGTCCAAATCCATAAAAGAGAGAAAAACTACAATTTTATTAAGCTAAAAACGAAGATTACAAAGTTAAGAAAATAAAGGAGAGGGGGAGAAATTTCCCTTACATAGCATTTGGACTCATCCGAGCAGCATAACTCCTATACAAAATGGTTCAAAAAAAGGAACCGAAATCCAGAGCAGAACCTCTGAATTTATAGAAAAAATTTACATGGGTCACGCCCTTGGTCACGGGCGTGACAGGGGGCGTGACAGTACTATTTGAGAAGGCGGCCGACGATTTGACGGGAAAGTTGACTTTGGCTGGACACGTGTCGGTCTCGCAGTGGTCACGCCCCAGGTCACGGGCGTGACGGGGGGCGTGTCAAGCAGGTGGATCTGGGCGCGGTGCCTGCCGAAAGTCTTCGGGCAGGTCTTGTCGGCCAGGCGCAGTGGTCACGCCCTTGGTCACGGGCGTGACTCTGGGCGTGTCGGCTGGTGTCGACACTCGACGAATGTCGAGATGAAAGTGTCGAGTTGAAATCGTCGAGCGGAAAGAGGTGTCACGCCCTAGGTCACGGCGTGACTCTAGGCGTGACTGCTAGTGTCGACACTCGACGATCGTCGAGATGAATTCGTCGAGTGGAGTGAACACGGGCTTGGGTCACGCCCCGTGTCGGGTGACACGGGCGTGACCCCGGGCGTGTCAGGATTTGCTTCTCGAAAATCGCAGATTTCACGGTTTTTGACGTGTCACGCCCTGGTCACGGGCGTGACCAATATGTCACGGGCGTGACATGTCAATTTTTGGCAGATTTTCCATTTTTTCCTGAAAAATAAAATAAGTTAAGTTAGTAATATATTTATAAAATAGGAGCATTTTATTGAATAAAAATATGTAAAAACGACAAAAAAAAAATGAAAACGACTAAATTAATGTACAGAAAAATAGGTATATTTACAATTCATCACTATACTAGATTCTGTACCCTCGAGATTCGGTCGTGCATAATAGGACATAGGCCTTTGCACAGCTTCCTCTATGTTGGGTTCTGTCATTCTTAAGGTAGAAAATGACTCGGAATCCTCAACCGGCACTTGGGTAGTAGGGCCTTGAAATCGCGATCTTCTCCAAAAGAGTACGCTCAATTTTGTGGTCCATGTCCAAAGTTACCGACGGACTTCCGCGGGTCATACACTAGAAGAAGAAAGGAGAAGAAAGACTAGAAAATAAAAGAGCTAATGAAGTTCGAATTTTTTTTTTTTGAAATAGATTTTTTTTATGTTTTAACTCCCGAACTTCCCAAGGGCTACCCGGTGAAGGGTTCGCAAGGTACTAGACAAGATAATGGCATTTAGAGCCACTTTGCCCTTTTCGAGAGAGTTAGGTGGTGTAGAAAAATTTGTGATGTGTGTTTCTATTAAGTAGGCGGTAATTAAAATCCAGCCATTTAACTCCGAGCGAGTAGGCGGAAAATAAAAGCTAACACTCACGCACTCTACAGAATGTAAACACACTCTACTGAAATAAAATCCTACCAATTAACTCAAGTGAGTAGGCGGAAAAATTAAAAATACGCACACTTGCTTGAAGAAAATCCAGCCATTTAACTCAAGTGAGTAGGCGGAAAAATTTTAAGAAGGAGGGTGAGAAAGAGAAGTGATAAAATTAATATATTCGTGTTTTCAATTTATCAACGAGCGTTGCTTCCCCGGCAACGGCGCCAAAAACTTGATTGTCTCTTAGATATCTGCAAGGAGAAAATAACAAAACTAACAATCCAACAAGTCAAGTATACCTATCAAAATGCAGCTAGGGGACACAAGTGTCATATTAAAATCCGGGAACAGTTGAGTAAGCTTACTCACACGAAATCTATTATTTTATCGACGGAAAAATTAGGTTTTTTAGAAGAAAGCTAAACGTACTAAAGGAATAGAACTACTTGCAATGAAAGAGAGCTACTTGCATGAAAAGATAAAGAGAGCTAAAAGAGCGATTAAACTTAAGCTTAGTAACGATGAGGGGAAAATGCACTCGATCAGAAATCACCTCGGCAAGAGGGGTTAGAAAAATACGATAAATAAACATAAGCTAATTAGGGTAAAGGTCATTGACCGTGGAGGTTCCATGAATATTGACACGCTTCTCTCGAAGGCCGTGCCTAACTGAGTTTAGGAAGGTCCGACCGACTCTCGCCTAAATCGGAGGCCTAAAACTCGCTTTACGCGGTGAACCCCACTATTGGATTTTACTCCAATCCGGGAGATTTGAACGTCTGCCTCTCTCGAGGGGTGCGAACAACTCCCTTTACTCTTGAGTGCTCATTTCAAACTTTCGGCCTCTCGGCTAGCCCAGAATGAAAGCGAAGGTGGAGAGTATATGTCAATGATATACCTCCAACCTGTGATAAATCAAGAGTAATTCAAGGCTAAACCCTAAAAAGAAAAGGTAAGATTCAAAGCATCATAACCTAATCACTCGAACCTCAGATCTTCAAGATCGAGTACATGGAGGATTAGTTAATCATGGTGAGGTGGAAGAGGGGGGATGAGTAGAAGAAAAATAATGAAAACAGAGCAGAAACGAAAATGAAAACAACACTTTTTATTAATGGAAACAGGGATCTTACAACTTGAAAACTAGAGATTACAAGTGCATGGAAAGTAAACTACATTATCATTATCATCATACTACCGAAAGAAGCTAGGAGCTAATACAGGGAAAGCATAAAGCTAGAGCTAAGAACTAAAAATGAAGTGACATGCTTGAAAAAAGTTCAAAAATACAAAGGACAGAACCTCCCCTCTCAATGCAAAAGGTGTCCATGAACCCTTAGAGTTGGGCTCTATTTATAGATTTTTTTGGGTCGGGTCATGCCCCCCTGTCATGCCCGGTTCGGGCGTGACCCTGGGGAGTAACACATTCGGTGCGACTTTTTCGGGCTGGAATTTAATTCTAGCGAAGTAGCTGGAGTACACGCCCACATGTCATGCCCTGGTAGGGCGTGTACCTAGGGCATGTTCTTTGCGGCGTGACTTTGTTGAGCTGAAATTGAATGCTGGAGGTGACGGGCGGAATTGCTGAAGTACACGCCCATATGTCACGCCCGGGTCAGGCGTGACCCTGGGGCGTGACACTTTCGGTGCGACGGTGGAGCGGTAAAAACGAGCGCGTTGCGGCAATTCCTCGGAACCTAGGGACACGCCTCTAGAACACACCCGTGTCGGATGTGACACGGGCATGACAGAGGGCGTGTACACTAAGTTTCCACGGAATGCAGTTTCAGACCAATTGCTTCATTCCTCTAGGTTACACGCCCTAGGTACACGCCCGGGTAGGGCGTGACCTTGGGGCGTGTCACAGCAAAATTCGGCTGAAAGCCGTGAAAACCTGCAAAAAGCAGAAAAAACGCATTAGCGACAAAAAATATATACAAAGGGGAATCAAAATAAGTACTTTACAAGACATGATTTGCTTTAAAACCCCGAAAATATCCTAATAAAATTGACTACAAACCGTATTATCATCTTGCATCCCAACTCGACGAACAACTATCATCTAGTCGACGAACTTGACTTGTCTGTTCGACGAACTCTGGAGATAGATCGACGAATTCTGCTCAACGAATTCTATAAAGTTTCAGACTTAGAGATTTCCCTTCCTCTATCTCTTTTCTATTACAATAATTCCTGAGTAATCAATGCATAAATATTCTCTGAATATTACCATTAGAAGCAAGCATTGATTACAGTCTTCATCAGGATTATTGTTTGTCATTTTTACATGGGACAGTTGGGGAAACCAATCAATGCAAATATTCTCCAGGCCGTCAGAATTCAATGCAGAAAGGAATTCAAATTTCAAAAGGCAATTTATATGGAAAATATAAAAGGGATTTTCTTTCTCTTCATGAATAGCTCTCTAGCAGTAGTCAGAAACATACAGTGAACAAGGATTTTCTTCATCTCTCTGGACAGCACACAGAATATACAGACTACAGAGCTCACAGGGCAACAACACTGTCAAGAGACAAGAAGCCCTAGCCCTAGAATAGAGAAATAACATCAAGCTGAAGAAGAAGAAGAACAATAATTCAAATCAAGAGTCTTCTTCTGTCTTCATTCCCAGATTCTTCAAGGGACAACAAACATTCAATCTGTCAAGAAGTTCCTGGAATTCATCTGGTCAAAGCAAAAGTCTGAAGACCTATCACCCTGCCGCAAAGCTTCAACTTCCTGAACCATTCAACATCTCAGGGGGAGCTCTTTGCTAAAATCAAGATCCACAAGAGTCTTCTCAGTTGCGTCTGAGAAACAGAAGACAAAATCACTCTCTCGCCCCCACTGTATAAAGGGTTCTTAACTCCCTTCAAAAGTTATTCCTGGTTGCAAGTCACCTGATCAAAAGACTTGAGATTTGGTTTTTGATCACCTGATCAAAAGCTCATTGGTGGCAGTCACCCGATCAAAAACCTGAGTGGATTCCTACTAGGGTGGTAGAAGAGTGGATGTACCCAAGTTTAGGGGAATCACTATAAAATTCTTGTGTTGTCTGGGTTGCTCTTTTCTTTTATTCATGTTGTGGCTGTGATAACTAGGATGCTGTGTTTGTGTTTTTAATTTAATTCCTGCAGCACTGGAAATAGATTGAATTAGTTAGAAAAATTTTATAAACTCTAAATACTCTATTCACCCCCCCCCCCCCCCCCCGCTAGAGTATTTCAGATCTTACCCTTACTTTCAACACGCCCAGGGAGGGCGTGTGAGGTCATTTTTGGTTGAAATCATAGAAACCTGCAAAAATGAGAAAACATTAGCGGCATTAATATATAACCAAAATGAGATCAAAATAAAACTATACAAACATGATTTAGATATTAAAAACTAGTAATTAACCTACTAGTTTAAACTATAAAATGAACTATCAAGGTAAAATGACCATCCCGGTCAGAAATAATTGTCTTTGGCATGCCATGTTACCATACAAACTGCTCCATAAAGAGGGGAACAAAGAAATACACATCAGCCTCTTTCTTCATAGGAATAAACTGGCTACATTTGTCAGGCGGTCAACGAATATCCAAACTGAATAATTCCCTGAGCATGACCGAGGCAATTCATAGACAAAGTCCACGGAGACATCCTCACACTTCCACTTGGGTATGTGCAACGACTGTAATAATCCACCGGGCTCTTTCATTCTGCCTTCACCCTTTGACAGGACTTGCAGTGCGTAACAAAACATCTGACGTCTCTCTTCATTCTCGGCCAACACATGGTCCTCCACAAGTCGGCGTACATCTTGTTAATCCCAGGGTGCACTGAATACTGAGAGCAATGTGCCTATCTCAAGATATCGTCCCGAATTTTGCCTCCTTTGGGAATGTACAGCCGACCACGGAGATGAACGAGGTCATCTTTTAGCAAATACTCATCAGCAGACCCATCTTCTATTGACTTTAGCACCGGTGCCAGAGCAGCATCCATTCCTTGCTCTGCCCGAATTGGGTCCTGAATATCACAGACTATGCTCATCGATGTTAAGTACTATGTATAGCCTTCTGAATGGTCTTTATATACTAGGGTAATCTCCATTTCTTCGAGAATCTGAGCTAATTAAATACTCATTAATTAGGACTGAGGGCTCAGTTTCGGTACCTTTCTTCTTAAAGCATCGGCTATGGATTTTGCTTTTTTAGGGTGGTAGTTCAAAGTAAATTTATAATCACATAAAAATTCTAGCCACCGCCGCTATCTCAGGTTTAGTTCCTTCTGAGTATGAACGTACTTTAAATTCTTGTGGTCCGAAAAGATTTCGCAGTGGACGCAGTATAGATAGTGCCTCCAAACCTTCAAGGCGAACACCACTGCTCCCAAATCTAAATCATGTACTGGATAGTTGACTTCATGCTTCTTCAGCTGTCTTACAGCATATGCAATCACATGCCCATGGTGCATCAATACTGCTCCCATCCCTTGATACGACGCGTTAGTGTAGACTTGAAATACTTCCTTCCCAAATGGAAGGGCTAGGATGGGTGCGGTAGTAAGTCTGTCCTTTAGTTCTTGGAACACAGCTTCACACCAGGGTGTCCACTCGTATGGCACACCTTTCTTTGTCAGAGTAGTAAGAGTAAGGGCAATCTTTGAGAATTATTCACAAGCTTGTGATAATACCTAACAAGTCCATGGAAACTCCACACATCGGCCGCTGACTTCAAGGGTGACCATTCCTTCACGGCACGTACCTTGGCTGGATCCATATCTAGTCCAGCCTCACTGATCACATGTCCCAAGAAGGCAACTTCTTGGAGCCAGAATTCACACTAGCTGATCTTGGCAAACAAGACATCCTCTTTTAACTTCTTCAACACCAAGGTCAGATGTTCGACACACTCCTACTCCGTCTTTGAGTAAACCAAAATGTCATCGATGAAGACAATAATGAATATGTCTAGATAAGGCTCCAACCCTTGTTCATCAAGCTCATGAAAGCTGAAGCGGCATTTATGAGCCCAAACGGCATCACAGTGAACTCATACAAGCCTTACCTTGAGCTAAAAGCTATTTTCTGAATGTCCTCCTCTTGTATCCTCAATTGGTAATACCCCAAGCGCAAATCCAACTTGGAGAACCAATGTGCTGCTACCAATTGATTGAACAACTTGTCGATCCGGGGTAGCGGATATGTGTTACGCACCGTTAGTCGGTTGAGCTCTTGATAGTCTATACATAAGCGTAAGGTCCCATCCTTCTTCTTAACAAACAGAACAGGGTCTCCCCAAGGTGATGAGCTGGGGCGAACAAATCCTGATTCCACCAGTTCTTGCAACTAAACTCTAAACTATGCGAGTTCCTTCGGGGCCATAAAATAAGAGGTCCTAGATATGGGCTTGGCACCCAGTACTAGCTTAATTTGAAAGTCCACCTCTCTATGTGGGGGTAGTCCTGGCAATTTCTCAGGAAATACCTCAGGAAAATCATGCACCACTCGCACATCCTTCATGTCTATTGTCTCCACTTTCAATTCGAAAAATATCATGTAAACTTCATCCCCTCTCATGTGGGCTTTCAAGGCCTGCATTGAAGATAATAACAAGCGTGGTGCAAATCTTATACCTTGGAATATGACTCCAGTGTCTCATGTCTCAAGTAAATCTGCTTCTCTGCCCAGTCAATTCTTCCATAATGCCAATTCAACCATGCCATATCTAGAATGAGGTCGAATTCTAGCATCCTCAAAACTGTGGCAAGGGTATCAAAGGTCTTTCCTCCAAGGAGTATCTCTAAGTCGCACTTGGCGATTGCGGTCATCTCTGAGCCATCTGGAAGACATACTCTCTGAGAAATACCAGTGAAGAATTACACCCCTTCTAGGTCCTTAACAAAGTCCTTCGACACAAACGAGTGCGATGCACCTGTATGGAATAACGTACAGGCCGATTTCCCACCAACCATTACGGTGACTAAGTAGAAATAGCAAATACTCAAAACTAGATCTCTAGTACAACTTAAGCATCTTAAGGTGATTACTGGAAATGTTTTAATTAAATATAATGTACCTGCAATCACATCCTGAGGGTTCCGCTCCTCCTCCATGTCCAGCGCGGACACCTGATTCTGAACCCATGAGAGATTTCCACCAACCTTTTGCATGCAGCTCCCGAAGTGTCCCTACCAGGGTCACAGCCATATCGTCCGGTCATCTAATTCCCGCCAACAGTTCCTTAACGGTGTCGGTCCATTCCCATGTATGCACTGTCGACTCCGTCCCAAGGTAGGCAGGAGGGGAGAGAGCCCGGAAGGTGCTCAACCAATTAGAGCCCGGTTCTTGTTGTTGTACAAGGGATTGTTGGGACATAAAGTCATCCAAGATAGCTGTGAGCGTCTGTCCTAGCTCCGATTTCTAAAATTGTGTGGGTACGTATAGGGCAGGAGTGCCCCCCACTGGCTCAACATGCACTGGGATTTACACTTAAGGTACAAACCTAAAGTCAGGTTGGCTAATCTTAAGGTCAAAGTTGGACATACTTAGTGTGAATTACATATAGACACACCACTGTTTTCGCTAAGTCAGTTTGTCCCCAAACTTACTAATCGAACGTGGGTGGCACCATTGTTGAATGACTTCTTCAGTTCAGGATCATAGCAAGCAGATACCATTTGTAAGACCCCCCCTCCCGGAACACAAAACATGGCACGAGGGGAGTCTTATTCCCAGAACAGCCGTCTTGCAGTAGCATTAGCACTCGTGCTAACCTGTACTACAAAACGCTTATTCTGCCGGCTATAATAAATATCAAACATTGCCAACCCAGCCAAGATAATATAATAGAAGTCAAATCCACACATAATTAAATCGTCCAAAAGTACATCAAATAAAAGAAGTATCAACAAGCTTCTCTAAAATCAGAGTACGAGTAAAACTTGCACAAAGGGGATACATCATGAGTCTCTCCAAGCTCACATCAGTCAATGACAGTAGCGACAACACTATTCCTTCAGGCCCTGTTGTCCTGGCCTGTTGTCCTACTACATAACCTACTGCAGTTGCTCTATCTGCCGGGTTTCCTCCTAAAAAGGAAAACATAGCAACCGTTAGTCATAAAGGCTAAGTAGCTATCACATCCGCTCCCCCGGCAACTCCTCGGCACCGAGCGAAAAAAATAACAAGGGTACAATATATATAAAAATAAGACAATAGTACAAATAGGTGGTAAAGAGTGAGCATTATCAAGTATATCAGCAGTATTATAAATGAGTAAACAATCTACTCTATCAGTTCTATCATCTACAACAGTATATGAAAAAGGTAAAGCTACAACAAAAAGTAACTCAACTTATATGAATGCCCATACAAACATATAAGTTGAGGATCGGCTTAACAGTAAAGTAACTCATCGTATAAGAGTGCCCATACAAACTTATACGATGAGGATATTGTGAATGAAGTGAAATGTAATCCCATGAATGCAATGCAATGACTCGCCCATGATCACGCACATGCAACTGCTATGTCAACATAGACTTGTAGTTCCCACTTTTCGAGCAGGTAGCTAACCTCTCAGGCGTTATCCGTCGTAGCCAGACGGTGATAGTAAAGCGGGCTTCTCCACTATTAGGCTGGCATCCACACTACCAAGCCTAGGCCTTCGTACACCTCAATGCTAGGAACACAACAGAGGATCTCACATGTGTACTATGGCTCAGCAAAAGTCTCTGGTAGTTGTGCACCGAGAACTAAGCCCTGAACTGGCCTATGTTGTGACCCGAAAGGAGCCTCAGAAATAGCATGATGACCAAGACCAATTGTCCACTTGGCACGGAAGGAGCCTCGGGAGTGAATTCCGAGGACCAATCCCAACCGTCCACTTTGCACGGAAGGAGCCTCTCGAGTGAACACAGAGGACAAAGCCCAACCGCCCAAAGTCTATTTGTCAACTCCCATCGGTGTGACGACTAGCGAGCCTGTAGACCTTCAACACTATCCTTAACCCAGGATTACGACCCCGCATGTTGAATCACACCACATGCGTTTCACATACGGGCTACACATTGAGTCCCCGTTTTTCATTATTCACATTTCGTACTCAATAGCACAAAAGAGCTCCACAACGTGTCTCTTACCGAAACATAATACCAGTGCGACAAAACACACGCACTTTCAACCCTTCCACATTTTCGTGCATCCAAGCACACCAAGGGTTCACCATCAACATAATGGTAATCCACACATATTCACCAACCATTTGGTTATCATAATTACATGAATACTGTGATCACATGACTTTAACATCATTGGTTACAATTCTTTTACCAAGTTCGAACTATTCGTGTACATATGGATCTACTAAGTAAAAACCATCAACCATTTGTTCATCGCATTTACTACAAATTATGTACAACAAACTTCAAGTCAACCTCATCATTTGAAATTTATTTAATTTAAGGTTAGCTAATCACCTAAAGGAGGGTGAATAGGTCTTTGAGATTTAGTGAAATCTTTTGTTGTTTTTAAAGTTGTTCTAGGTAGAGCTTGTCCTTAAGTTCTGCAATAATAAAGAAAAGCAAGCAAACAAACAACTCAAGCATTTATAGTGGTTCCCCAATTTGGTACATCCACTTTCCATCCCACCTATCCAACTTATTGGTTGGACTCAGCACAAACTCCTTTACTACGCTACTCAGAGCTTATGGCTTAGTCCCACAACCTTACACACATATTTTTTATAGAATCCAACTCAGAACCACAAAGTTTCTTACCTCAGAGCTTTGCAGAACTCCTACAGTTCAGTAATCCAGAGTTCACCTACCTCAGCCTTATTTTTAAGGCCTACACTCAGGCTTTTCAGCCCTAGAGTATCAAGCACACAGCCTTACTCTCAGAGTGTTAAAACTCCAACAACTCAGCACCCTTTCTGGTACCTGCAGCTCAGCCTCCTCCATGGCCTACAATCTCAATGACAATCTTGTCACTTATAGCTCATTGACACTTCAGTCACCTACCTCAGACACAAGGCACTACACTCAGGCTGGGAGGACAGTCCAACCTCAAATCCACACTTGGATCCTACCTCAGAGGGCAACACTCTCCTACCTCAAACAGTTAAGACCTACAGCTTAGATCCTCACTTGGATCCTACCTCAGTGCCCCAACAGGGCACCTATCTTAGTGACAAATTTGTCACATACAGATCAGGCACAAAGTGCCATACACTTAGATTCAGGAAGCCTAACTCCTGTAGGAAATTAATACAATAAGTTGAATAAAATAAAACAAATGTCTCAAAGAAATTTCTCTGTGTCAACTTTGCTGGACTGAGCATATTTCAGTCCAGCTCACTTGCTGTGGAAGAAAACAGCCTTCTTCTACATCTATCCCTTTTTTACTGCTGCACAGATGAGCAACTATCGGCTTGCTGAAGAGATGAATTAGCTACACTGTTCTGATGAGAACTAACTTGCTGAACTTTGTAGTGCTTCAGCTATCTTTATCTTCCCTCAGGCTATCTCGGCTGGACTTTAGCTTTCAAGCTTGAAGGGAAGAAAAATGTCTAGCCGCCTCTTTCAAAATCTCTTTCTGTATTCGTTTGATTCGTTAACCCTAATCCCTTTTATATTTCCCCTTTTCTATGCGTTGATTTGAATAAATCGACACAATAGTATGTGGGACCCCCAAGGATTGGTAAGTGCCATCTCCATTAGAAAGGGATAAAATATCTTTCGGCGCTGTAGCAGCATTCACGCAATGGCTTCTCGTAATTTTGACTTTCATGACTTCAACAATGGTCATCAACATCTAGACTTAGAAAATTTTCCAGAATTCCATCAAGAGTTGAGTGATATTAAGACACTCAATGCCGTCAGCCCTGTCTCTCTGAGTTTCCGGACTTAGAAATTTCCCTGGCTTTGTCTCAGTGGTTTTGTCTCAGCGGTCTCAGTGGTAGCTGAGACAAGCCTTTGTCTCAGCGCTTTCTTCTTATCAGCTATCTCAGCAGTTTTTGCTCTCAATTGTCTCAGCGGCTTTAGTCTCAGCGCTTCCTTCTTTATTAGAAGCATTGAGTGAACCTGCTTCACACAACGCTTCTGTACTTAGAAAAAACCCAACCAATTTTGTCTCTATTGTCTCAGTAGTCTCAGCGTCATCTTCTCAGTTGTCTTAGCTGTCTCAATGCCTTCTTCTCAGCGGTCTCAACGCTTTTGCCTTAGATATATTTTCTGGCTTTAGAAACGTTTGACGATCTGTAAGCTAAGCTCGACGAACGTTAATCTTCTCAGCGATCTTAGCGCTTTTTGCCTTAGTTGATTTTTCTGGCTGTAGCTTAACAAGTGTTGAGCTGAGTTCGACGATTTGTAAGCTGAGTTCAACGAGCTTCAAGATGAGCTTGATGAAATTTGAAACCTGAACTCTTGTGCTTATCCCAAAGAATGTTGACCTGAGCTCGATGACTAGTAAGATGAGTTCAACGATTTGTAAGTTGAGCTCGACGAACTTCAAGCTGCGCTCAATGAAAGTTGAAACCTGAACTCTTGTGCTTATTCCAAAGAATGTTGACCTGAGCTCGATGACTAGTAAGCTGAGTTCGATGATTTTTAAGCTGAGCTTGACGAACTTCAAGCTGAGCTCAACAAAAGTTGAAACCTAAACTCTTGTGCTTATCCCACTGAATGTTGAGTTGTGCTCGACGTTCAGCAAGCTGAGTTCAACGAACTCTGAGCAGAGTTCGACGAAATTTAAGTTTACTACTTAACGTATTTCTTCACATGTCCAATCATGGACTACTTGCATGCATGAACTAAAGCACATATCAAATACATTATGTGTGTATGTCATTGACCCATCTGACTTCTTACAAATCTTGGATATTGGTATCTATAGACCCAACAATCTCCCCCTATTTGAAGAAGTCAAAACACTACAGGTCATTGATAACACAACATATCATAATAACAAAATTTAACAGTAGTATAGTGTGGAAGTGTTACCATTTATCTAGCCAGTGGAGAATAACTTACTCCCCCTGGCATGTTGTCATCCTTACTGTTCCACTTGTCTGCACTTCTCATCCCTTGACTGCTTTCCTTACCCTTTTTAACTTCTGCAATAGAGAGCATACTGATAGATTTTTCTCCCCTTATATATCTCACTGTGACTAAAACTAGTTCAGCTGTCGGGCTACTCAACAGTTGCACACTATCTTCAGTTCCTGCAAAATGAACAGTGCAGCATATGGTTGAAGAGAGAATTGAAGCTACACAAGATTCAGCATGCCCAATTCAAATTTGAAGGTGTTGAACTTGGCTTCATTTAGTGGCTTAGTGAAGATATCAGTCACTTGCTTGTCTGTGGAGACTAATTTAAGGGAGATGTCTTCCCTTTCCATATGTTCTCTAATGAAATGATACATAATTTCTATATGCTTAGTCCTGCTATGGGAGATAGGATTCCTATCTATAGAAATTGCACTAGTATAATCACAAAAGAGTGGAGTTCTACTTATCTGAATATTGTAGTCCTGAAGTTGATGCTGGATCCACAGTAATTGAGCACAACAGCTTCCACCTAAAATATACTCTGACTCTGTAGTTTAGATTGCAACACTTGTTTGTTTTTTGCTGCTCCAAGAGACAAGCTGTAACAACCCAAATCCCAAAGTTGGGTTCACGTTGGGCAACACAGCCTGGGATACGGGCGTGTCCCAAGCCGTGTCATGCTCTGTGAACTCAAGTGGGTCTCGAGTGGGTCTCGAGTGGGTCTCGAGTGGGTCTTAAGTGGGTATCGAGTGGGTCTCGAGTGTGTCTTGAGTGAGCCACACATCGTAGGACATGGGCGTTTTTGAGGCTGTGTCCTCCTCTGGGTCGACGAACTCCACTCGATGAAATGCACTCGACGATTCTCGAGAGGTGGGTACACGGCCTATGATACAGGAGGGTCAGAGGCCGTATCTTCTATATTTATGGTCAGGGTTGGGCACATGACCTGTGACACGGGCGTATCATAAGTTGTGTGTAAGACCCCCCCCCTCCCGGAACGCAAAATACAGCACGAAGGGGGTCTTATGCCCAAAACAGCCGCCTTGTGGTAACATCATCCACATGCTAACCTGTACCACAAGACGCCTATCCTACCGGCTATATCAAATACCAACCAAATGCCAACCCAATCAAAACATTATAGAAGTCAATCCACATAAAAGTAATACAAGTCCAAAGTATAATAAGGAAAGAAGCTAATAATAATCTTCTTAAGTATCAGAGTACAGCTAAAACATGCCCAAAGGGCTACATCAAAACCTCTCAAAACTCACATCGGTGACTGACGGTAACGATGACATCGTACCTTCAGGCCCTGTCGTCCTGGCCTGGCTGTCCTGCTGCAAAGTCTACAGCTGCTCTACCAGTGAGATTTCCTCCTAAAAAGGAAGATGTAGCAACTGTTATTCAAAAGACTAAGTGGCTTTCACATCCGCTCCCACGGTGACTACTCGGCACCGGGCGGAGAAAGGAACGAGGGTACAATATATAAACAACAATATAAATAATTATAAGCAGATGGAATAAGTACATAAGATGTGAACAACAATAGAAGAAATGTACAATATCATTAACAGCAGACAATTCTTGTAATTCTACAAAAGTTATATCAATCCCTCGAGTATATTGACCTACAACAGGAAAGTAACATCACTTATAAGAATGCTCATGCAGAATTATAAGTTAAGGATCGGTTTAAAAGTAAAGTAACTCATTGTATAAGAGTACCCATACAAACTTATATGATGAGGATCTTGTGTATGTAATGTATTGTAATGGTATGTATGCAATGCAATGACTCACCCATGATCACGTACATGCAATCGCTATGTCGACACAGACTTGAAGTTCTTGTTATTCGAGCAGTTAGCTAACCTCATAGGCGTCAACCGTCGTGTTCAGGCAGTGACAGTAGAGCGGGCTTCTATACTACTAAGCGGGTATCCACACTATCTTGCTTAGGTCTCCATACCCCTCAACGCTAAGAACACAACATCAAAGCTCACATGCGTACTACGGCTTAGTGGGAGACTCGGGTAGATGTGCACCGAGAACCAAGCCCCGGCCTGGCCTATATTGTGACCCAGAAGGAGACTCGGAAAAAGTAAGAGGACCAAGCCCAACCATTCACTTGGCATCGATGGAGCCCCAGGAAATGAGCATTGAGGACCAAGCCATACTACCCAAGGTCTAACTGTCAACTCCCATCACTGTGATGACTAGTGAGACCGTAGACCTGCCACACTATCCTTAACCCAGGATTACGACATTGCGTGTCGAGTCACACCGCTTTCCAATTCATATTATCGTGACACGGAAGGAGCCTCGGGAATGAACACTGAGGACCATGCCCAACCGTCCATTTATGACTCTTCTCAACACTATCCAAACCAGTGTGGTCAAACACCCACACTTACATCCTCTCACAATGCTACCCGTAGGGAGACACCACTCTAAGCATCGGACTACTAAACTCATTCCGTTAAATAATTATTCACATGGCCATAAATTAGCATCCTACACTTCATTTCCAAATGACTTCAACACATTGTTAGCATGATGCACATTTCTATTGGTTCACCAATTTCTACTGAATCGTTTTGTTTAAGTACGATTCACTTCCCAAATCATTTACGTGGGATCCATTGATCAAACTATATCATGCATTGAACTATGATGGTTAACATAAAGGAGTTCACCCAACCACAATGTCAATTTGCTACATTGTCACTACCGAGTCCAAACCACATTCTACACCAACCCCAGAATTTTAGGTGTAGGACACCTTCTAGACAGCAACTTTGATCGGAGATTCTTTAGGTTACAAGAATCCGGTGAAGGCATGTAACCACTCGTTGAAAGGTCTTTCCATGGGATATAATTTCATGTTAAGACAACAACCCAGATCCGAGAGTAACACACTTGAAAACGGCTTTAAAATCCACTATGTACAGAACAAAGTTTCTGCACGCTTAGTTTGTCAGCCGTCAATTTCGTTAAAACTTTCCTGTAGCTATATACTTCGCTTGATGTAGTTCAACCACTCGTTGGAAAGGTATTTTCAAGAACTTCGACTTTCATGTTTAGTCGAAAGCGCAGTTCTAGCCATATCACACTTGAAAAAGGCCAAGAAGATCGATGTGTGCAGAACATAGATTTCTTCATGCATCTTAAGGTAGAATGAATGACATCAGTTCATCTTCCTCCTCAAGCTGAACTTTCCCCAAATCACATCCAGACTTCCTCCTCCCTTATTCACCATTCTAAGGCCATATTTCTTCACGAAACCATCCTCAACCATCACATAGAAGGGGGAGAGGTTGAAGACTTCTAAACCATAGAACACAAGTCCTAGAGTGGCCTTTCCTAGAAATGTTCTTATCTCAAATCAAGACTCTATTGAGTTGATATCACTCCTAAGAAATAACTAGAGATCTAGTACCAAGGGAGAGGGGAGGAAGCTCACCTCATTTCCAGTGTTTCCACTATTTCCGGCCAAGGATCTTGTCACTCTTCTCGGCGGCATCTTCTTCGCCTCGGAGGCGGCGGTTCTTCACGGGATGAAGACTTGCTCCAGCACCTTCTTCCTCCTCTCCAATAGTTTTTCTAGCGAAAGGCTTGCAATGAAGAATGAAAATGGCTAGGGTTTCATTTCCCCCTTATATGTGGAAATGACACGGGTAGGGCTATGCCGGTGTCCTTACTCGTATCCTACTCGAGTGAAGCATCGTCGACGGTTCGACTGCCGTTTCGATACCCAAACACAGGTAGGGACACGCCCGTATCTCTACCCATGTCCAAGTGACACGGCCGTGTTGCTGACTGTGTCCTACTCGGGACATGCTTCGTCGAGTTCTGCTTAACACACATGGGTAGGGACACACCCGTGTCCCTACCCGTGTCCTCCTCGGGACACATCTCGTCGAGCTCTACTCGACACACACACGGGTAGGGACACGCCTGTGTCTCTACCCGTGTCCTCCTCTATACACATCTCGTCGAGCACAACTCAACACACATGGGTAGGGACACTCCATGTCTCTACCTTGTCCTCATACACACGAGTAGTGGCACGCCCGTATCACTACCCGTGTCCTTCTCTAGAATACGTCGAGTCGTCGACTCAAGTACTGGGTGGACACACATGAGTAGAGACACGGCCGTGTCTCTACCCGTGTCCTTCAATGGGCTGACTTCACCTCCCCTGCACAAGTGTAAGCCTAGCTGCCAGCACTTCCCTGAGCCCAAATCAGCTCTTTTGACTCAAAAGCGCGCACGAGGGGCCTATCGCCAATCGAGACATTACAAATCCTATAAACAAAATAAAAGATTTCGTCCCCGAAATCAGGCTAAGGCTATGGGGAGAGAAAAACATAAAATAAAATAAAATATGCTTTTAAAAATTACCTTGAGCGAACAACTCTGGGTAGCGCTTTTGCATCAAATCCACCGGCTCCCATGTATACTCATCCTTCCCATGATTAGACCACAACACCTTTACCGAAGGGACACTCTTGCGGTGCAAAATCCTCGTCTCGTTGTCTACAATCCACACTGGCTCTAGTCGTACAGACCTATCAGTCAGTAGTGCACCATCTGTGGTGGGGATATATTGATCGGGTCGAAAAAGTGCCTTTCGAAGTGACAACACAATGAACACGTCGTGAAGATTCTCTAGCTCTTGTGGTAACTCCAACCGATAGGCCAAGGGGTCAATTCTTTCTAATATAGTGTAAGGCCCAACGTACCTTGGGCTGAGCTTTTTCACACCTCGCACCCGTGACACTCCATGCATCGGCCGGATTTTCAGAAATGCTTTATCACCCACTCGAAATTCCACCATCCAATGCTTTGCATTATAATATTTTGCCTGCCGACTTTGAGCCTCAAGCATATGGTCCCATATTAGTGTAACAGCCACATCAGTATCATCAATGTACTCAATTTCCAAAGCCTTCAGGTCTTCATCTTTTGTAACAACCCCATCCGTTCATATGGTATATCCTAGAAGGTCCGGCCGGGGCCCCACAGCATATATCACAAAACAGGCGGTGAAGGTACGTGATGATATCAGAGCAACACAGCGTATCTTAACACACTACATTCTATCGGAAGCCTATACTCACACTTGAACTCCACACTTGAATGTCCATCATATAAAACAACTCCACATTGTATATATCATAGGAATGTCTTACAACATGTAAACATCATTGGCCTTATGGCCTTACAAGGCTTTCAAACAGTGGACTAAACATTGGCGCGCAGGCCTACCATAATTAAAGAAAACACAACAAGAATTCCAAATAGCCTTTGCGGGCTAGCAGTAGCAGCAGCAGGGATCTCAACCTTTGTGCATCCCGCTTGGCTCTCCAGCACCTGTACAGGGACAATCCACCCAACGGTGGCAAACAGAAACAACGGTCAGCGTTCAGCTGACCAAATTATAACGACCCTACTCCTTTTCTCAGGGCAGCGGTAATCTTCCCTGCAGGCATAGGATATCACAAGCATGGCAATATATCTCATATAAGGTGCTTTTACGCACACATGCCGTCACAACCGTTTGCCACACGACCCAACGGTCCGTGCACTCAGGGCACATTCTTGGTGTTCTGGCAAAGCACTTGCCCACCACCGTATCAGGGTCACAACCCAACGGTAACTCTCTTGAGCATTTAATCCATGGCGTGCAGCCGGAGTTCTAGTCTTACTACACCGGGATGGCCCGTAGCTCCCCATTGTGTCATGGCGTGCATGACTAAGACTCTTGCTATGCGCTCCAACAGACCACATATTCTGGTCCACGTCGGACAGACATAACGCAGGTTGGATCCTCCACCCCCCGTTGCTCAAATCGCCTTGCCTTCACCGAGTACGACATACTCGCGGCTTAATCAAAGGCGCGGGTCGGTCTCACCTATCATATTCTTGGCATTCAGCCTAGGTATTTTTCGTACACCCATTCATCTCACAACCTTAGCCGGTCTTTCCTGGGTACAACAGTACTTCTTGTTCCTCATTCACAGGTACGACACCGCAATAGCATAAACATACACGGATAGTTTCCTGGATTACCACTCCAGTACTTCATGCTACTACCCTTCACAGGCATAACCCCTTGAGTCCTTAAACTACACGTTTATCACAGATTCTTCTCCGATTCGTATGCAACATCACCAATCCAGACCAACCTGTCCAGATGGGCTTCACACAGCATGCCTATTCCGTACTCCAATTCCGGATTTATATGCCAAGAAAAGGGGATTTCATGAATCACCCAAAGATTCCCAACATCAGCCACCTCTTTGTGGGGGAAACACAAACATATGCCAAAAATGAAGCCTTCAAATGGCTAGGAAGAAAAGTGATTACCCTTGAAGACCGCTTCGGTTCCATGAAGTTCCTAGTTGGCTACAAAGAGGTTTTCCTCCACAAAATTGACACTTTCAAGTTCCACCAGCAGCAGACCCTTCTTATTCTTCCTCCTTCTTCTTCTCCCTTTCTCTCTCTTAACGTTTTAGAAAGATGAAGGCAATATTCAAATGAGCATATGTTCTCAGTTTTCGGCCTTGAGGAAACAGGAAAGAAGCTCAGCCCTTGGATCCCAGCTGAATGAATGGACGGCCACAATTTTGCCAGAAAAGCCTATTTTTCCTGACATGTCCTGTGACATGACCGTGTCCCAGGTTGTGTGCCTCAAGCGGTGCTCAACCGACTTATCCAGACTAGTAACACGCCCATAAGACACGCCCGTGTCGTGGGCTGTGTCACACAACACGCCTTCAGACACGCCCGTGTCTGTGGCCGTGTTAATTAGGCTAAAAAAAATCTCAAAATCACTCGAGACTCACACGGCCTATGACACGCTCATGTCCCAGGCTGTGTGCCCATACACGGCACTCGACACGCCCCAGCTCAAATCGAACTAAAGGGACACGCCCTATGACACGCCCGTGTCATAGACCGTGTTCACTGCACTCGACAAATGTCGACGACATCTCGAAACTCGACACTCGACGATCGTCGAGCAACATTTGTCGACAGAAGGACACGCCCGTGTCCCAGGCCATGTCACCCGAAAATTTGCCTGTTGATAAAAATTGGGCTGTTACAACCCTCCCCTCCTACAAAAATTTCGTCCTCGAAATTAGTACAAAGGAAGGCAACCAGCAATTAGCAACCAAATAGTGATAACCTTAAAAATTCTCATATGACAACAACATTCTCTCCACAGATTACAGAAACAGCTCGGGAAACTCCTCTCGCATGGTTTGCACTCTCTCCCATGTAAGTTCCTCACGGCCGCAGTTGTCCCACCGGACTTTCACCATGCCGACCATCTTGTTCCGCAACTGTTTCTCGGCTCGATCCTCGATCTGCATGGGTCTAACTCTCGTTGTTAGCCCATAGTCCACCGACACATGATAATCCGCGATCACTTGAGCTGGATCTTTAACGGCCTCCAAAGCATGAGATGTGAAAGACATCATGTAATCCACCCAAGTCTGCTGACAGAGCTAGCCGATATGCCGCCTCTCCGATGCGCTCAACCACTTCAAAGGGACCAAAATATCTTGGACTCAACTTTCTCAAACGTTGAATCCTGGAGACACCTTTGAAGGGCTTGATCTTCAAATAGACCCAATCGCCAACTGCAAATTTCATGTTCCGGTGCTTGGCATTGTAGTACTTTGCTTGACGATCGTGGGCTATAAGTAGCCTCTCTCGAATAGTCTGAATGGTTGAATTTTCTTCGTCAACCTCATTTGGTTTATAAACTCGAGCTTCGCCCGCTTCTACCCAAGCCAAGGGAGTACGACACTTCCTTCCATATAGCGCTTCATATGGTGCCATCCCAATGCTCGCCCGGTAGCTGTTATTATATGCAAACTCCACCATATAGAGATGATCTTCCCATCTCTTTCCGAAGTCAAGGGCGCACATCCGGAGCATGTCCTCCATCGTTCTGTTGGTACATTTAGTTTGGCCATCCGTTTGGGGATGAAAGGCCGTACTGAAAGTCAACTTCGTGCCCAACAGTCGGTGAACTAGCCTCCAGTCATTTGACGTGAATCACCCATCTCGATCACTGACGATGCTCCGAGGAACACCGTGAAGCAGTACAATCTGGTAAACATATAATTTTGCCAAACTTTCGACTGAATCATCTCGCCTGTTTGGGAGAAAATGTGACACTTTAGTTAGTCGGTCAACAATCACCCAAATGGATTCATTTCCTCGCTGCGATCTCGACAATCCGTGCACAAAATCCATGGAAATATCATCAAATTTCTACTCTGGGATCGGCAGCGACTTCAAATAACCGCCCGGCTTTTGACATTCCGCCTTCACCATCGCACATGTTTGGCATTTGGCCACATAAAGGGCAACATCTCTCTTTAGCCCTGGCCACCAGAATAGCTTTTGCATATCATTGAACATCTTTGTGCTCCCGGGCTGAATGGAATACTTTGTATAATGCGCATCATACTTCAATTCTTCCCGCAATTCACCCACATTTGGGACGCACAAACGACCCTCTTTTCGCAAAATACCGTCATTCCAGGAGAATTTGCACTCTGGCCCTTCGTTACCATAGCGTAAGAGATCTTTATCCAACTCCATTGCCCGTCGAACTCGGTCCGCAAGGCCGCATTTCACCTCCGTCCAGTTCAAACATGCATTGGCAGTGACATTTTTGTCAAGACAATATATCTCTAATGCATCCAACTCCTGGATAAGACGTTCATCAAGCCTTTGTAACCAACTCGCTCTAGACGGAGCCCTCCGACTCAAGGCATCCGCAACAACATTCCCCTTCCCGGGAGTATAGTGAATTTCAAAAGTGTAGTCCCCAAGGAACTCCAACCACCTTCGTTGTCCCATGTTCAAATCTTTCTGCTCCAATAGGTACTTTAGGCTATTGTGATCTGTATAGATTTCCACCTTCACTCCATAAAGGTAGTGTCGCCATAACTTTAGTGCAAAAATCACCGCCGCTAACTCCAAGTCATGGACAGGATAATTTCGCTCGTGCACCTTCATCTTTCATGAGCCATAAGCAATTACCTTTCCATTCTACAGAAAAACGCAGCCCAAGTCGCTCCCTGAGGCATCAATATAAATAACAAATCCATTGGTGCCACTTGGCGAAGACAACACCGGCGCCGTGGTCAACCGAACTTTCAGCTCATCAAAAGCTTGTGCGCACTCTGGCATCCAAACGAACTTCTGATCTTTTCACGTCAACGTTGTTAGCGGCAAAGCAATCCGTGAGAAGTTTTCCACAAATCTTCAGTAGTAGCCCGCAAGTCCAAGGAAACTCCTGACCTCGGCCACGGAAGACAACATTGGCCACTCTTGTATGGCCCTTATCTTCACTAGATCTACTGCAATGCCCTCTCCACTCACCACATGGCCCAGAAAAGCCACCAATGATAGACAAAACTCGCACGTCGAGAACTTGACATAGAGCTGATATTGCCTCAATGTATTTAACACCAACCGCAAGTGAGTCTCATGCTCAGCTTTTGACTTCGAGTACAACATTATATCATCAATGAACACGATCACAAACAGATCCAGGTACTCTCGGAACGTGCGGTGCATCAAATCCATAAACACCGAGGGTGCATTACATAGTCAAAATGGCATGACTGTGAACTCATAGTGCCCGTAACACATTCCAAATGCGGTTTTGGGAATGTCATCTTCCCGAATTCTCAACTGGTAATAACCAGACTTCAGGTCCAACTTCGAATAGATGGTCGAGCCCACCAGCTGATTGAATAACTCATCAATCCGGGGTATCGGATATTTATTCTTCCCGGTCAGCTTATTTAGTTCACGGTAGTCAATACATAACCGCAACCCACCATCTTTCTTCTTTACAAAAAGCATAGGCGCGTTCCAGGGTGACATGCTTGGGCGTATATAACCTTGCTCCAGCAATTCTTGTAGTTGGACTTTTAACTCAGCCATCTCTTTCGGCGCGACGCAATATGGCGAGCGGGCCACAGGTTTCACACCTGGCACCAACTCGATCGTGAAGTCAATCTCCCACTAGGGTGGTAGCCCAGGGAGATCCGTGGGAAACACATCTGTAAATTCCGCCACAATCGGAACCGCGCACACACTGGACTTAGGCTCAACAGCCTGAAACAGTGCTAAGTAACACTCTGCACCCTTCCGAACATCCTTGACTACCTGTAGTGCAGACATCAACGTCCCGCCCACTCCTCGCATACCCGCGAACTTTGTCTCCTGTTCGGTATTCGGGCCCAACGTGATCTCTTTGGACTGACAATCAATCATGGCATGCTGCTCTGCAAGCCAATCCATACCAAAAGCACGTCAAATTCCGATATTGGCAATACAGAAGCAGTCAAACAGAAATCCCTACTTCCTTTTTGGACCGCCACATCACAAGCTTGATCCGCAAGCATCCAACAGCCATTCGGCTACACCACTCTGACGCTATCTGTCTTTGCACAACTAGGTATCCCAAGCCGCATTATAAACTCGCTAGACAGAAAAGAATGCGACGCACCCGTATCAAACAGTGCTCGCGCCAGCGTGTCCTGAATCATCACAAAGCCTGTGACAATCATGTCACACACACAAACCACAAGCACATATGCACGAAGCAAAGCATATAAGCAATAGCATATGCAAAACTAAACTCATACCTGTGACGATGTCACTCTGCTTGATGGCCTCCAGCAGGCCAAGATTGTAGACTCGGGGCTGCGCCTGCGAGGCAGAGGAGTCCATGACTGCCTTGCCCTTCTCCACATACGACTCTCCCGCCTTCTTTTCAGTCTTTGGCGACATCCGACAATCTCGAGAGATATGCCCCACCCGGCCACAATTATAGCATATACGAGTATCCAGCTTTGAGGTAGCCCCCGAAGTTGCTCCTGATGTAACTGATGAAGGAGCTTGTCCACTTGTCTTAGACTTCTTGCCCCATTTCTTCTTATAAAATTGTTTCCCAGATCGGGGCAGCTTCCACTCCGGTTGTGTCACAGCCAAAGCTCTCTTCCCCTGCACCCTCTTCATATCCTTTTGTAGTGCGCTCGCAGTGTCGACCAACGCTTGGAAGCCTTGGTTCACAAAACTAGAAACCAGGAACCTCAACTCGTCCCTCAGTCCTTCATAGAATCGATTTTTCTTCCTCTGCTCATCAGCAAAAATAGAAACCGCATACCGCCCTAAGCGAGTAAACTCAAGCAGGTACGCATCAATACTGTCATCACCTTGCGTCAGCCTTTGGAATTCATTCTCCATCTCAATCCGTTGCGCCGCAGGAAGGTGCTTCGCTAGGAAGAGTTGAGATAATTCTTCCATCGATACTTGTGTTAAGGGACGACCCGCCAAGTGATGCAACTCCATCTCATCCCACCACAATCTATCTTCTCCTTCAAGCAGGAAGGTAGCTAAGGTGACTTTCTGGTGCTCCTCCGACCCAATCGCCGTCATGATTTGCTTGACGCGTGATAGCCAATCCTCAGCATGCGTAGGAGTTCCCGCTCCCGAAAACGTAGGTGGGTGGAAACTCATAAATCGCGCCAGCTGCTTCTCAGCCACTCGAGGAGCCACATCCACTACAGGTTCAGGCCTTGCCGCCACCTGTTCTGGACTCACAGCTGGTTGTTCCTACCCAAGTGGCCGGCCTTGGATCATGGCAAATAAAGACTCAGCAACTAAACGTACATGTTCCGCAGACGGTGGAGGTGTAGGCACCGCGGCTGGTGCCATACTTTCATCAGAATGCTGGGGCTCTGACTACCCAGCTCCACTCCGTGTCACCTAAAGGTGGACAAGACACACACATTAGCGGCCTTACACAAGCAAATAACCCAAAATAGGAACACGCAGGTTCCCCAAACACAACAAATTACATTCCTTTCATGGACATTGAGGAGTTCACTCGTAAAACCGTAGTTTGCACAAACACGTGCTCGCCACCCCACAAAAGAAGTTGACCACGACGTCAAGAGAAAAAGACCGAGACCTCTGATACCAAAACTGTAACAACCTCATCCGTTCATATGGTATATCCTAGAAGGTCCGGTCGGGGCCCCACAGCATATATCACAAAACAGGCGGTGAAGGTACGGGATGATATCAGAGCAACATAGCACATCTTAACACACTACATTCTAGCGGAAGCCTATACTCACACTTGAACTCCACACTTGAATGTCCATCATATAAAATAACTCCACATTGTATATATCATAGGAATGTCTTACAACATGTAAACATCATTAGCCTTATGGCCTTACAAGGCTTTCAAACAGTGGCCTAAACATTGGCGCGCAGGCCGGCCACAATAAAAGAAAACACAACAAGCATTCCAAATAGCCTTCGCGGGCTAGCAGTAGCATCAGTAGTAGCAGCGAGGACCTCAACCTTTGTGCATCCCGCTTGGCTCTCCAGCACCTGTACAGGGACAATCCACCCAATGGTGGCAAACAGAAACAATGGTCAGCGTTCAGCTGACCAAATTATAACGACCCTACACCATTTCTCGGGGCAGCGGTAATCTTCCCTACAGGCATAACATATCACAAGCATGACAATATATCTCATATAAGGTTCTTTCACGCATACATGCCATCACAACCGTTTGCCACCCGGCCCAACGGTCCGTGCACTCAGGGCATATTCTTAGTGTTCTGGCAAAGCACTTGCCCACCACCGTATCAGGGTCACAACCCAATGGTAACTCTCTTGAGCATTTACTCCATGGCGTGCTGCCGGAGTTCTAGTCTTACTACACCGGGATGGCACGTATTCCCCCATTGTGTCATGGAGCACAGGCCTAAGACTCTTGCTATGCGCTCCAACAGACCACACCTTCTGGTCCACGTCGGACGAACATAATGCAGGTCGGATCCTCCACCCCCCGTTGCTCAAATCGCCTTGCCTTCACCAAGTACGGCGTACTCGTGGCTTAATCAAAGGCGCAGGTCGGTCTCACCAACCCTGTTCTTGGCATTAAGCCTGGGTATTTTTGTACACCCATTCCTCTCACAATCTTAGCGGGTCTTTTCTGGGCACACCAGTACTTCATATTCCTCGTTCACAGGTACGACACCGCAATAGCATAAACATACACGGATAGTTTCCTGGACTACCACTCCAGTACTTCCTGCTACTACCCTTCACGGGCATAACCTGTTGACTCCTTAAACTACATATTGATAATCTCCCCAGTGATTTTTGACTGGGATATGGATAGACTATCATCATCCTATTTTACTTGGAGTCCCAAGAAAAACTTTAATTCACCCATACTACTCATCTCAAACTTCCCCTGCATAAGTTTTGCAAACTTCCGGCAGAGGTTGTCATTAGTAGAGCCAAATATTATATCATCAACATAAATCTGTACTAAGATAATATTGCCCTTAGATTTCCTTAGGAATACGGTCTTGTCTATCTTCCCTCTTGAGAATTAATTCTCAATGTAGAAGGCAGACAATGTCTTGTACCATACTCTTGGGGCTTGCTTGAGCCCATAAAGAGCTTTCCTAAGTCTATATACAATAGTAGGAGGGTTAGAATCTACAAAATCTAGAGGCTGCTGAACATAAACCTCTTCCTTCAGGTCTCCATTCAGGAAGGCAGACTTGACATCCATCTGAAATACTTTGAATCCCTGGAAGGCTGCATATGCAAGGAACAGACTGATTGCTTCCAACCTTGCAACCGGGGCAAATGTCTGGTCATAATCAATCCCCTCTTCCTATTTATAGCCTTTGGCCAACAGTCTAGCTTTATTCTTTATTATAATGTCATTTTCATCAAGTTTATTTCTGTAGATCCACTTAACTCCAATGACATTGCGTCCATCTGGTCTGGAAACCATCTTCCAGACCTTGCACTTTTTGAATTGCTTCAGTTCTTCTTGCATTGCACTAATCCAGAATTTTTCCTAATTTGCTTCTTCAAATTTCTTGGGCTCTTCTTATGACAAGAAGCTGGAATAGAGAGCCGTGTTGAGACTCCTGCTTCTAGTATGTATATCTTGGCTAGCTTCACCAATTATCTAATCTAGAGGATGATTTTTCAGATATCTGACTGCAGGGGGCAGCCTGACAGCTTCCTGCTGATTACCAGTTTCTTCAGCAGGTTGGTCTTCATTTCCAGCTTGTCTGTCTTGTGCTTCCTCTGGATAGCATCCCTCTTCACATTCTTCTTGTATAGCTGGGTCTTTATCTTCGATGGTGATCTTTTCCATCATGACTTCTGTACCTGTAGAGCTAGGCAAAGAACTTGACATCTCGCTATCAATAATGCATGACTCATCAAACACTACATGGACATACTCTTCTACAACTTGATTTGCCAAGTTATAGACTCTATATGCCCTACTATTATTATTGTACCCAACAAATATCCCCTCATGGGATTTGGTATCGAACTTAGTCACTTTTGACTTACCATTGTCCAGGATGAAACACTTACAACCAAAGATACTGAAGTAGGATATGTTTGATTTTCTGCCCTTCAAGATCTCATAGGGAGTATTCTTGTGGTCTTTGGTGATAGAAGCCTTATTGAGCAAATGACATGCAGTATTAACTGCCTCAGCCTAAAAATATTCAAGGAAAGATGTGTTACTCAATAATGTTCTCCCAGCTTCTATGAGAGTCCTGTTTTTCCTCTCAACTAACCCATTTTTTTGTGGTGCTCTTGGGGAGGAGAATTCTTGATGAATCTCTTACTCTTCACAGAATGTAGTCATAGCAGCAGACTGAAACTCAGTTCCATGGTCACTTCTCATTTTGACCACAAAGCATGCAAGCTCATTCTGAATTTGCCTGACAAAATTTATAAGGATTTCAAGGGTTTCGTGTAAGACCCCTCCCCCTTACCAAGGAGGCTCCCGATCTTATGCCCGGAACCACCGTCTTACGGTGGCACTAACGCGCAGGTTAGTCGACACCGCAACACGCCGATTCTGCCGGATAATACGATCATATAACCTGTAGGCCAATATGAGAAATAAAAGTAATACATATCAGAGTACAACAAAGCTAGTCCACAGTCATAGTACAAATCATATATATATGAATGAAAGAGTACATAGTCCATAATGAGAATAATAAAGGAAGAGTAATAAGGGCTTATGCCCAGTACATTGTAACGCCCCCGATTTTTCTTTGTTTTGTTTGATCTTGGATTGGCGTTACGATGAGAAATTTCCGGCCTTTTGCTATTATAGAGCGTGGTCTTAGCTCTTTAGGTTCCTTGCGTAGCCTGGTTGTAGCCTGTTAGCAAGATTCCCCAGCTAGCTGGAGTCTGTTTTGGTGACTCGGTTGGGCCTCTTAGGGAATGCTTGTGTTTTGGCTTCGGAAGCTGTTAGCTCGAGTGTGCGATCGTCGGATGTTGTTTTCGACCTCATCGTTGTTTTCGTAGCTTGGGTGTTTAGCTACGGTGCAAGTTTTGGTCGAAGTCCGAGATCGTTTGCTTTTGCGTCGTTTCGACGTTTGTTTTGTTAGCTGTAATGTTTGCTGTGCTGTGCATGGCCTAGTTTGGCCGAGCCTTTTAGGCTGGTGCCTTGTCTTTTTTTTAGCTAATGAGTTAGTTGTTTTTTTGTGTATGTTTAGGTGACACGGCATGTGTCACGGGCGTGACCCAGGGCATGTCGAGTTTGCGTAGAGCTTTCGGTTGCGTGGTCAATGAAATTTGGTCGACGGGTGTTTTTTTGTAGGAACACGGCCTGTGACACGGGTGTGTCACAGGGCGTGTCCCCATTTGGTTCGTCGAGATGCTATCGATGATCATCGGGCGCTGTTTTAGTGAGTACACGACAGTGTCACGGGCGTGTCGTATCGGACATGGGGCGTGTCTCTCTCTGTTTGACGATCGACGCTCGACGATCGTCGAGCGGTGTCTGAGTTTGTACACGGCCTGTGACACGGGCGTGTCACAGGGCGTGTCCCCTGTTTCGTCGAGCTGAGATCGACGATCGTCGAGTGGGTAGATGTGTGAGTACACGCACCGTGACACAGGCGTGTCGAACCGGACACGGGCGTGTCACAGGCGTGTCTGGGGCGTGTTCCGTACTTTTTTACTGAGTGCTTCATTCTTATGCAGTGATTCATTTTTCCTCCTCATTTTCTTCGTTCCCGATTCTGGATAAGCTTCCAGCGGAGGGTTTTGGGAGGAGATGGTGTTGGGTTTTGGCCGGTGATTGCAGGAGGGTTAGAGCTCGATTTTCTCGCGCATTAGTGGATTTGGCTTGCTCACGTCTAGATCCTTCCTTCCATGTAAGTTTTTTCTTGATTTAGGGTTGATTTTAGGCGTTAAGAATTTCTGATTTCTTTTCTTCTTCCTCAAAGCTTCAATTTTGGTCTTTTAGGTGGCCGACCTTGCCGTCGGTGCCAAGCTTTGGAGATAGTTGTTGTTTTTCCTGGAGGTAGAGGAAAGTGTCTCCCTTGCCCTTGCCAAATTATTTCTAACCCTTACTCTGTTTTCATTCCTGTGCAATAGCTTTGTTTTCTTTATTTTCCTCCCTAGAAGTTAGAGCAGCAGGTTGAGTTGTTAAATCAAGCTTTAAATCAAGTGGTTGTTTCTTTACTTTCTAGATTTAAATCAAGCTTTCTCACTTTTTGTCTCGGTTTGGTGTCCAATGGGTAGCTAGAGTTAGGATAAGACTGCGTTTAGTTGTTGTTTAAGTTTAGTTGCGGTAGCCCCGAGTAGATAGGATGGAAGGGAGGGTTGGAATTAAATTTCCAACTCTCTGTTTCCACACGTTGAGAGAGTTTAGGATGCGGTTCTAACTAAAATTTACGTTTACCCTAAGTAGAAAGCGCTGACAGTGTTGAGTGAGCCGAGTTTACTCAACGCCTTCATCCAGCGTAGGCTTTGCGGCTAAGTATTTTGTTTTGGCGTAAAGTGAGTGGAGCTTACTCAACGCCGCGTCGAGTGGGCTCGATGTTTCTGCCTTGGGTTCGTGTGTTTCCTTAGGATTGTTAGTATGGCTTTTCCCTTTTCTCTAGGTGGGGGGGGGGGGTATTGGGTGTTCGGCTAGTTTTTGCATGCCGACTCTTGGGTTGTGGCAGGTGGTGGAGTTTTGGTGCCTCTAGAGGGGTGGTTTTATGTGGAAAGCTGTGGCCACCGCCTTTTTCCCCGGTTTGGGTTGGCATGTGTGGGACCCTAAAGATGCCACTGTTTGACCCCTTAGCCTTTTTTGGATCTGGTTTTGGTTATGTATTCAGATCCATGTTTTGACCACTGCCATTAACACACAAT
Source organism: Platanthera guangdongensis (assembly GCA_039583875.1). Classification (NCBI taxonomy): domain Eukaryota; kingdom Viridiplantae; phylum Streptophyta; class Magnoliopsida; order Asparagales; family Orchidaceae; genus Platanthera; species Platanthera guangdongensis. The sequence goes on from JBBWWR010000119.1 coordinate 98,531, forward strand.
TTAGGACTGTTAGCTCCTTTCCTATTCTATGGCTTTTTCTTTTGGCATATATGTATATGTCTTGCTGCTGTTGCAGGCTCTTTTGTAGGGCATGTTGCTTTTATTGGTCACACTTGGTATGCTTTGCTGTTCTTTAGATAGTGCTCTTTTCTTATTGTCCTCCCCTTTCTTGTGCTTATAGCATTTTTCATTGCCGGGTTGGTAAACTCTTCTTATTGCTCATAAATCTAATGCTCTATTTATCCTTTTGATTATTTTCTTGCTGAGGTGTTCTTTTCTTGAATGCCTTAGGTTCAGGTTGTAGCCAGTTTAGCGGCTAGTTCTTTTGGAGGGGCTTGCTTGTGGCCTCTTGGGTAGCTGAGATAGCTGATCCTCGATTTTGTGAGGTAGTTTTTTACCTTTCTGTATAGACATGCATACTCACAGTGGGTTCATATCAGGTTGTTGATGCCCACTGGTGGCTTCTTGCGATGCTAGGTATGAACTTAAACTACTATTTTTTCCTATTTGTGGTTGTTCACTTGCTTCTGGGAAGGATTTATGCTAGGTTGCATGTTAGGTATTTTAAACGCTAAATCATTATTATATGTATCTCATGCATGTCATATTTATAAAACTTAGACACTACTTTTCCTTTAGCGTAAAAAAACTACATCTTTATATAATATATTCACCTTAGAGTCGTGCATACCATGAGTCGTCCCTCGGGGACACTTATACTTATTTAGGATGTCAACTCAATTTAATCAAAGTATTTTCCGCTGCGTATAAATATACTTTTAATTGTGGACTAGCTGATCCACCGTGCCGAGGGATACGGCCATTAATCATAACTGGTTTTCTTTCATATTAATCTACGATTTTCCTTGAAATCTGAAGTCTGGAGTTTTTCCTGAACGTGTGCGGTTATCCCCTGCACGATGTGAAATCACGGCACGTATTTTCTCTTGCTCTGATACGATGTAACCGTAGAGAAAATGCGGGTTGTGACAGTTGGTATAAGAGGGAGGTTGCTTGGCAAATGGTCGGGCAACCTTTCCCTTATTTGCATTAATGGTTAGCGTCATACCATACACACACCGATATGTCATCAGCACGTCTTGGCTAAATCACGAACACTACACTCATGAGCATGAAGAAGTATACGGGGCATATTATGTATTATGGGATGCATAATATGTGTTTGTATATGGATCCACCATAGGAGGCAACATGTAAGGGTTATGTAGTATGGGATGGATAACCTCACCACATGAATGCGGCTAGCACGTTTTCTTTTTTTGTTGCATGGAAATGTTATGTAGTATGGGATGCATAACATTTTCATGTGTACGCCGCTCATGGCATACATTAAGGCCTTTTTAGAGTGCATTGCACGTCATGCATAGCATAACATTTCATAAGCCCAACGTGCCAAGCTAAAGATTTGCATGATGACATATGTACACACATGATTTTGAGTCAAAAAGTGTTGGAACACCCTATTACTGATTTGGGCAAGGATCACTATGTCTCTTAGGAAACCTATTTTGACCTCATTGTATAGATATAAAGGTCAATTAGAATTGAGTCTAAGGGTTAGTAGTTAGGTTTGGAAGATGCCCTCAAGACCAGAGTTTTTCAGTTTTGGAGACCAAGTCATTTCGTCGAGCTCAGTATGATGAATCGTCGAACTCCATTCGACGATCGTTGAGCTCACTTCGACGAATCATCAAACTCCATTCGACGATCTCTGAGCTCAACTTCAACGAGTCGTCGAACTCCATTCGACGATCTTCGAGCTCAGATCGACGTTCTTGACTCCAGTTTGATTCTCTATCTCTGAGCTTAGTTCGACGATAGTTGAGCTCAGATCGACGATCTCTGTTTCTATCTAAGACTAGTCTCTGAGCTCAGTTCAATGATAGTGGAGCTCAGTTCGATATTTTTCTGAAGAGTTAGACGTTTTTCAAGATTCAAATTCAGACAGTTGTGGAATTATTCTCAGCATTTATGTCAGAGATCCTGTAGCAGTTTTTTAATTAATCTGGAGCAAGTTTCAAGGAATTTTCAAGGAATGTTTTATTGGACTTTCCTCCAGAAGACAAATGCAGTTACGGAAGTCATTTATGACAGGCTAACGGCTATCATGGACAGAGGATCATTTCTATTCAGACAAAAGGAATAAAAGATCAGCTTTTTCATTCCTGCTGTAGAACATAGAACAACTTCTGCAACAACAATTCTCTGCAACAACAAGAATTACAGCTCTTACAATAACAATTACACAAGAGAAAGAAAGAGAGTTGCAGACATTCTCAGTCTTAAAAATTCATACAAGAACACACATCACAAAAGGAGATCAACTAACTGAAATTTTCAGATCTCTCTTGATTCAAGTGTTCAAAGGTCATCATCATTCAAGACTCCAGACACCACACATTTCAGTTGCTGCTGAAATCATCTATTGCTGGAGATCAAATCATTTGAAGGCCTATCACCCTACTACAAAGCTTCACTTCCTGAACAACTCAAGATCTCGGGGTGAGCTTTGACAACATCCACTATCTTCTCTCTGACTGTTGACAGAGAAGATCTTCTCATCCCCCTCTCTCTCTCTCTACTGTAAAGGCTTTTTCAAACTCCCTTCAAAAGTTGGTGATTGGTTTCTGAGACCTTATCAAAACTCAGTGGTGGCAAGACACCTGATCAAAAAATCTGGTTTGGTTTTTGAGCACCTTATTAAAAGCTCATTGGTGCCCAGGACACCTGATCAACTCATCCTGTAGTGGATTCCTACCTAGGGTGGTAGAAAAGAGGATGTACCCAGGTTTATTGGGGAACCACTATAGTTCCTTGTGTCATCTGGTTGCTTGTCTTTCTTTTGTTTCTGGCTGTGGTTTGTGATTGCTTTGTGATTGATCTGTGATTACTCTGTGGTTAGATTTACTTTATGTTATTTGCTTCCCTATTCACTTAGGAATACAACAACAGTTGTAAAAAGTTTTTAGCAAGCACCATACTCTATTCACCCCCCTCTAGAGTATATCAGATCTAACTTGCACTTTCAATTGCTATCAAAGCGAGGTTGGTTAAAAATACCACATCTCAGTGGTTGCACAGGCTAACACCTGAACCCAAAGATCCCTCCAGATAGATCTGCTTGTTTAAGTTTATTATTAGAATTATTTCTTCATAAAACATGGCCCAAAACAAAGATTATGCTAGCAACAGATCTCCAGTGTGCAATCTATCAAAGTTTGCACTTTGGAAGGCAAGGATTAGACTATACATGAACTATATTAATGAGGGCATTTTCAATTCTGTTTTGACAGTGTATCCAAGACCTCTAGAGAACACAAGTACAAGTGTTGTTCCACCTCCTTCAGGAACAGATGCAGAAATAAAGAAATGGAAATTGGCAGATGCAAAAGCTATGAACATTCTGGCCCAGACTATGTCTGATGAGATATTCCAAAAGGTAGCTGAATGCAACTCAGCAAAGGACATCTGGGACAAGCTATCTAAAATAGTCCCAGGATCAGCTGATGAGAGAAAAGACAAAAGATCTCACCTCATAACCCAATATGAGAATTTCAAGAAAGGAGAAGCTGAGTCGGTAGAAGACATGTATAACAGACTCAGTCTCATAGTCAATGAGCTGAAAACTTTGGACAAAGAGATCTCATTGACTGAGCTAAATGATAAAATCCTAATGTGCTTCCCAAGCACTTGGGTCTCAAGGATCTGGCCAATCAAGGATGCCAGAAGTCTAAATGAGATCACCACTGAAGCTCTCTTGGGCAAGCTCAAGTCTTATGAGCTGCTCATTAAGAATAGAGAAGAAGAACAGAAGGCTGTCTCACCAGCCACAAGAAAGGAAAAGTCAATAGCTTTCAAAGCCACTGAAGATCAGTCTGAAGACAAGTTCACAGGAAATGAGGAATTGCTAAGTCTACTGGCCAAAAGATTTTACAAAATGTCTAGAAAGGACTTCAGGAAAAGATCATACAAAGAGCATGACAAGTCAAGGTATGATAAATCAAATAACAAAAAGATTATCTGTTTTGGTTGCAGGAAAGCAGGCCACATTGTGCCTGACTGTCCAGAAAATAAAAACAAGGACAGAAAGGACAAGAAAGAAAGAAGAAAAGACAAGGACTTCAAGAAGAATAGCAATGGCAAACCCTCCTCCAGCAAGAACAAACACACAAGGAAGTGATTTGTTGCTGAAACTTGGAGTGAGACAGAAGAAGAATCAGAAGCTTCATCAAGCTCCAGTGATGATGAAGATGATGCTGAAGAAAAGGAATTCTGCACGATGGCTATCAATGCCTCACAACCCAATTCTGATGCAGAAGAGTTAGAGTCAGACTCAGAGACTCAATTTGAAGAGGACCAGGTAATAAGTTCCTTTGATTTTAACTCTGAGGACTTCAAGTATGAGTTTAAAGCACTATATTTTGACTTATTAAAATCTGAGAAGGAAATCATTTCTCTTAGAAATCAATTATCTGAACACAGTACTTTAAAATCAGAAAACCTCAAACTCTCTAAGGAGTTGGAGTGCTGTAGGGAGCAGATAGCTTCACTGAAACGTGAGATATCAGAGGCCAAGAAGCTTGAAGAATCCCTTAATGGGAGAAGTATCAAGCTAATGGACATCACAAGCATAGTGAACTCAAGATTCAATAGTACACTGGGCTTAGGTGCTTCATCCAGCCAACCTATAGTACTAATAACCCCAATTAAGTTTATCTCTGATAAAGGTAAGGGAGTTGTAGAGGTAGCTAGGAAAAATTCTGAATTACCTAAGAAAACAAGAGTTCAACAGAAATCGTCGAACGGAGCCAGACGATCGCCGAACGGAGATCAACGATTTCAGGCAAAATCATCGAACTCAGGTCGACGATCTCTAAACCCTGTACTCTGCCACAGTCGATCTTCGAACGGAGCTCAACGATCTGACCCAAGATCATCGAACTCATCTCAATGATCGTCGAGCAGAGATCAGAGCTTTGAAAACTCTTTCAAAGGTAAATCAAAATCCAAACCTAGGGGTCCTTCATCCCAAAGATTTAACCCTTATACTGAATGGATAATACATGCATGGAGATATCATCCTGAAGGTTATAAGAATCAACCAGGGATGTCATTTATTTCTAAATTTAAAGGTTATCAACCTAGGCCCAAGTTAAACTGGGTCAAAAACAAGTAAATTGCTTTATGTGCAGGTGAAGACCTATCCAACATCAAACCAGCAATGGTATTTGGATAGTGGGTGCTCCAAGCACATGATAGGAAGCAAGGACAATTTCAGATCCTTCAAAGCCAAGCTTTTACCCAAAGTCATATTTGGTGATTCAAACTTTGGACTAACAAAAGGATATGGTGCAGTCCAAATTGGCACATTCACATTCTAGAAAGTAGCCTATGTGGAAAGACTGAAGCACAACTTGATCAGCATCAGTCAACTATGTGATGAAGGCTATCAAGTGACTTTCAGCAAATCCTTATGCAAGATAAAATCAGAGGACAAAACAACTGTGTTGACAGGTAAAAGGAAAGGTAACATCTATTTAGTAGACTTTCTTTCAGCAGAAGTAGATATTTGCCTGTTTAATTCTATTTGTAGACCTAATGAGTTATGACATATGAGATTAGGACATATAAATCTTAGAACCATTGCTAGGCTATCCAAGGACAACCTTGTTAGAGGACAACCTTGTTAGAGGACTACCTTATGGCCCCTATAAGAAGGAAGGACTCTGCAGGGCTTGTTAATTAGGCAAGCAAACCAAAAATAGTTTCAAGTCACTTAATAAAAGTGATTCACCTAGGATTTTGTATCTGTTACACATGGATCTTTTTGGACCCATTACAGTACAAACTTAGGAGGGAAATCTTACACTTTAGTAGTTGTAGATGACTTTTCTAGATTCACATGGGTGTTCTTTCTGAGGAAAAAGTCTGATAACTTTAAGTGTTTGACAAAGTTTCTCAAATGCATACAGACTGAGTTCAATACTCACATTCCCTGATCCGAAGTGATCATGGGACAGAGTTTGATTCTCTTCTTATGCAAGAGTTCTGTTAGAGTGAAGGGATCAAGCACACTTTCTCAGCTCCTAGAACTCCTCAACAAAATGAGGTAGCTGAAAGGAAAAATACAACCCTTATTGAATCTGCCACTACATTGTTGTCAGATGCTCACCTTCCTCTATACTTTTGTGCAGAGGCAGTGAACACCTCCAACTATATGTTGAATAGAAGTTTAATACATAAACTAAAGGGCAAGACTTCCTATGAATTACTCAAAGGGAAGAAACCTAATGTAAACTTTTTTAGATTTTTTGGTTGTATCTGTTACATTCATAATAATGACAAGAAATATTTAGCAAAATTTCAAGCTAAAGCTGATGAAGGAGTGTTTCTGCGATACTCCATGATCAGTAAATCTTATAGGGTATATAATAAATCAACTCTTAAAATTGAAGAATCTGTTCATATATCTTTTGATGAATCTAACATGTCTTTCAAGGAGAAGAATACTTCTACCATAGAACCTTTGCAGGTACACTCTCTTGCTGAAGACTTAAACAGGTTACAAAACATTCAAAAAGAGGAAAGCAGTGAAGATGAAGAAGACATTCAACATCTTGAAGAGAAACTTCTTGAAGAGTCAGTTGTTGTACCACCAGAGGAAACAACAACACAGGTTGGTGAATAATCAACACCTCATGTTGATTTAGTAACATTAAGAGACCATCCAATTTCCCGAGTGATTGGAGACATCTCAGTTGGTGTGCAAACCAGAAATCAGGTCAACCAAAACCTGATGCACACTTGCTTCCTTTCTCAAATTGAACCTCAATCCATTCAAGATGTAGTGCAAAATCCACACTGGATCATTGCAATGCAAGAGGAGTTGCATCAATTTGAAAGGAACAAAGTTTGGGAACTAGTACAAAGGCCTAAGGATCACTCCATTGTTGGAACAAAGTGGGTATTCAGAAACAAATTGGATGATCAAGGAGTCATTGTAAGGAACAAGGCAAGGCTAGTTGCTCAAGGATACTCTCAATAAGAAGGGATAGATTATGACCAGACTTTTGCACCAGTTGCAAGGTTAGAGGCCATAAGAATCTTCTTAGCATATGCAGCACACAAAGGTTTCAAAGTATACCAGATGGATGTAAAGAGTGCTTTTCTCAATGGAGATATCAAAGAAGAATTCTATGTTAGACAACCCCCAGGTTTTATCTCTTCAACTCATCCTGATTATGTTTTCAAATTGCATAAAGCATTATATGGTCTAAAGCAAGCTCCTAGAGCATGGTATGAGACCCCAGCATGCTTTATTCTGAAAAATGAGTTTATAAGGGGTAGAGTAGACCAAACTCTCTTTATTAGAACCCATAAGTCCCATACCCTACTAGTACAAATCTATGTAGATGATATTATATTTTGTTCTACTGATTCAAATTTGTACAGAAGGTTCTCCAACCTAATGCATTCTAAATTTGAAATGAGTAGCATGGGTGAGCTATCCTTCTTTCTAGGATTGCAAATCAAACAACATGCTAAAGGCATATTTATTTCTCAAACAAAGTATGCAAAAGAATTGGTTAAGAAATTTGGTATGTCTGAAGCATCATGTATGAAAACAATTATGCCTACCAATGCTGTATTAGATGCTGATGAACATGGGAAACCTGTTGATCAGACAACATAAAGAGCAATGATTGGATCTTTATTGTACCTTACAGCTAGTATACCTGACATAATGTTTGCTACATGCATATGTGCTAGATTTCAAATGAGCCCTAGAGAGTCACACCTAACCTTAGTAAAAAGGATTCTTTGGTATGTAAAAAGTTGTCCAAATCTAGGTCTCTGGTATCCAAAAGATTCAGCATTTGACTTAACTGGATTTTCTGATCCTGATTATGCTGGATGCAAAATAGACAGGAAAAGCACCAGTGGAACTTGTCAATTTCTTGGTGACAGACTTGTCTCCTGGTTTTGCAAGAAACAAACATATGTGTCAACTTCAACTGCTGAAGCTGAGTATATAGCTGCAGGTAGTTGTTGTTCACAAATCTTGTGGATTCAAAACCAACTCCTAGACTATGACTACAACTTAGAAAAGTCAAAAATATTTTGTGATAATACCAGTGCTATTTCTATAGCACAAAATCCCGTCCTCCATAGTAGGACAAAACACATAGAAATTAGGCATCACTTTCTAAGAGATAATGTTGAGAAAAATAAAATTGAACTTCAATATATCCCAACTTATTTGCAAAGGGGAGATATTTTCACCAAACCCTTGGATGAAAAGAAACATACATTCTTCCTGAATCAGTTAGGAATGTTAGATGGAGTAAGTCTAAAATAAGATCCAAGATTTTCAAAACTCTAAAATTGACCAAGACTAGGCAAACATCTTAATTTTACTAGTGTATAGTGTGTTTTTGATCTTTGAACTGTGCTCGACGATTTTCCCCCAGATCATCGAACGGAGATCGACGACTTCCGAAATCATCGACCAGAGTTCAGCGCTTCTCAAATAGTGCTAAACTATCTTTTTCAGGTCAGCGATCGTCGTGCGGAGCTCGATGATTTTGTTTTCTGAACTATCATCGAATGGAGCTCGACGCACTCAAATATCATCGAACGGAGATCGACTCTATTGATGACCTTTCAGTTTCCTTTAGAATCCCAGATTATCGAACAGAGTTCAACGATCTTTCCTTTTCTGTGTCGAACCCTAATATAAAATTCATTTTTCGGCCGTCGTTCTCCCTTTGCGCTTTCGTACTTTCTGCAAATTTTCTCTTTCCCTCCAAACTTCTCTACACTTGGTCGTTTGTTTGTTAGTTTTTGCAGGAATCAATGGCCGTCTCAGTTGCAATCCTGGCCGCAATGAAATTTGATGCAGGTTTTGATATCGACATGGACTCTTTCAATAACAACGATCAAATTATCAAATATATTCTGGAACTTTTCAAGGAACAAAAGCTAGTTACCATAATGACTACCAGGATCAAATTAGCTGCAGATGAGATCAAGGAATGGGTGTATACTACCACAATCAGGATCAGAATACAGTGATTGGAACAATCTCAGGAACCCAGGTATCCCTAACCCCTGCTGCCTTAACAGAGGTTTTTGAATTGAAATCTGGAGAAGACTCTACTGAACTTTCTGGAGATGAGTTTTCTGATATGCTTGAAAGAATGGGACTTTCAGATCCAAACCCTAGCAAATTGCTAAAGAAAAATCTATCTGTTGAGTACAGATTTCTGGCTGATGTGGTTGGAAAGGTATTGTTGGCCAAACACTCAGCTCATGATACCATATCCAGGTATCAGCTCTGCTTGATGGGTACCCTTGTGGATAAGAAACAACTGAACTGGGGAGAAATTTTCTTTGACTTGATCAAGAAGAAGATTAACAAGAATTTTGTTAATTTTAGGAGGATATTAGGGCTGTTTCTTCAGAACAGATGCCTTGCACTGCTAGTTTCTAGTGGGATGCACATCAATGCCTCCAAGAGGCTCACATATGCCCAACAGGACTTCTGGCATTTCTACTTCAGGCACAAGGACTACTCCAGTAACTTCCCCTCAAGTTTCTGCCCCTGCAGAAGACTTGCCTGCTTCTTCTCCTCCTCCTCCACCTCTTGTTTCATCTACACCTGTCACATCCACCATAATAATTTCCACCCCATCTCCATCTTCCATTCCTTCTCCAACTCCACCTCTCACAGAAGAACTCTTCCATCCTCTACATCAATACCCTCACCTAGATATTGATTCATCCCCTCACATTCCATATTTCAATCTTATAGATGATTCCTATATGGATGATTCTCCCTCATCCCCTCCTGAGCCACCATCGTCATCTACCTCATACCAACAACTACTTCAGGATATCATTGCACAACCATCCTTAACACCATCTATTTCCAATCCACTATCTTCCATTTCCACAATTCCCATCTCTCAACCATCATTTCCACCATCCACAAGTTCTCCACCAACATCTCCTGCCGCCCCACCTTCAATTCCTACCTCTACTCAAGTCCCTCTTGAGCATGTAGATCTTCCAGCTCCTGCAGACAGGCTCTATGAGCTGATAGCTCCCAGACTATCACTCTTGATGGAGACCTCTTTGGCTCCACTTATAAAAACAGTTGAAGAACTGTCTGTCAGACTCTCCTCTCTTCTTCCTTCTCGGGCAATCCCATCTTATGGGTGCCTTGATCTAGTTGCCACTGAATCTAGGCAGGGGGAGATACCTCATGAAGTTGAAAGATTGCCTGCTGCTGCTATTACTTCAGTCCAAGCTCAAGCTCCAGTACCTTCAGTTGCAGTTATCACAGTGGACCTCAGGTCACTGTTATCAATTTTTGATTATGTTTATTTCAACTGTCTTCCAGTCCAGCAAACTGCAGTCCAGCAATCTGAAGATCTGTCTAAGGCCATTGTGCCTATTTCAAGCTGTGATACCAGCTTAATAAGATCTTTTATAAATTCCCTATATATTGCTGCTCCTTCTGTTTCTATTGCTCTTACTAATGCTGCTCCTACTGATAATGTTGATGTTTCTGATAGTTCTGATGTTGCTGCTGTTTTAGTATCTGAGGACATGCATATGACAGAGGCATTTATTCCTGAGCCTGCTGTTACTGCTGCTGTTGCTCCTTCTGATGTTGATTCTCCAGTTTCATCTGTTACTACTGCTGTTGTAGCTCCTGTTGCTGAAAGTGTTGTATCTGAATCTGCTGTCACAACTTCTTCTGCCAGTGCTACTTCTATTCCTCCTCCCGCTGTTGCTACTGCTACTATTGCTTTTTCTGCTGTCTCTCCTGCTCAGTCAGAACAACAAAAAGATTACCTCAAAAGGATTGATGCAGTGTATGATAATCCTCCAAGCTCAGACAGTGATCAGTTTAGGACTGACTCAGATGATTCCTCTGCTACAATTGCAAGGAAAAGAAAGGCCAGAAGCAAAGCAATGAAGAGAGTTCCTTCAGCAAAAGTGAAAGACATAAATGACATTCCATACTACATACTGCATGATTTCCCTATCACAGAACATTGGATGCAATACTCCAAAAATCAATTGAAGGCTATGAAGAAGAAGAGAAAATATGACAAAGGATCATCCCAGCTCAATCATCCTCCTCCTCATTCACCTGATGTAGGTTCAAGTGGAAGTTCTGCATTTCAACCTTCTGTCAGAAGCCAATCTTCATATCAACCTCAAGGAAGATTCCAATACAGAGGAAGTCAATCTAGAGGCTACCAGTCAAGAAGAGGAAATTACAGAGGAAATCAAAGAGAATTCCAAGTTTATTCTAAAGGATATTCCAGGCAACATCCTTACCAAAGGGAAGGAAAAGGTCCATCTGACACAACTTCTGGTCCCTTTCCTTATAAGCTGAAAGAACTAGTCTCCTCCAGAGCTCCTCTAGATAATCCTTCAAATAGATATGAGCCTCCAGTTCCATTTGAGGATCCAAAAAACAATACTACTTCATGGACAGCTAGGATGAAAGAATTGACTGCTTTAGATCAGATCAAGAAAGCTAGAGAACAAGGGAAAGATACTTCCAGTATCACTACTTTATCAGATCAAAGGAAGAAGGAACTTCAAAGATACTCATCCAGTAAATTCTTTGATTCAGAAAGCTACATGAAGCTGCATCTAGAAGCTGTAGTACCCAGGCCAACGCAACAAACATCTCTAGGTGCAGCTGATGATAGAAGATCAAAGAAAGAAGCTCTCAATCCCAACAGAGAAATAGTACTTATAAAGGGCAAGGAAAAAGAATGACTCTGTAAGGTTACAGTATATTTTGTTTTCTGAACTATCTGAGATAATGTCTGTGACTCTGCAATGTTTTGTTTGTTGCATCTCTGCTTTATATGCTTTTATTTTATTTTTCTATGTCTGTAAATAGTAATCCTAACCCAAATAGGGGGAGATTGTTGGAACATCTTATTACTGATTTGGAAAAGGATCACTATGTCTCTTAGGAAACCTGTTTTGACCTCATTTTATAGATCTAAAGGTCAATTAGAATTGAGTCTAAGGGTTAGTAGTTAGGTTTGGAAGCTGCCCTCAAGACCAAAGTTTTTCAGTTTTGGAGACTAAGTCATTTCGTCGAGCTCAGTACGATGAATCGTCGAACTCCATTCGACGATCTTTGAGCTCACTTCGACGAATCGTCGAACTCCATTCGACGATCTCTGAGCTCAACTTCAACGAGTCGTCAAACTCCATTCGACGATCTTCGAGCTCAGATCGACGTTCTTGACTCCAGTTTGATTCTCTATCTCTGAGCTCAGTTCGACGATAGTTGAGCTCAGATTGACGATCTCTGCTTCTATCTAAGACTAGTCTCTGAGCTCAGTTTAACGATAGTGGAGCTCAGTTTGACGTTTTTCTGAAGAGTTAGACGTTTTTCAAGATTCAAATTCAGACAGTTTGGAATTATTCTCAGCATTTATGTCAGAGATCCTGTAGCCATTTTTCAATTAATCTGGAGCAAGTTTCAAGAAATTTTCAAGGAATGTTTTATTGGACTTTCCTCCAGAAGACAAATGCAATTAAGGAAGTCATTTATGACAGGCTAACGACTATCTTGGACAGAGGATCATTTCTATTCAGACAAAAGGAATAAAAGATCAGCTTTTTCATTCCTGCTGTAGAATATAGAACAACTTCTGCAACAACAATTCTCTACAACAAGAAGAATTACAGCTCTTACAACAACAATTACACAAGAGAAAGAAAGAGAGTTGCAGACATTCTCAGTCTCAAAAATTCATACAAGAACACACATCACAAAAGGAGATCAACTAACTGAAATTTTCAGATCTCTCTTGATTCAAGTGTTCAAAGGCCATCATCATTCAAGACTCCAGACACCTCACATTTCATCTGTTGCTGAAATCATCTTTTGCTGGAGATCAAATCATCTGAAGGCCTATCACCCTACTGCAAAGCTTCACTTCCTGAACAACTCAAGATCTCAGGGGGAGATTTGACAACATCCACTATCTTCTCTCTGACTGTTGACAGAGAAGATCATCTCATCCCTCTCTCTCTCTCTGCTGTAAAGGGTTTTTCAAACTCCCATCAAAAGTTTGTGATTGGTTTCTGAGACCTTATCAAAACTCAGTGGTGGAAAGACACCTGATCAAAAAATCTGGTTTTGTTTTTGAGAACCTTATCAAAAGCTCATTGGTGTCCAGGACACCTGATCAACTCATCCTGCAGTGGATTCCTACCTAGGGTGGTAGAAGAGTGGATGTACCCAGGTTGATTGGGGAACCACTATAGTTCCTTGTGTCATCTGGTTGCTTGTCTTTCTTTTGTTTCTGGCTGTGGTTTGTGATTGCTTTGTGATTGATCTGTGATTACTCTGTTGTTAGATTTACTTTATGTTATTTGCTTCCCTGTTCACTTAGGAATACAGCAACAGTTGTAAAAAGTTTTTAGCAAGCACCATACTCTATTCACCCCCCTCTAGAGTATATCAGATCTAACTTGCACTTTCAATTGCTATCAAAGCGAGGTTGGTTAAAAATACCACATCTCAGTGGTTGCACAGGCTAACACCTGAACCCAAAGATCCCTCTAGCTAGATCTGCTTGTTTAAGTTTATTATTAGAATTATTTCTTCATAAAACATGGCCCAAAACAAAGATTATGCTAGCAACAGACCTCCAGTGTATAATCTATCCAATTTTGCACTTTGTAAGGCAAGGATTAGACTATACATGAACTCTATTAATGAGGACATTTTCAATTCTGTTTTGACAGTGTATCTAAGATCTCTAGAGAACACAAGTACAAGTGTTGTTCCACCTCCCTCAGGAACAGATGCAGAAATAAAGAAATGGAAATTGGCAGATGCAAAAGCTATGAACATTCTGGCCCAGACTATGTCTGATGAGATATTCCAAAAGGTAGCTGAATGCAACTCAGCAAAGGACATCTAGGATAAGCTATCTAAAATAGTCTCAGGATCAGCTGATGAGAGAAAAGACAGAAGATCTCACCTCATAACCCAATATGAGAATTTCAAGAAAGGAGAAGCTGAGTCGGTAGCATGCATGTATAACAGACTCAGTCTCATAGTCAATGAGCTGAAAACTTTGGACAAAGAGATCTCATTGACTGAGTTAAATGATAAAATCCTAATGTGCTTCCCAAGCACTTGGTTCTCAAGGATCTGGCCAATCAAGGATTCCAGAAGTCTAAATGAGATCACCATTGAAGCTCTCTTGGGCAAGCTCAAGTCTTATGAGCTGCTCATTAAGAATAGAGAAGAAGAACAGAAGGCTGCCCCACCAGCCACAAGAAAGGAAAAGTCAATAGCTTTCAAAGCCACTGAAGATCAGCCTGAAGACAAGGACACAGGCAATGAGGAATTGCTAAGTCTATTGGCCAAAAGATTTTACAAAATATCCAGAAAGGACTTCAGGAAAAGATCAAACAAAGAGCATGACAAGCCAAGGTATGATAAATCAAATAACAAAGAGATTATCTGTTTTGGTTGCAGGAAAGCAGGCCACATTGTGCCTGACTGTCCAGAAAATAAAAACAAGGACAGAAAGGACAAGAAAGAAAGAAGAAAAGACAAGGACTTCAAGAAGAATAGCAATGGCAAACCCTCCTCCAGCAAGAACAAGCACACAAGGAAGTGATTTGTTGCTGAAACTTGGAGTGAGATATAAGAAGAATCAGAAGCTTCATCAAGCTCCAGTGATGATGAAGATGATGTTGAAGAAAAGGAATTCTGCATGATGGTTATCAATGCCTAACAACCCAATTCTGATGCAGAAGAGTTAGAGTCAGACTCAGAGACTCAATTTGAAGAGGACCAGGTAATAAGTTCCTTTGATTTTAACTCTGAGGACTTCAAGTATGACTTTAAAGCACTATATTTAGACTAATTAAAATCTGAGAAGGAAATCATTTCTCTCAGAAATCAATTATCTAAACACAGTACTTTAAAATCAGAAAACCTCAAACTCTCTAAGGACTTGGAGTGCTGTAAGGAGCAGATAGCTTCACTGAAACGTTAGATATCAGAGGCCAAGAAGCTTGAAGAATCCCTTAATGGGAGAAGTATCAAGCTAATGGACATCACAAGCACAGTGAACTCAAGATTAAATAGTACACTGGGCTTGGGTGCTTCATCCAGCCAACCTATAGTACTAACAACCCCAATTAAGTTTATCTTTGATAAAGGTAAGGGAGTTGTAGAGGTATCTAGGAAAAATTCTGACTTACCTAAGAAAACAAGAGTTCAACAGAAATCGTCGAACGGAGCTAGACGATCGCCGAACGGAGATCAACGAATTCAGGCAAAATCGTCGAACTCAGGTCGACGATCTCTAAACCCTGAACTCTACCATAGTCGATCTTCGAACGTAGCTCGACGATCTGACCCAAGATCGTCGAACTCATCTCAATGATCGTCGAGTAGAGATCAGAGCTTTGAAAACTCTTTCAAAGGTAAATCAAAATCCAAACCTAGGGGTCCTTCATCCCAAAGATTTAACCCTTTTACTGAATGGATAATACCTGCAAGGAGATATCATCCTGAAGGTTATAAGAATCAACCAGGGATGTCATTTATTTCTAAATTTAAAGTTTATCAACCTAGGCCCAAGGTAAACTGGGTCAAAAACAAGTAAATTGCTTTATGTACAGGTGAAGACCTATCCAACATCAAACAAGCAATGGTATTTGGATAGTGGGTGCTCCAAGCACATGACAGGAAGCAAGGACAATTTCAGATCCTTCAAAGCCAAGCTTGGACCCAAAGTCATATTTGGTGATTCAAACTTTGGACTAACAAAAGGATATGGTGCAGTCCAAATTGGCACAGTCACATTCAAGAAAGTAGCCTATGTGGAAAGACTGAAGCACAACTTGATCAGCATCAGTCAAATATGTGATGAAGGCTACCAAGTGACTTTCAGCAAATCCTTATGCAAGATTAAATCAGAGGACAAAACAACTGTGTTGACAGGTAAAAGGAAAGATAACATCTATTTAGTAGACTTTCTTTCAGCAGAAGTAGATATTTGCCTATTTAATTCTATTTGTAGACCTAATGAGTTATGGCATATGAGATTAGGACATATAAACCTTAGAACAATTGCTAGGCTATCCAAGGACAACCTTGTTAGAGGACTACCTTCTGGCCCCTATAAGAAGGAAGGACTCTGCAGGGCTTGTCAATTAGGCAAGCAAACCAAAAATAGTTTCAAGTCACTTAATAAGAGTGATTCACCTAGGATTTTGTATCTGTTACACATGGATACTTTTGGACCCATTACAGTACAAAGCTTAGAAGGTAAATCTTACACTTTAGTGGTTGTAGATGACTTTTCTAGATTCACATGGGTGTTCTTTCTGAGGAAAAAGTCTGATAACTTTAAGTGTTTGACAAAGTTTCTCAAATGCATACAGACTGAGTTCAATACTCACATTGCCCTGATCAGAAGTGATCATGGGACAGAGTTTGATTCTCTTCTTATGCAAGAGTTCTGTCAGAGTGAAGGGATCAAGCACACTTTCTCAGCTCCTAGAACTTCTCAACAAAATGGGGTAGCTGAAAGGAAAAATACAACCCTTATTGAATCTGCTACTATATTGTTGTCAGATGCTCACCTTCCTCTATCCTTTTGGGCAGAGGCAGTGAACACCTCCAACTATGTGTTGAATAGAAGTTTAATACATAAACTAAAGGGCAAGACTCCCTATGAATTACTCAAAGGGAAGAAACCTAAAGTAAACTATTTTAGAATTTTTTGTTGTATCTGTTACATTCATAATAATGACAAGAAATATTTAGCAAAATTTCAAGCTAAAGCTGATGAATGAGTGTTTCTGCGATACTCAATGATCAGTAAAGCTTATAGGGTATATAATAAATCAACTCTTAAAATTGAAGAATCTGTTCATATATCTTTTGATGAATCTAACATGTCTTTCAAGGAGAAGAATACTTCTACCATAGAACCTTTGCAGGTACACTCTCTTGCTGAAGACTTGAACAGGTTACAAAACATTCAAAAAGAGGAAAGCAGTGAAGATGAAGAAGACATTCAACATCTTGAAGAGAAACTTCTTGAAGAGCAAGTTGTTGTACCACCAGAGGAAATAACAACACAGGTTGGTGAACAATCAACACCTCCTGTTGATTTAGTAACATTAAGAGACCATCCAATTTCCCAAGTGATTGGAGATATCTCAGCTGGTGTGCAAACCAGAAATCAGGTCAACCAAAACCTGATGCACAGTTGCTTCCTTTCTCAAATTGAACCTCAATCAATTCAAGATGCAGAGCAAGATCCACACTGGATCATTGCAATGCAAGAAGAGTTGCATCAATTTGAAAGGAACAAAGTTTGGGAACTAGTACAAAGGCCTAAGGATCACTCCATTGTTGGAACAAAGTGGGTATTCAGAAACAAATTGGATGATCAAGGAGTCATTGTAAGGAACAAGGCAAGGCTAGTTGCTCAAGGATACTCTCAAGAAGAAGGGATAGATTATGAACAGACTTTTGCACCATTTGCAAGGTTAGAGGCCATAAGAATCTTCTTAGCATATGCATCACACAAAGGTTTCAAAGTATACCAGATGGATGTAAAGAGTGCTTTTCTCAATGGAGATATCAAAGAAGAATTCTATGTTAGACAACCCCCAGGTTTTATCTCTTCAACTCATCCTGATTATGTTTTCAAATTGCATAAAGCATTATATGGTCTAAAGCAAGCTCCTAGAGCATGGTATGAGACCCTAGCATGCTTTATTCTGAAAAATGAGTTTATAAGGGGTAGAGTAGACCAAACTCTCTTTATTAGAACCCATATGTCCCATACCCTACTAGTACAAATCTATGTAGATGATATTATATTTTGTTCTACTGATTCAAATTTGTGCAGAAGGTTCTCCAACCTAATGCATTCTAAATTTGAAATGAGTAGCATGGGTGAGCTATCCTTCTTTCTAGGATTGCAAATCAAACAACATGCTAAAGGCATATTTATTTCTCAAATCAAGTATGCAAAAGAATTGGTTAAGAAATTTGGTATGTCTGAATCATCATGTATGAAAACACTTATGCCTACCAATGCTGTATTAGATGCTGATGAACATGGGAAACCTGTTGATCAGACAACATATAGAGCAATGATTGGCTCTTTATTGTACCTTACAGCTAGTAGACCTGACATAATGTTTGCTACATGCATTTGTGCTAGATTTCAAGTGAGCCCTAGAGAGTCACACCTAACCTTAGTAAAAAGGATTCTTAGTTATGTAAAAAGTTGTCCAAATCTAGGTCTCTGGTATCCAAAAGATTCAGCATTTGACTTAACTGGATTTTCTGATCCTGATTATGCTGGATGCAAAATAGACAGGAAAAGCACCAGTGGAACTTGTCAGTTTCTTGGTGACAGACTTGTCTCCTGGTTTTGCAAGAAACAAACATCTGTGTCAACTTCAACTGCTGAAGCTGAGTATATAGTTGTAGGTAGTTGTTGTTCACAAATCTTGTGGATTCAAAACCAACTCCTAGACTATGACTACAACTTAGAAAAGTCAAAAATATTTTGTGATAATACCAGTGCTATTTCTATAGCACAAAATCTCGTCCTCCATAGTAGGACAAAACAGATAGAAATTAGGCATCACTTTCTAAGGGATAATGTTGAGAGAAATAAAATTGAACTTCAATATATCCCAACTGATTTGCAAAGGGGAGATATTTTCACCAAACCATTGGATGAAAAGAAACATACATTCTTCCTGAATCAGCTAGGAATGTTAGATGGAGTAAGTCTAAAATAAGATCCAAGATTTTCAAAACTATAAAATTGACCAAGACTAGGCAAACATCTTAATTTTACTAGTGTATAGTGTGTTTCTGATCTTTGAACTGTGCTCGACGATTTTCCCCCAGATCATCGAACGGAGATCGATGACTTCCGAAATCATCGACCAGAGTTCAGCGCTTCTCAAATAGTGCTAAACTATCCTTTTCAGGTCAGCGATCGTCGTGCGGAGCTCGACGATT
Organism: Platanthera guangdongensis; assembly: GCA_039583875.1. Lineage (NCBI taxonomy): Eukaryota > Viridiplantae > Streptophyta > Magnoliopsida > Asparagales > Orchidaceae > Platanthera > Platanthera guangdongensis. Next base: position 117,630 of record JBBWWR010000119.1, read on the forward strand.
TTGTTTTCTGAACTATCGTCGAACGGAGCTCGACGCTCTCCAATATCGTCGAACGGAGATCGACGCTATTGATGACCTTTCAGTTTCCTTTAGAAGCCCAGATCGTCGAACAGAGTTCCACGATCTTTCCTTTTCTGCGTCGAACCCTAATATAAAATTCATTTTTCGGCCGTCGTTCTCCCTTTGCGCTTTCGTACTTTCTGCAAATTTTCTCTTTCCCTCCAAACTTCTCTACACTTGGTCGTTTGTTTGTTAGTTTTTGCAGGAATCAATGGCCGTCTCAGTTGCAATCCTGGCCGCAATGAAATTTGATGCAGGTTTTGATATCGACATGGAATCTTTCAATAACAACGATCAAATTTTCAAAGATATTCTGGAATTTTCAAGGAATAAAAGCTAGTTACCATAATGACTACCAGGATCAAATTAGCTGCAGATGAGATCAAGGAATGGGTGTATACTGCCCACAATCAGGATCAGAATACAGTGATTGGAACAATCTCAGGAACCCAAGTATCCCTAACCCCTGCTTCCTTGACAGAGGTTTTTGAATTGAAATCTAGAGAAGACTCTACTGAACTTTCTGGAGATGAGTTTTCTGATATGCTTGAAAGAATGGGACATTCAGATGCAAATACTAGCAAATTGCTAAAGAAAAATCTATCTGTTGAGTACAGATTTCTGGCTGATGTGGTTGGAAAGGTATTGTTGGCCAAACACTCAGCTAATGATACCATATCCAGGTATCAGCTCTGCTTGATGGGTACCCTTGTGGACAAGAAATAACTGAACTGGGGAGAAATTTTCTTTGACTTGATCAAGAAGAAGATTAACAAGAATTTTGTTAATTTTGGGAGGATATTAGGGCTGTTTCTTCAGAACAGATGTCTTGCACTGCTAGTTTCCAGTGGAATGCACATCAATGCCTCCAAAAGGCTCACCTATGCCCTATTTGGAAAATGGGACAGGCAAATTATGAAGCCCAGCAGGCCTTCTGGCATTTCTACTTCAGGCACAAGGACTACTCCAGTCACTTCCCCTCAAGTTTCTGCCCCTGCAGAAGACTTGCCTGCTTCTTCTCCTCCTCCTCCACCTCTTGTTTCAACTACACCTGTCACATCCACCATATAATTTCCACCCCCTCTCCATCTTCCATTCCTTCTCCAACTCCACCTCTCATAGAAGAACTCTTCCATCCTCTACATCAATACCCTCACCTAGATATTAATTCATCGCCTCACATTCCATCTTTCAATCTTATAGATGATTCCTATATCGATGATTCTCCCTCATCCCCTTCTGAGCCACCATCTTCATCTACCTCATACCAACAACTACTTCAGGATATCATTACACAACCATCCTTCACACCATCTATTTCCATTCCACTATCTTCCATTTCCACAATTCCCATCTCTCAACCATCATTTCCACCATCCACAAGTTCTCCACCAACATCTCATGCTGCCCCACCTTCAATTCCTACCTCTACTCAAGTCCCTCTTGAGCATGTAGATCTTCTAGCTCCTGCAGACAGGCTCTATGAGCTGATAGCTCCCAGGCCATCACTCTTGATGGAGACCTCTTTGGCTCCACTTATAAAAACAGTTCAAGAACTGTCTGTCAGCCTCTCCTCTCTTCTTCCTTCTCAGGCAATCCCTTCTTATGGGTGCCTTGATCCAGTTGCCACTGAATCTAGGCAGGGGGAGATACCTCATGAAGTTGAAAGATTGCCTACTGCTGCTATTACTTCAGTCCAAGCTCAAGCTCCAGTACCTTCAGTTGCAGTTATCACAGTGGATCTCAGGTTAGTGTTATCAATTTTTGATTCTGTTTATTTCAACTGTCTTCCAGTCCAGCACACTGCAGTCCAGCAATCTGAAGATCTGTCTAAGGCCATTGTGCCTATTTCAAGCTGTGATACCAACTTAATAAGATCTTTTATAAATTCCCTATATACTGCTGCTCCTTATGTTTCTGTTGCTCTTACTGATGCTGCTCCTACTGATAATGTTGATGTTTCTGATAGTTCTGATGTTGTTGCTGTTTTAGTATCTGAGGACATGCATATGACAGAGGCATTTATTCCTGAGCCTATTGTTACTGCTGCTGTTGCTCCTTCTGATGTTGATTCTCCAGTTTCATCTGTTACTACTGCTGCTGTAGCTCCTGTTGCTGAAAGTGTTGTATCTGAATCTGCTGTCACAACTTCTTCTGCCAGTGCTACTTCTATTCCTCCTCCTGCTATTGCTGCTGCTACTATTGCTGTTTCTGCTGTCTCTCCTGCTCAGTCACAAAAACAAAAAGATTACCTCAAAAGGATTGATGCAGTGTATGATAATCCTCCAAGCTCAGACAGTGATCAGTTCAGGACTGACTAAGATGATTCCTCTGCTACAATTGCAAGGAAAAGAAAGGCCAGAAGCAAAGCAATGAAGAGAGTTCCTCCAGCAAAAGTGAAAGACACAAATGACATTCCATACTACATACTGCATGATTTCCCTATCACAGAATAATGGATGCAATACTCCAAAAATCAATTGAAGGCTATGAAGAAGAAGAGAAATTATGACAAAGGATCATCCCAGCTCAATCATCTTCCTCCTCCTTCACCTGATGCAGGTTCAAGTGGAAGTTCTGCATTTCAAACTTCTGCCAGAAGCCAATCTTCATATCAACCTCAAGGAAGATTCCAATACAGAGGAAGTCAATCTAGAGGCTACCAGTCAAGAAGAGGAAATTGCAGAGGAAATCAAAGAGAATTCCAATTTTATTATAAAGGATATTCCAGGCAACATCCTTACCAAAGGGAAGGACAAGGTCCATCTGACACAACTTCTGGTCCCTTTCCTTATAAGCTGAAAGAACTAGTCTCCTCCAGAGCTCCTCCAAACAATCCTTCAAATAGATTTTAGCCTCCAGTTCTATTTGAGGATCCAAAAAACAATCCTACTTCATGGACAGCTAGGATGAAAGAATTGGCTGCTTTAGATCAGATCAAGAAAGCTAGAGAACAAGGGAAAGATACTTCCAGTATTACTACTTTATCAGATCAAAGGAAGAAGGAACTTGAAAGATACTCATCCAGTAAATTCTTTGATTCAGAAAGCTACATGAAGCTGCATCCAGAAGCTGTAGTGCCCAGGCCAAAGCAACAAACATCTCTAGGTGCAGCTGATGATAGAAGATCTAATAAAGAATCTCTCAATCCCAACAGAGAAATAGTACTTATAAAGGGCAAGGAAAAAGAATGACTCTGTAAGGTGACAGAATATTTTGTTTTCTGAACTATCTGAGATAATGTCTGTGACTCTGCAATGTTTTGTTTGTTGCATCTCTGCTTTGTATGCTTTTATTTTATTTTTCTATGTCTGTAAATAGTAATCCTAACCCAAATAGGGGGAGATTGTTGGAACACCTTATTACTGATTTGGGAAAGAATCACTATGTCTCTTAGGAAACCTGTTTTGACCTCATTGTATAGATTTAAAGGTCAATTAGAATTGAGTCTAATGGTTAGTAGTTAGGTTTGGAAGCTGCCCTCAAGACCAGAGTTTTTCAGTTTTGGAGACTAAGTCATTTCGTCGAGCTCAGTACGATGAATCGTCGAACTCCATTCTACGATCATTGAGCTCACTTCGACGAATCCTTGAACTCCATTCGACGATCTCTGAGCTCAACTTCAACGAGTCGTCGAACTCCATTCGACGATCTTCGAGCTCAGATCGACGTTCTTGACTCCAGTTTGATTCTCTATCTCTGAGCTCAGTTCGACGATAGTTGAGCTCAGATCGACGATCTCTGTTTCTATCTAAGACTAGTCTCTGAGCTCAGTTCAACGATAGTGGATCTCAGTTCGATGTTTTTCTGAAGAGTTTGACATTTTTCAAGATTCAAATTCAGACAGTTGTGGAATTATTCTCAGCATTTATGTCAGAGATCCTGTAGCCATTTTTCAATTAATCTGGAGCAAGTTTCAAGGAATTTTCATGGAATGTTTTATTGGACTTTCCTCCAGAATACAAATGTAGTTAAGGAAGTCATTTATGACAGGCTAACGGCTATCTTGGACAGAGAATCATTTCTATTCAGCCAAAAGGAATAAAATATCAGCTTTTTCATTCCTGTTGTAGAACATAGAACAGCTTCTGCAACAACAATTCTCTGCAACAACAAGAATTACAGCTCTTACAACAACAATTACACAAGAGAAAGAAAGAGAGTTGCAGACATTCTCCGTTTCAAAAATTCATACAAGAACACACATCACAAAAGGAGATCAACTAACTGAAATTTTCAGATCTCTCTTGATTCAAGTGTTCAAAGGCCATCATCATTCAACACTCCAGACACCTCACATTTCAGCTATTGCTGAAATCATCTTTTGCTAGAGATCAAATCATCTGAAGGCCTATCACCCTACTACAAAGCTTCACTTCCTGAACAACTCAAGATCTCAGGGGGAGCTTTGACAACATCCACTATCTTCTCTCTGACTGTTGATAGAGAAGATCATCTCATCCCTCTCTCTCTTTCTCTCTACTGTAAAGGATTTTTCAAACTCCCTTCAAAAGTTTGAGATTGGTTTCTAAGACCTTATCAAAACTCAGTGGTGGTAAGACACTTGATCAAAAAATTTGGTTTGCTCTTTGAGCACCTTATCAAAAGCTCATTGGTGCCCAGGACACCTGATCAACTCATCCTGCAGTGGATTCCTAACTAGGGTGGTAGAAGAGTGAATGTACCCAGGTTGATTGGGGAACCATTATAGCTCCTTGTGTCATCTGGTTGCTTGTCTTTCTTTTGTTCCTGGCTGTGGTTTGTGATTGCTTTGTGATTGATCTGTGACTACTCTGTGGTTAGATTTACTTTATGTTATTTGCTTCCCTGTTCACTTAGAAATACAACAACAGTTGTAAAAAGTTTTTAGCAAGCACCATAATCTATTCACCCCCCTCTAGAGTATATCAAATCTAACTTGCACTTTCAAAAGGAATACAAATACAATCATTCATGGTTTAGGCACATGAGTTAGTATGATGGTGGTGAACCATCTTAGATTAAGCATAACATCATCAGGGTAAAAACAACTCCTAGAGCAAGTTTTGCAGTTGAACTTCATATTTAAGTGTGTTTGTCTGTACCGGGTAGTTTTGTTCTAGCTGTTGGGCTAGGTTTTGTCTAAAGCTTGTGCGATTATAGGATGGCGAGACGTCCTGCGACGAGATCGACCCCCAATCCGAGGGTGAGACGTCAGGAGTGCAGAGCAAGGCGTTGATAGAAAGCCTGCGACAGAGTAATGAGGCATTATCGAGGCAGGTAGTGGATATGCAGGCTCAGATTCAATCTCTTGTAGCAGTGGTGGCGGGACAGACTCCGAGAGTTCCGGACCCCGCTGAGGGGGTAGCTATTCCTGCCCCTCCTGCTCCTCCCATGCCTTTGATTGTGGTACCCCGGAGATGACATTCATATCCCAGTTTCAGTGGCTTAGGCCCCCTACTTATGATAGGTAAGCAGATTTCATGATTTTGGATGACTGGCTGATTACCATCGAAGAGATGTTCTCTTACTCTGGGATTGCGGACGATCAGAGAGTGATGCTCGCTGCATACCAGCTCAAAGGCTTAGCAAATAGTTGGTGGCTGAGGGAGAAAGAGAGCTTGGTGGCAGGATGCACTTGGGAGTCATTTAAGGTGATGCTGTTAAATACGTTTCTTCCTTAAGTCAAGCGGGACCGGCTAATGAATGACTTCCTACATTTGAAGCAGAGGAAACTCAAGGTTAGTGAGTATGAGATTGAGTTTAATAAGTTGAGTCAGTTTGCTCCTGCTCTGGTGAGTGTTGAAGTAGATCGAGTTAAACGGTTTCTGGGTGGACTAAGAAGTGACATTCAGCAGTTAGCGAATGCCTACGGAGCAGTCAGTTATTCCAGCGTGGTTGAAGCTGCCTTGAAGGTCGATGCCATTGAGAGTGCCAAGAATAGAGGACAACAGGTGAGGAAGGATAAGCGGAAGTCCGGTGGAGGGAAGAGCCCTCAAGATCCTGATGCTGTCTTGAGAAAGAAGAACAAAGAGCTTTGTAGCTTCTGTGGCCGGCCAGGCCACCCCTTGGAGAGGTGTTTCAAAAGGTTGGGAGCGCAGAAGAAGGATCAGGTGCATCCGATTCATGGTGCTCCCAGAGGAGACTTGGTGTGTTCCTTGTGTGGAAGGAAGGGGCATGATGCTACCCGTTGCTGGTTAAAAGATAAAGTCTGTTTTCAGTGTGCACAGAAGGGTCATCTCAAGACAAGGTGCCCACAGATCCAGCCTGTTCTGTAGCCAGTTCCCCTCCAGGCTTTTCCACCGCCTCAGCAAATGGATAGAGGAAAGGGGAAGCTAAATGTGCTTTCAGCAGACGAAGCGCAGACTTCGACCCAGGTTTTCTTAGGTTCGACTCCTCCCCAGCTGCTTTGTCATGTTCCCTTTTTGGTTGTAGTTTTCGTTTTAGCATTTGTTGCCTTAGTTGCGTGTGCTATTTGTAGGACGATTTAAGGTAAAGAACCGCTGGGCGCGCATTTTCTTCGATTCCGGTGCTACCCACTCGTTTGTGGCTAGAGCCTTCGTGAAGCGGTTCAGTTTGGGCCTAGATCGTGTTGGTGGTGCCTTTTGCGTTAAGTTCCACTCCAGTGACTCTGTGGTTACGGACCCGTGTGTCCTTGATTGTCCGATTTTGTTGGGGGATTTTCTAGCAAAGGCAGATCTGAAGTTGATTGACCTGGAGGACTTCGATGTTATCTTGGGCATGGACTGGTTGTCCAGGTACAATGCAGTTATCCAGTGCAAGGGTAAGCGCTTGGACTTCGTCAAATACAATGGTCAGCCAGGGTGCATTTATGGGTATTCTCTCCAGGAGTCTCTAGTCATATCTGTGGTACGTGCTCGGAAGTTGCTTGATTCTGGCTGCTTTGCCTGTGTGGTCTCTCTGGTAGGGACAGTTGTTAGTGTGCCATGTTTGGAAGAGATTCATGTGGTGTGTGACTTCTCTGATGTGTTCCCTGACGATCTTTCCGGTCTTCCACCCGATCGAGATGTCGAGTTTATTATAAATTTGGAGCCAGGCACGCGTCCTATTGCAAAGGCGCCGTACCGGATGGCCCCGCGAGAGCTGGAAGAGTTGCGAATCCAGCTGGATGAGATGTTGGCAAAAGGTTTCATATGGCCGAGTTCTTCGCCTTGGGGTGTACCAGTGCTGTTCGTTAAAAAGAATGATGGGTCGATGAGGCTATGCATCGACTATAGAGAGCTGAACAAGGTTACTATTAAGAACATGTACCCTCTACCTCGGATTGATGATTTATTTGACCAACTGCGTGGTAGTGCCGTGTTTTCCAAGATTGATCTTCGTTCGGGCTATCATCAGTTGAGGACTCGGGAGTCAGATGTTCCGCGGACGGCGTTCCGCTCTCGTCATGGGCATTTTGAGTTTTTGGTTATGTCATTTGGTTTGACTAATGCGCCCTCAGCTTTTATGGATTTGATGAATAGAGTTTTCAAGGATTTTCTAGATAAGTTTGTGATTGTCTTTATAGACGATGTTTTGATATACACTAAAGATGCGGAGGAGCATGATCGACATTTGCGACTGGTCTTGGCGACTCTGAGAGACCATAAGCTGTACTCCAAGCTGAGCAAATGCGAATTTTGGTTGAGTCAAGTTTCTTTTCTGGGCCACGTGGTTAATAAGGAGGGAATATCGGTGGACCCAGAAAAGATCGCTGCTGTTATGGAATGGGCGAGACCTGTTACTCCCAGAGAGATCAGAAGCTTCTTAGGTTTGGCTGGCTATTTTAGAAGATTTGTAGAGGGATTCTCTACCTTGTCTGCGCCGTTGACCAAGTTGACGCAGAAGAATGTAGCCTTCATATGGGATGGCAAGTGTGAGGAGGCTTTTGAGGAACTAAAAAGAAGGTTATGTTCAGCTCCAGTTTTGTCTTTACCTACTGAAGGTAGTGAGTATGATATATATGTGGATGCATCGCATGTCGGACTGGGCTGCGTATTGATGTAGCGCCGGAAGGTGATTGTGTACGGGTCGAGGCAACAAAAGACTCACGAGAGGAACTACCCTACGCATGACCTGGAGTTTGCAGCTGTGATCTATGTGCTGAAGTTGTGGAGGCATTTGCTGTATGGTGCGCAGTGGAAGATTTTTACTGATCACAAGAGTTTAAAGTATGTCTTCACCCAGAAGGAATTGAATTTGCCCCAGCGGCGATGGTTGGAGTATTTGGCCGACTATGAAGTTGAAATCCAGTACCATCTGGGCAAAGCTAATGTGGTGGCGACGCCCTGAGTCGGAAATCAGGGAAGATTTTCAATATCTCCACCGAGCGTCTAGTGGAAGAGTTCCTTTTGATGGACATTTCTGTGGGAAGCTGCGATTCGCAGAGTAGTTTGGCAGTGGCAGAACCTTCGAGGATTGTGCTTACGAGACTGCATCAGAAGGATGATCCCGATCTTCTTCATTTGTATCTTCGAGCTGAAAAAGGTGAACTACCAGATTTTTCTATAGATGATGCGGGTACCTTGATGTATCGTGGCAGGTTTTGCATCCCCGACGTTGGAGATATCCGGGATATGGTGTGCAGAGAAGCCCACGGATCTAGTGTTGCCTACCATCCAGGGTCTACCAAGATGTATCATGATTTAAAGCAGATTGCTTGGTGGTATGGGATTAAGAGAGACATAGCCAGATTTGTTTCTGAGTGTCACACTTGCAGGCGTGTGAAAGCCGACAATGGGAGGCCTGGTGGAAAGCTGACTCCCTTGGAGATTCCGACGTGGAAGTGGCAGAGTATCTCAATGGATTTCATTACAGGCTTACCGAGATATCCTAAGGGGCATGATTCAGTTTGGGTGATCGTAGACAGATTGACAAAGTGTGCTCACTTCATACCATTCAAGATCGATTATCCGATGAGGAAGATAGCCGAGCTGTATTTGGAGGAGGTTATCAGATTGCATGGTGTACCCGTAAGTATCATATCAGATCGGGACTCCAGGTTCACATCTCGTTTTTGGAAGAGCCTTCAAGAGGGGTAAGGTACAGATTTGAGATATTCCATAGCTTATCATCCGCAGACCAATGGTCAGACGGAGCGAGTAAATCAGATTGTGAAAGATATGATCTGATGATATATTCTGGACCACGGAGGAGCGTGGGACGAGTGCTTGTGGCTTATGGAATTTGCTTATAACAACAGTTATCAAGAAAGCTTGCAGATGGCTCCTTTTGAAGCTTTGTATGGGAGGCGCTGCATGACTCCCTTATTTTGGGTTGAGGTTAGCGAGAGACCTATGTTGGGTCCATAAGCGCTCGAGGAGATGGAAACCGCCATGAAGCTTATTCGGGAAAAGCTTCGGATAGCCCAGGAGAGATATGAGAAGAACGCCAACCAGCGTAGATCGGACTTGGAATTTGTTGTGGGGGACTCAATGTTCTTAAAGGTCTCCCCATTGATCGAAGTCAAGCAGTTTGGTAAGAACAGGAAGTTGGACCCGAGGTACGTGGGGCCATTTTTGATTGTTGAGCGGATTGGGTTATCAGCTTATAGGCTGGCTTTGCCCGCAAAGTTTCCTGGCATGCATGATGTCTTCCACGTCAGTCAGCCGCGGAAATGTATGATGAATGGAAGGTATGTTTTGGATTCTATGCCTCAGTTGGAGTCGAATCTTTCTTATGTGGAGGTGCCTGTCCGTATTTTGGATTCTCAGGTTCGTGCGTTGCGGAAGAAGACTATTCCTATGGTTAAAGTTTTGTGGAGAAATCAGGATGTAGAAAGCACGACTTGGGAATTGGAGTCGGCTATGAGGGAGGATCACCCTCATTTGTTTCCCTGATCTTGTGCCTGGTATGTTTTGTGTTTTTTATATATAGCCCCTTCTTGGCTATTTCTCTCTCCTCCTTGATAGGGGTGTTGTGAGTAAAGTTTCACGGCGAAACTTTCTTTTAGGGGGAGTGGCTGTAACGCCCCCGATTTTTCTTTGTTTTGTTTAATCTTGGATTGGCATTACGATGACGCATTTCCGGCCTTTCGCCGTTGTAGAGCGTGGTCTTAGCTCTTTAGGTTCCTTTCGTAGACTGGTTGTAGCCTGTTAGCAAGATTCCCCAGCTAGCCTGAGTCTGTTTTGGTGACTCGGTTGGGCCTCTTAGGGAATGCTTGTGTTTTGGCTTCGGGATGTGTTAGCCCTAGTGTGTGATCGTCGGATGTTGTTTTCAACCTCACTGTTGTTTTTGTAGCTTGGGTGTTTAGCTACGGTGCGAGTTTTGGTCGAAGTCCGAGATCGTTTGCTTTCGCGTCGTTTCGACGTTTGTTTTGTTAGCTGTAATGTTTGCTGTGCTGTGCATGACCTAGTTTGGCCGAGCTTGTTAGGCTGGTGCCTTGTCTTTTTTAGCTAAGGAGTTAGCTATTTTTTGTGTATGTTTAGGTGACACGGCCTGTGTCACGAACGTGACCCAGGGCGTGTAAAGTTTGCATAGAGCTTTCGGTTGTGTGGTCGACGAAATTTGGTCGACGGGTGTTTTTTGGTAGGAACACAGCCTGTGACACGGGCATGTCACAGGGCGTGCCCCCCTTCAGTTCGTCGAGCTGCGATCGATGATCGTCGGACGGTGTTTTAGTGAGTACACGGCAGTGTCACAGGCATGTCGTATCGAACACGGGCATGACACGCGATGTGTCTCTCTCTGTTCGACGATCGGCGCTCGACGATCGTCGAGCGGTGTCGGAGTTGGTACATGGCCTGTGATACGGGCGTGTCACAGGGCATGTCACAGGGCGTGTCTCCTGTTTCGTCAAGCAGAGATCGACGATCGTCGAGTGGGTAGGTGTGTAGATGTGTGAGTACACGCCCCATGACACGGGTGTGTCGGACCGGACATGGGCGTGTCACGGGCATGTCTGGGGCGTGTTCCGTACTTTTTTCCTAAGTGCTTCATTTTTATGCCGTGATTCATTTTTCCTCCTCATTTTCTTCGTTCTTGATTCTGGAGAAGCTTCCAGGGGAGGGTTTTGGGAGGAGATGGTGTTGGGTTTGTGCCGGCAATTGCGGGAGAGTTAGAGCTCGATTTTCTCACGCGTTAGTGGATTTGGCTTTCTCTCGTCTAGGTCCTTCCTTCCTTGTAAGTTTTTTCTTGATTTAGGGTTGATTCTAGGAGTTAAGAATTTCTGATTTCTTTTCTTCTTCCTCAAAGCTCAGTTTTGGTCTTTTAGGTGGCCGACCTTGCCGCCGGTGCCAAGCTTTGGAGATAGTTGTTGTTTTTCCTAGAGGTAGAGGCAAGTGGCTCCCTTGCCCTCGCCAAATTATTTCTAACCCTTACTCTGTTTTCATTCCTGTGCAATAGCTTTGTTCTCTTTATTTTCCTCCCTAGAAGTTAGAGCAGTAGGTTGAGTTGTTAAATCAAGCTTTAAATCAAGTGGTTGTTTCTTTACTTTCTAGATTTAAATCAAGCTTTCTCTATTTTTGTCTCGGTTTGGTGTCCAATGGGTAGCTAGAGTTAGGGTAAGGCTGCGTTTAGTTGTAGTTTAAGTTTAGTTGCGGTAGCCCCGAGTAGATAGGATGGAAGGGAGGGTTGGAATTAAATTTCCAACTATCTATTTCCGCGCGTTGAGAGAGTTTAGGCTGCGGTTCTAACTAAAATTTACGTTTAACCTAAATAGAAAGCGCTGATAGTGTTGAGTGAGCCGAGTTCACTCAACGCCGTCATCCAGCATAGGTTTTGCGGCTAAGTATTTTTTTTGGCGTCAAGTGAGTGGAGCTTACTCAACGCCGCGGCGAGTGGGCTCGGCATTTCTGCCTTGGGTTCGTGTGTTTCCTTAGGATTGTTAGTATGAATTTTCCCTTTTCTCTAGGGGGGGGGGGGTATTGGGTGTTCGGCTAGTTTTTGCATGCCCACTCTTGGGTTGTGGCAGGTGGTGGAGTTTTGGTGCCTTTGTAGGGGTGGTTTTATGTGGAGAGCTGTGGCCACTACCTTTTGCCCCAGTTTGGGTTGGCGTGTGTGGGACCCTAAAGCTGCCACTGTTTGACCCCTTAGCCCTTTTTGGATCAGGTTTTGGTTATGTATTCTGATCCATGTTTTGACCACTCCCATTAACCCACAAGTTAGGACTGTTAGCTCCTTTCCTATTCTATGGCTTTTTCTTTTGGCATATATGTATATGTCTTGCTGCTGTTGCAGGCTCTTTTGTAGGGCATGTTGCTTTTATTGCTCGCACTTGGTATGCTTTGTTGTACTTTAAACAGTGCACTTTTCTTACTGTCCTCCCCTTTCTTGTGCTTATAGCATTTTTCATTGCCGGGTTGGTAAACCCTTCTTATTGCTCATAAATCTAATTCTCTATTTACCCTTTTGTTTATTTTCTTGCTGAGGTGTTCTTTTCTTGAATGCCTCAGGTCGAGGTTGTAGCCAGTTCAACAACTAGTTCTTTTGGAGGGGCTTGCTTGTGGCCTCTTGGGTAGTTGAGATAGCTGATCCTTGATTTTGTGCGGTAGTTATTTACCATTCTGTATAGACATGCATACTCACCAGTGGGTTCGTGTTAGGTTGTTGATGCCCACTGGTGGCTTCTTGCGATGCTGGGTATGAACTTAAACTGCTATTTTTGCCTATTTGTGGTTGTTCATTTACTTCTGGGAAGGATTTATGCTAGGTTGCATGTTAGGTATTTTAAAACCTAAATCATTACTATATGTATCTCATGCATGTCATATTTATAAAACTAAGACACTACTTTTCCTTTAGCATAAAAAAAACTACATCTTTATATACTATATTCACCTTAGAGACGTGCATACCATGAGTCGTCCCTCGGGGACACTTATGCTCATTTAGGATGTCAACTCAATTTAATCAAAGTATTTTTCGCTGCGTATAAATATACTTTTAATTGTGGACTAGCTGATCCACCGTGCCGAGGGATACAACCATTAATAATAACTGGTTTTCTTTCATATTAATCTATGATTTTCATTAAAATCTAAAGTCTGGAGTTTTGCCTAAACGTGTGCAGTTATCCCCTGCACGACATGGCATCATGACACGTATTTTCTCTTGTTATGATACGATGTAACCGTAGAGAAAATGCGGGTTGTGACATACATCATCTAAATAACTCTCCTCACAAACATCATAACGCGGAAGCAAATCTATCATCCTTGAACTCATCACACCTGAGGTAGCACTGTGGTAGTAGTAGGTGGTATCAACTCCTCACGCCCTGTCACCTCGTCCTGTCGGTCATGCTGGTGCTCCATCTCCTCGAGCTCCTAAAATAGTTTGGTCACCGACCATTAGTCAAAATACTAAGTCGTTTCCTCCTCACCTTGCCCCGCAACTCCTAGGAACCTTACGGGAGTACGAAGCGGAGGACTATCAAGGGGTAACAAAAGGAAGCAGGTGACAAGGAATCTATGCTACCAAGTAAGAGTGTAAGCAGTAAATCTAAACTAGCAGTTCTATGTATATAGTACAAAAGTAAAAACATGTACAGTACAAGTAAGTAAAGAACTGAAAGTAAGAGCAGGAAAGTAATGTTATGCTACCACTACTCTACCATCACAAACGTACGTTAACTTATAAAAATGCCCATACAAATATATAAGTTAAGGTTTCCAGTAAATTTAACTTATCATATAAAAGAGCTCATACTAATTTATATGATAAGGATCTACGAGCGTATGACCTAATATGAATGAATGTTTATGATGCAATTTATGCAACAGGCAAGTGCAACTCACACACAATGACTCTGTGATCACAAACCTTTAGTTCCCACTTTTTGAGAGCTTGCTTCACTCTCGGGTAAAACCGTTGTGGCTAATGGCAGCAGCGGAGTAGACATCTCCACTTCTAGGCAGGTATGCATACTACCAAACCTAGACCACCCCTCATACGCCTCTGTACATGTCCTAAGTACACTCTAGAGTCTGCGTACGTATTTTGCTGACTACCTATCAGACTTGTTGGGTCGGGTGTGCGTTATCGGGGATCGTCCTCCAGACCGCAGTTTAAAATAACCCACTGGCTCCTCAAACCTTCACTCTCGCCTAAGTCACCGTACTACCATATGTGTGACGATCGGCCCAGTACCGCATGACTCGCCACTTAATTTATGCACATGAAAGTATTTCATCTCGAGCCTTCAGCTCGCAGGACCAACCTGTCCTAATTCCCTCAAACCCTTCACGGGTGAGCCTGCAACATATATACCTCCAACCCATCACGGGTGAGAACGCACAATAATGCCTTTATTCAGAATCCCTCAAATCCAACACGGGCGAGAATGAACCATAATGTCTTACCCTATTAGACTACTCTTGTCTACGGGTTATTATACTTAGTGATTTAAGGTTAATCCCAGGACTGCCCAGGGTATACCCGGTGAAGGGCTCTCGGGGGCACTAGGAACTACGATGGGATTATGCCCAAAGATTCCTTTCTCAAGGATATTTACTTTAGTTGATGACTACCCATAATTCACCCCCATCTCTCGTTATTACTCTTGAGTGATCCTAATGACTTAAAATGTTCTCAGAAGGGCGACGGTCTTCCGCCGGCCTCCAATTCAGTTGCTATCCAAGAGCTTGCATTTTTACTCTCGTCACTAAGACAACACTACTCACCAAGGTTATTCTCCAATTGTAATCTCTAGCTCATCCGTCGATCTATACCCCGGTGGTCCTTATAGTATAACCTACTTTCACCATGCGCAACCCATGACCTAATACCACCCTGAAATAGAACTTCCAATTCCTTGGGCCACTCGCCCCTAACTATTTATCCTAGGATGGTATGGACTAATGCAGTGAGCATATTGATTTTCATAATTTTCTCAAGTCATTAAAGCCTCTAATTTAATCATTTAATTAATCCCCTATGTCATTTAATACATGAAGTATTACAAATTTTAATCCACTGACCAATGGAATTTTTCCTAAGTTGCATCTTGGTAAAATATTGCTGTCTACCAAAATTCATAATTTTGCTTTGAATATTTCTATTTATTCCTTAATTAATACAAAACTCACATAATTGTCATTTTCCAAATGAAGTATAAGGAATACATTGCTCAAAATTCTAGGAAAATTATAGAGCATATATATCATTACTTTAAGGCTAATGGCAGAGTTTCATCAACCTTTATAATGTAATGGCCTACCAATTTCAATTCCTAATAATTTACCAAAATGCCATTATGCTAACTTAAAAAATATTAGGACATCCAAAAATTTTGAGATAATTATACAAGGATAATCATACAATTATACAACACTAGAAAGTTTTCCAAAATTTACTGATATATATTTCCATCATTTCATAAATAAATACAGTAAGGGTAAAATGGTAATTTCCATGTATTTTGCTCCAAAATTCTCAAACAATGGGATAAAAATTTTCATGAGTCAAATATGACCTCCCTTTTGTTTTGACAGATTTTGGGGGTTTTGTTTTTGATCAAAAGCCTATTTCCAATTTATTTATCAAAAAGGCCTAAACTTATAAAAATTCAAATAATGGGATTTTTGCTCCCAAAAATCCCATTATTACTATGAGTGGTGAACTTTACTCCAATGAGCCTCTGACATCAATTCCATGATTTTTGAATGTATCAAATAGGCTGAATATGCAATATTTCAAAAATTGCTATTTGCACTCCAAAGCTATATATAGCCAACACATGCAAGTGGGTTAACCCAACATGCAGTGGTCTAAATGTGCTGAAAATTTTACCATGCACATATAATGTCCCCAAGGACCTGCCACCAAAATTTGGGGCCACCGCCGGCGATTTTCTCCTCCACCTTCACTAAGGTGGTGGCTAACATTTCCAGGCGGTGAGGCCGCCGGAATTGGCCTCTCCGGCGATCCCGAGCATCAAGAAAAACTCGAAAACTTCAGCATTTCTTCACATGGTATCGGGCTAAATTGAGCCTGATATCTCCCGTAATTGATCTAGGAAGCTAGTACGGGTAGAGGTGAAGTGAAACGAACCTGATTAAGGCCTTGGCGGCGCGTGCGGTGGCGGTTTGCCATGGCTGAGCTCCTCCGGCGATCTCCTGCTCAAAACCTTGATTCTGCACCATTTTCCTCGATCCAGTAGTCGATTTCCACTCCTCTCCTCTCTCTGAAGCTGATGGTGGGGTTGATTTGGGCTGGGGAGGGTTGTATGTGGAGTTATCTCCAAGGTAAGCTCGGGCTCAACCTTGGAGGCTTCACCCATGGTGCCAAGTGGCAACCAGGTTGTCAAATTCTTCTGAAATCTTCTGAGGAGGCCGGCCAACATCTTTTTGGGGCAGAAGGAGCCAAGACCAAGTGTCCTCCTCCTCTTAATTCCACTTTCTCTCTCCTACTTTTGTTTAAATTCTCCAAAATTCCCCCATGCATGCACTCTCTCTCCAATTACAGAGGGGTAGGGCTGGTCTTTGACACCTTGGGATGAAAATGGACCATGTTTGGTGGGCTTGACCCAAGGGGAATTGGCTTAGCCCTTATTTTCTTCTTTAGGCCACATGTTTGACCAAGTTGACTTTTTAGGTTGACTTGGTCAAGCATGATGAGTGGGCTGACCCCACTTGAAGGTAATGACACCAATGGCAATACCCAACTTGGGTTGGGTTAAGGTGAAGCTCTACTTGGGCTAAGTGGTCCTATAGGTATAGGTTTGACCAACTTAGGGCTAAGGTTGACCTTGGTCAACTAGGGTCAAAGGGTTGACCTAGTGACATGCCCCAGGGTCCACTTAGATTATTTTAGGGTTAAGGGCAATGTGGTGGGGTTATGGTGTGGTTAGGATTCCTATTTAGGCTTGTTTGACCTACTTTGACTTTGGCCCCTTAGTGGCCCCACATGGCTACAACCCACTACCTTGGGTCAAACCTAGCTAATTTCCCTAACACCCACCTCATGCCCAACCCAATCTAAGTTAAGGGGTTTAGAAGTAACATGGAATGTTACAAATCCTATAAACAAAAAAATAATTTCGTCCCCGAAATTTAAGTTCGGGTCTACGGGGTTCTACTTGCAAGAGTTATAAGAAATTTAAATGCATAAACTAAAATATACTTGAAGTAAACAGCTCTGGGTGTTGCTCCATCATCAGATCCCTCGGCTCTCAGGTGTGCTCCTCCCATCTATGGTTGGATCACAACACTTTCACGAGAGGGACTTTCTTCTTCCGCAACACTCAGATATTTGTACCATCAATGCAGATCGGCTCCAATCTAATGGATCTATCTGGCGTTATCGGAACGGCTGTAGTAGTAACGTGCTGCTCTGGCTGTAGGACAGCTCTTCGCAAGGAAGAGTCATGGAAGACGTCGTGTAAGGTACTCAACTCCGGTGGCAGCTGCAGTCGGTAAGCTAAGGGGCCGATCCGCTCCAGAATCAAGTATGGCCCCATGTATCGAGGACTGAGCTTCTTGTGTCTCTGCACCCGAGAGACACCGTGTACCAGATGTATCTTCAAGAAAACTCTGTCTCCTACCTGTAATTCCACCTTCCGGCGTCGAGCATCATAATACTTTGCGTGCCTACTCTGGGCCTCTAGCAATCGATCCCTGATCAAATGAACCTGAGCCTCTGTATCCTTCACATAATCAGAACCTAGAGTCCTCTTGTCCACATCCTGAACCCAAGATAGAGGCGTCCGACACTTCCTCCCATAAAGTGCCTCATATGGAGCCATCCTGATGCTAGACTAGTGGCTGTTATAGTAAGAGAACTCGATCAATGGTAGCAGCCTCTCTCAAGGCTTCCCTATATCCAATATGCATAGACGAAGCATGTCCCCCATGGTTCGGATGGTCCGCTCAGTCTGTCCTATTGAATTTTCTCAAAGTGGTCAGCAAGGTAGCCCAAACACCAAAATAATATCTTCGGCACTACCCAGTTCACACTCTGAACCAGCGGAAACCCAAGGAACAAAGGTTAACCCCAACAAACAATAGAAGCACAAGTAGATCTTTTATACATTCATTTCTTTACAGGGCGAGGTATACGTAGCGAGACATGATTTCGCTAGTATAGAAGCTATCACAGAAAGCTACACAAAAAAACAAGCCGGGCGGACAGCACCGGAGTCCGCCGAGACCGTCGAGGTCGCCAAGTCCGCTGAAGCCGCCCGAGCTATGCTGCAATCCGCCGAATAGACACGGAGTCCACCGAAGCCGCGAGGCCGCGCGGACACACCATTATTCGCCTCCTGCTGATGAACTGAGGAACAGACCGCCTACCCGCCTAAGACCGGCGGACAGGTTATTGAAGCTGGCAAAGTTGAAACAGACAACTGACAAGCCGCAGAGCGACCTGATGAATCCGCAGAGACCGCACACTTCCAAGTACTTGACCGAAGTCAAAGACAAACTCCTGGCTCCTTGAAGCTATCCGCGCAACTGTTCACTCAAGTTACTGTAGATGTGCCAGGGGGGTCCTATTTATATGCGAGGTGAGGAGTGTGGTCACCGCCCTAGATATAGAGACACCGCCCTAGCCCGCGCGATAGCAAAACACCGTAAGCCGAGTCCACAAGGACTTAGCCAGATACCAAGGAAAACCACCAGGAGCAAGGAAACATTGGCGAACCCTCTTCAGTCCGCCTAAGCTATGCGGACAAGGCATCAGCCCGCAAAGCCTACAACCACTGCAGGACAGCAACCCCCTTCAATGGCTGTCCGCACAACCCTGATGCAGTCCGCATATACCAAGACAAGCCTCCATCCACCACAAGTCCACGATCAAAGGCAGAGTTAGCAACAGTCCACCCGGTCAACAACGGACTTGGCGAATACTACGGACACCCTGGCCTTGGCATAGAGTGTGCCCAAGTCCAGTACCATCAAAGACCAAATACGAGCATGGCGGACATAGTTCCGTCCGCCAAACATCCAAGCACACAGACCACCAGTAGTCCTCAAGCTACTCGCACACCTGCCCCAAGCAACGGCCACCTCCCGGACTCCATACACCAGTCTGCCAAAGACCTCCACAACAAAGCACCTGCTGTAACACCAGAGCTCAACAAGGCCACAGCCAAGCTCTAAGCCCAGTCCGCAACAGCACAACCGAGGACACGCCAGTCCGCAAGCTTCCCGTGGACATGAGCCAAGCCGCCAATGCACAAGCTTACAACGCGGCCACTGAGCAATGCACTAGTCCGCAAGCCTCTATCCGCTCAGGCCACTCCTTGGCTCAACCAAATAGCCAACGCCTTATCCGCAGATACCAGGCCGCACAGTCCGCGGACTTCATGCAAACAACCCGCTCAGAACAGTCTGCTTTCATTAGACTTTTCACCAGGCCGCAGATCGCCCAGTCCGCCAATGCTGTCCGCCTGGCCTGTCTCAACATGTCCGTCGGTCTGCGGATGGAAGGCGGTGCTAAAAGTGAGCCGAGAACCCAAGTAAGCATGCACAGACCTACATTCCATCGATGTGAACCGACCATCACGGTCTGAGATGATCGTTCTGGGGATGTCATGACACCTGACGAACTACTCCACGAACATTCTCACCAGAATAGCAACTGGAGCATCCTTCCTAACTGGAATAAACCACGCTACCTTGGTCAGCCTATCGACTATGACCTATATAGAATCGTGCCCAGAGTGGGAGCGAGGCAGTCCGTGCATAAAATCCATAGTAATGTCCTCGAACATCTACTCTGGAACGGGCAGTGGCTGTAATAAACCTCCCAGGCTCTTTCATTCCGCCTTCACACGCTGGCATATCTCGCAATGTGTCACAAAGTCAGTGATCTACCTCTTCATCCCTGGCCAGTACATAGTCTTCTATAAATCTGCCCACATTTTTGTGAGTCCAGGATGCACAGAATATCTGGAGCAATGTGCCTCTCTAAGTATATCATCCCGGATACCATCCCCTACTGGTATATAAACACGTCCACGGAATCGAAGGAGATCATCCTACAACGTGTAATCCTCAACCTTGCCCCTCTCTAGGCACTGAAAATCGACTCCAATGCATCATCCAGCCTCTGATGCGCCATAATGAGCTCCCGAAGATCATTATCCATGATCAAGGAGTTCAGATATACCCGGTAAACTGCTGGCTCGTCCTCTAAAACCATGGTGATGTGCATATCATCCATCATCTGCATCAATCTGATATACATCACCCGGGGCTCCAGTGTAGTAGTGTCGGCTCTCCTGCTTAACGCATCTGCCACAGTGTTCATTTTCCCTGGGTGATAGTGCAATTTGAAATCATAATCGCAAAGAAATTCCAGCCATCTCCTCTGCCGAAGGTTCAGATCTTTCTGTGTGTCGACATATTTGAGGTTCTTGTGATCCGAGTAGATATCACAATGAACCCCATAAAAGTAGTGTCTCTATATATTCAATGCAAATATGACCTCCACGATTTCCAAGTCATGCACCGGGTAGTTATGCTCATGCTTCTTCAATTGTCTCGAAGCATAAGCAATAATATGTCCGTGCTGCATCAGTACAACACCCATCTCATGATAAGAGGCATCCGTGTACATCTGAAATCCCTCATTCCCAGATGGGAGTACAAGGATAGGGGATGAGGTGAGTCGGTCCTTCAACTCCTGGAATGCTGCCTCACACTGCTCTGTCCAAGCAAACTCTACATCCTTCCTCGTCAAAGACATGAGTGGGAGTGCTATCCTCGAGAACCCCTCCACGAACTTACGATAATAACCTATTAATCCCAAGAAGCTGCGAATGTCTGACGCTGTCTTCGGTCGTGGCCAATCTCTCACTGCCTCTATCTTGGATAGATCCACCGCCAATCTAGCTCCACTGATCGTATGCCCCAAGAAGGCCACTTCCTGTAGCCAGAACTGTAACTTAGAAAACTTCGCATACATCTGGGACTCCCTTGGCCTCTGCAAAACCTGTGCCAAATGCTTTTTGTGCTCCTCCTGAGTCCGGGAATTGATCAGAATATCGTCGATGAATACAATGACGAAGCGGTCCAAGAAGGGCTCGAATACATAGTTCATTAGACCCATGAATGCGGAAGGGGCATTTGTGTGCCCAAAAGGCATCACCGTGAACTTATATAACCCGTATCATGAGCTGAAAGCCGTCTTCGGGATGTCTTCCTCTCGGATGCGCAGCAGATAGTAACCAGATCTCAAATCTAGCTTAGAGAACCAAAAGGCCCCCTGAAGTTGATCAAATAGCTCGTCTATCTGAGGCCGTGGATATGTATTCCGGACCGTCAACCGGTTCAGCTCCCTGCAATCTATGAATAGGCGTAATGATCCGTCTTTCTTCTTCACAAAAAGAACTGGTGCTCCCCACGAAGACGAGCTCGGCCGCACAAATCCTGATTCCACAAGCTCCTGAACCTGATTCATGAATTCTGCCAACACTCTGGGAGCCATCCGATAAGGTGCCCGGGACACTGGCCTCACCCTCGGCACCAACTGAATCCTGAAATCCAAGTCTCGAGCTGGTGGTAGTCCGGGCAATTTCTCCGGGAATACATCGGAGAAATCCCGAACCACCGGGATATCAGCTATAGAACTCTTTGCTGCCACCATCTCGAAGCAGATAAGGTACATGTAACGCCCCAAAAATTGTATTTGAGTTGGTCGCGTAAAAAGGGATATTTGGTGCCTGTACAGTGGTACACGGCCTAGGACACGGGCGTGTCCAAGGCCGGGTCTGGCAGTTGTTTTGGTCGTTTTCATCCCGAGAAGGACACGGCTAGAAACACGGCTGAATGACACGGGCATGTCATTTGACACGGGCGTGTGCCTAACCGTGTCTATACTCGTGTTCCCGAAAGCAGATTGAGTTCAACAAAACGTGTTCGGGAGGAACACGACAGGTGACACGGGCGTGTCGGGACGGAGTGTCCCCCTGCATTCGACGATCGCCGAACGACGCTCGACGATTGTCACGTGACCCTCTACATTTGACGATTGTCGAGTGACACGGGCGTGTTCATACCCATATCCCTACCAGTGTTCAGTTGGGTCGTGTCCGTTGTCATGGCGGTTATATGTGACACGCTCCCTAGTCACGGGCGTGTCGAGGACCCGACACGAGCGTGTCAGGTGAGACACGGGCGTGTATTTGCCCGTGTGTATTTTCTTCATTCGATGATTGTGGCTCGATCAAGGCACACGGCCTGGGACACGACCATGTGCGAGGCCGTATTCGGCCCAGGTTTGGGGAATTTTGTGCAGATCTGAGCCGTTTATTTTCTTTAAGTAAGATCCAAGGTTCAAATGGTTTCCTCCTGCTTGTAAGGCCGGGAATGGGGAAGTTAACTCTTCATGTTCACCAAGCCATTCTCTTTTTCCAGGAAAGAAGAGGAGGAAGAGGAGGAGGATTCCGGCCGCCGGCGGAGCATCGGAGCACCGTTTTGAGATCTGAGAACGGATCCGTCGAGGAAAGGTCATTGCGAAGACTTCTATCCATGTAGTTTTTCCATGGCGCCAAAGCGGACTACAAGGGTAACGATTCTCTACTTGAGCATTTGAAGCTCTCTTCCTTTTTGCATAGGGAAACCCGCTCCCATGAGTGTGCGGTGAGTGTGTGGTGTTCCTTGTGGTTGATGTAAATAGCCCCCCTTGTGTTGCATATAGAGTCCGGGATAGAAGTACGCGCATAGGAATTGTGTGTGAAACCTACCTGTATGTGTATTGTTTGGATCAGTGATGTTGCATTTGATATGTTTTGCCGGAGAAGACTCCGTGCTTTGTGTTTTTCGGGTTTCTACACTGTAGATTGTAGCAGGGATCCTTGGGGATTAACTCCAAGGCGCACCCGGAAAACTGAGCGGAAACTTGTTCTGCTAACTTAGCGGTCAGGGAACCGGCCTTGAACATAATAGGGTTATGTGATTGTTTGGAAATGTTTTGGGATCCGAGAGAAGCTTGGCTCATGCGTACGTCTTAAAGTTACTACGCTGTGTGAGCAACGGGCAAGTGGAATTGGACCTAGGCTATGTGGTTCGGTGCGAGAGACCCGAAAAGGGGACTGGACGTTTGCATAGTCGGGAGCCTTAGACAATGGTCAAAAAGGCTAAATGCTCACGTGGTTTCCATCTTTGGGATGGTGGTGAAGACGCTGAAGTGTCAGGATTCACCATTAATGTGCCCTGAGTGCACGGGTTATTCGGCCGTGCGAGCCTACACCTGTGGCGTAGTATAATTGCGTTTTATTGTTTTACTAGGCTAATGATATGTAGGGAAAGAGCACCGCCGTCCCGAGTAAGGGGCGGGGTCATTATAATTTGGTCGGCTTTGGCTGACCGTTGTTTTGTTTGCCACCGTCCGGTGGAATGTTGCTTGCAGGTGCTGCGGAGCTGAGTGCTAGATACCGTGCTGGAGCCCATGTTGCTGTGCTGGCCCTCGAAGGCCGTAAAGAATAGTTGTTTTTATTTTGTCATGTGTGGCCGGCCTACGAGCCGATGTATGTAAGACACTATTTTGTTAAGTGAACATTTGTATGGCCATAAGGCCGTGTACCCTTTCAGTGTATTTGGTTTTCATTCCAGTGGTGTGGTTGTGGACATTCATGATTATTGGATTTAAGTTTTGGGTTCTTTTAACTTTTAAAAGCTTCTGCTAGAATGCTCTGTGTAGGACGAGTAGTCTTAATTGGATAGTTTGAATATTCTTATGTAACCCTTCCGACTGTCTGTGGTATATGGCGTCGGGTTCCAGCTGAACCTTCTGTTATATACCATACGACGGATGGGGGTGTTACAATTTGGTATTAAAGGTCAGGCTTAAATGAATTCGTGGTTGAATTCTTTTAAGGGGTGGTGAGCACATGTGTGCGTCTTCATTATAACATCAAAAAGAACCCATGAATGTCCACTTAGGAATGAAAAATACACTTGTTTTGTGGAATCTGAGTCTTCCAATGATTGCTTTTAGCAATTTGGTTGTCATCTAATCGTGTGTCTTTGCTTTTATAGGCAGCTAGGAGCGGTGCTGGTTTGTCAGAGCGTCCGAAATCGGCGGAAAGTAGTGCACTGATAGACATGCCTACTACACCTCCTTCAGCGGAAACCATCAGGATGGTGGCTGAAGCCGTATTTGCGATGATTAATGGCCAACCTGCAGGGCAAATGCATCACGTACGTCCCGCGAATGAGCAAGAATCGGTTAGGGCGGCAGAGTCGAGAGTGGTGGAGGGCGCAGCAGTTGATCTGGTAGAGCCGAGGAGAGATACGGAGAAGCAGCTAAAGCATGTAATGGGCTTTAATCCTTCGAGGTTCGATGGGGTTGGAACTCCAGCTCAAGCTGAGGACTGGCTCTCTTCGATAAATAGGGTTTTGACAGTCACGTTAACTGAGGAGTGGCAGAAGACCACCATAGCGACTTTTGTTTTGGTCGCTGAAGTGAGACTGTGGTGGGATGAATTGGAGTTTCATCTCTTAGTGGGTATGCAGCTTGCTGATGTGCCTATGGAGGAATTTTCAAGATTGTTCCTAGCCAGATTTGTACCCTCTGCTCCGAAGCTTGAGATGGAGAACCAATTTCTTGGGTTGACTTAGGGAGCCAGAAGCGTGGACGAGTATCTCCATGAGTTCACACGGTTGGGTCGTTATGCTGGTGCTACGTTTATGGAAGACGAACGGAAGACCAACCGATTTTATGAGGGTCTACGCGGCGATCTACAGCTACTACTTGCTGGGCCTAAGGCGCAGTGCTTCCTAGCCTTGTTCAATTTTGCCCGGTCATTGGAGAAGGTTGTGAAGAAAGTTCAAGTGAAGAAGGACCCAGGAGAAAAGATGTCCGAGTTCAAGGTGCCAAATACCAAGTCAAGTTTCCGCAGGTGTAACAAGAAACAGAGGACTTCGTACTCAGCCACTCCGTCTGGTGCGTCGGGGGAAACTACAAGTCGAGTCCTAGGAGCTTGCTACAACTGTGGGAAGATATGGCATTTTGCTCGCGAGTGTTGGAGCGGACGTTCAAAGTCTGAGAGGAAGCCTGGAGTGACTTATGAGGAGAAAGGGAAGGTAGTGGAGTCAACCGCATCCCACCATGCTCCAGCCCAGCCTAGAGTTTACAACTTTGGCCTGCAAGAGGATATAAAGCAAGCAGACAGGTGTGGGATTTGTGTTGATCTTTGAGTTTCCGGCAAGAACCCTGTTTAATACGGGAGCATCGCATTCCTTCTTGTTCGAAAAATTCATCTCGTGCATCGGGGTTCCGTCCTCGATGGCAAAAGACAAATTGGATGTGTTGTTGCCCAATGGGTGCTCAATGCGCGCGGGTAGGATCTGCGTAGTGACGATTCAGATTGGAGACCAGGAGTTTTATTTGCGAGCGTCGCTTTTGCCATTGGCAGAGTACGACGTAATATTCGGTATGGATTGGCTCTCAGAGTAGGTTGCATGCATTGATTGCAACCGTAAGGAAGTTAAGTTGGATCTGAACACTGATCGGGAGAATACTTTTGCGGGCATGAAGGGGTCGGGTAAGATTTTGATGTCAGCCCTTCAGGTGATTAAGGCGGTTCGGTCTGGGGCAGAGCTGTTTGTCACTGTAGTGCAGACTTCGACACCTAAGCCAAGTCTTGACAGTATTCCAGTTGAGTCCGAGTATCCTGATATGTTCCCAGATGATCTCCCAGGAACCCCTCCTCACCGGGATATTGATTTTACCATTGAGCTAGTATCGGGTGCCAAACCGGTGTCACGCTCTCCATATCGGATAGCGCCGCGAGAGATGACGGAGTTGAAGGTTCAAATTCAGGAGTTGTTGGAGAAAGGGTATGTGCGTCCAAGTTCCTCGCCTTGGAGCGCACCGGTTCTTTTCGTTAAGAAGAAGGATGGGATCTTGCGACTCTGCATTGACTATCAGGAATTGAACAATCTTACGGAGAAGAACAAATATCCGTTCCCCAGGATTGATGATCTATTTGATCAGTTGGTTGGGTCAATGGTATATTCGATGTTAAATCTGAAATCCGGTTACTACTAGTTGAGGATAAGGGAGAGCGACATCCCAAAGACAACATTCAGTACACGGTTTGGGCATTACGAGTTCACGGTCATGCCGTTTGGTTTGACTAATGCGCCATCCGTGTTTATGGATCTGATGAACAAGACGGTCAGAGAGTACCTGGATCGTTTCGTGATAGTATTTATCGATGATATCCTGGTGTACTCGCAGTGCGACACTACTAGAAAAGTGAGTATTGGCTACACTTTTTTTGGCCAGGGACTAAAAATCGTGGCTAATACACTGATATTAGCCACGATTGCAAAAACTATGGTTAATAATTATTTTATAGCCAGGGTTATAAATAGTGTGGCTAATACAGATGTATTACCCATGAAAAATAATATTCATGGCTAAAACCCACAAATCAATCAAAACACACGAATATATTTACCCTCTAATACTTTCATCACCATCTCAACCTTAGCCATCACTCCACGCCGCAGCCCCTGCCCTCGCGACTCCACGCAGCAGCCCATCCAACTCGCGACTCCACGCTGCAGCCCCTCTCGCTGGCACCCCTCCAATCTCGCCGAACACCTCTCCGCTAAAACCCACACTCACCGACATAAGGAACGTAATCCATAATAGCACCATACTGCAGTGTTCTGTTGTCGCCCAAATAAGGAGCCACCAGAAAAGGCCCCCGTCGCCCTTTGATTGACATAAGGATTCTGGCGCCGCTCCTATGTCTGAATGGATGAAGCCCTCTTCTCGAATATCTCCAACACCAATCGAACCTTCAAACTCCGGTGATCTCATCTGCGAGCTTCTTCTTCCATCAGTTAACCCGATACAAATGGTAATAGCCTTGTCTTTCCATCTCCTGCTGATCTAGATCCGTCTAGATCTGAATTTTTTTTCAATTGTTTACGAGCAGAGGTTTTTATCCCCAGTTTTTGTTTTCTGATTTATACTTCATAGGATCTTCTAGGAGTCGGCATTTAATTATATACCTGAGTCTATTTTTTCCTGGATTCATTGCAATTTTTGGTCTCGTTTGATTTCAATGTCTCGATTCAGCTCAATGTATGATCGATTTTGACATGATGTTCTACTTAAAATGTGCCCTTGTAGCTCTTCATGCTGTCAGGTAAGGTCAAATCGGTTTACCCATGGAAAAATGATAGCTCCTTCATATGATGGTTTATACCTAAATCTAATTATAGTTCTGGAAAATACATGGTTGAAAGATTGCTGATGTAGATTAAGTGCAATCCCATATATAAATCTATATACAAACTGTTCTTCTATTTTCGAGCAATAACCTCTTCTTGAAGGCTTCATATAACATGGAGACCATTTTACTATCAACAATAATAGATGGGGGTGTACACTGTACAACACTTTAAGAGAACTAATTGAAATGATACAAGAATGATTAAACAAATACAAGGAGTCACAGTCTCAAACAATGTAATCATGAACAATCTTATTGAAACTATTAGTTTGTCGATGACACCAATACAATCTTAGTGAAGCGTAATGGAACATAACCTTGTTGATACCTAAAAGATATAACATATATGATAAGATTGCAATAAGAGAATGCTAAAGAGAAGAACAATGAAAGAGATGAGAACTGAAAAAATCTAAACGACTAAACAACTAACTCATTCATTTTCATGATAATCCCGTACTCTCCCGTTGTTCGTCAGCGGTTGACCTCACATAAGGAACTTAATACATTTTTATGTTCAAAACTAGATTTTTTTCCCCTTATTGGTAGTTATAAATGTTGTCATACCAAACATATAATTTATGACGGTGACTTTTTTGTCCAAACTCTCTGGAGCAAAAATGCCCCACCAAACAGAGTCTTATTCTCTTAACAATGATCTACACATGGTGTTAGAGACGTTGAGGAGGAAGCAGTTGTATGCTAAGTTCTCCAAGTGTGAATTCTAGTTATCCTCGATAGCATTCCTTGGTCATGTTATCAGTGGAGAAGGGATAGCTATGGATCCGACGAAGATAGTGGCGATACGGGAGTGGCCTACTTTGACTACAGTGGCAGAGGTCCGGAGTTTTCTAGGGCTTGCTGGCTACTACAGGCGCTTCGTAGAGAACTTCTCGCGGATAGCACTACCACTCACTACAATCATCTACACATGGTGTTAGAGACGTTGAGGAGGAACCAGTTGTATGCTAAGTTCTCCAAGTGTGAATTCTAGTTATCCTCGATAGCATTTCTTGGTCATGTTATCAGTGGAGAAGGGATAGCTATGGATCCGACGAAGATAGTGGCGATACGGGAGTGGCTTGATTTGACTACAGTGGCAGAGGTCCGGAGTTTTCTGGGGCTTGCTGGCTACTACAGGAGCTTCGTAGAGAACTTCTTGCGGATAGCGCTACCACTCACAACGTTGACAAAGAAGGATTAGAAGTTTGCGTGGTCTCCGGAGTGAGAGCTGGCTTTTGAGTAGTTGAAGAAGCAGTTGACCACAACGCCTATTTTATGTTCGCCAAGTGGAACCGAAGGGTTCGAGATCTATAGTGATGCTTCAGGCAGTGGTTTGGGCTGTGTTCTACTACAGCATGGGAGTGTGATAGCCTACGGTTCACGACAAAGGAAGGCTCACGAGAGGAATTATACGGTCCACGACTTAGAATTAGCAGCCGTGAAAGTGCAGGTTAGATCTGATATACTCTAGAGGGGGGTGAATAGAGTATAACGCTTACTAAAAACTTTTTACAACTGTTGTTGTATACCTAAGTGAACAGGGAAGCAAATAACATAATGTAAACACAACAACTAATTAAACACAGAGCAATCACAGACCACAGCCAGAAAACAAAATAAAATAAGCAACCAGAATACACAAGGAGCTATAGTGGTTCCCCAATCAATCTGGGTACATCCACTCTTCTACCACCCTAGGTAGGAATCCATTACAGGATGAGTTGATCAGGTGTCCTGGGCACCAATGGGTTTTGATCAGATCCACAAAAACCAAACCCTCAAGTCTTTTGGAAGGAGACTTTCAACCAGAATAATTTTGAAGGGATTTAAAACCCTGTACAGGAATTAGAGAGAGGGTGATAGTGTCTTATCTATCAACAGTCAGAGAGAAGACTTGTGGATTGAAGTAGCAGCTTATGCTCCCCCTGAGGTCTTGAATTGGTCAGGAATGCTGGAGCACTGCTTCAGGGTGATAGGCCTTCAATGACCTAGAATGCCTGGACCAGAACTGCTTCAGGAACTTCTTTTGAGTGATAAAGTTCTGTTGTCCTTTGAAGTTGTCTAGAGAATAGAAGGAAGAAGACTCTTGATTGAATTTAGTTATTCTTCTTCTTCTTGAGAGAGTTCTCTGGTCAAGGCTGATTGCAGTCAAGAACTTTAGATTTGAGAATGTTTTGTTCTTCTACAGCTTTTGAGTATTTTCTGTACTGTAATTCTCGAACTTTGCTTGATTCTATTCTCTCTTACTGTGCCTCTTTTTTTGTGTGTATCTATTGTATCTTTTTCTGACCGATGAATATTTAAACTTTTGAATGTCGAGCAGTAATTACAGTCGGCCTTGGAAAGAATCAGTAATCAATGACTTTCCTAACTGTCCCATGGAAAAACGGCATGTGATCGTCCATAGTCAATGCACGTTCTAACGGTAACATTCCGAGAAGATCTGGCATTAAATGTTCAGGAATCAGCGCCAAGAAACGAGACGAGAACCTTGAAGAATCCATAATCTGGATTCGTCGAACGCAGAACACAATTCGTCGTGCTGAACTTGTGTTCGTCGAGCTGAGCTTGAGTTCGTCAAGCTGAGCTTGCGTTCGTCGAGCTAAGCTTGAGTTCGTCGAGCTGAGCTTGATAGAGTTCGTCGACCAGACAATCTTCATTCATCTAACAGACATTCTTTATTCGTCGAGCTGAGAAAAGTTCTGGACTTAGACAAAATTTGAAGTCCTCCAGACTTTGTCTTGATGTAGAAACTGAGTTTTCGTCGAACTGAGAACATAGATCGTCGAGCTCAATACTAAGAATTGTCTCACGATCGTCGAGTGCAAAACTCCTTTCGTCGAGCGGAGTTCGACGAACGTCGAACTCACTTTACTTAGTCTTGAAAACTTGTTAGATTGGAGTCTCTGAGGGTCTTGTTGAAAGCTGGTGCATCTAGAGTTGAGCCTAAGGACTTAACCTAGACTCTAGGACAAATCAAATAGGGATCCTAAGTCAGTGAACATAGCCTAAATCAACTAGGGATCCAACAATCTCTCACTATTTCGGTGAGGTCACTAACAAGGACTCAAGACAAAAAAATAAAGCAAGAAAAGAGATATATCTGGCAGAGAATTATAACACATGCAACAGATATATGTATACACACAGCTTTGTTTAACAGATAACACAGTTTAAAAACAAATAACAGACAGAAATTAAAACAACAAGAAAATTACTTCTTTGGATTATTCTGCTGAGGTTTGTCTTTTGCTTTCTTTTCTCCTGACTTCTTGAAAATGATTTCTCTGTTAGGATTTTGAGCTTGAGCCACTGTCATGGTCATATCAGCTGCCCCAATAATTTTTAATGATATAGCCCTGGGGACAACTGCTTCTGGGTGAAGTTTCATATAGTCATCAACATTAAACAATTTATTACCTTTGTCAAACCTTTTCGGCTCTTCCTTTCTATACTGTGACATGGTTGAAAGACCAGAAATATCTTTTCTTTCTGCTTTGGCTTTATTTATCAAAGATAGACCAATCAGCTATTGGTATCTAGCCATTCTTTTTGTATTTGCAGTCTCTTGATCTTCAAAAGGAATTAGAGGGGAGTCTGGCTTCTTTGGGCTTTCAGCTTTTTGTACTACATGACTTTATTGTTGCTGCTTATGCTGATGACTACCTGAGGAGGATGGCCTCTGCTGGCTGCTTCCAGAAGATCTCCATGACTGTCTCTGATAAGTTCGCATTGGGGCAGATCTTTGGGAGCTAGGGCCACTGACACCAGCTGCTGGAGGAGGAGGATCCTTCCTGTATCTGTGTACTGGAGGAGGGGAGTATCTACTGCTTCTCTTTTTATCTTTCTGCTGGTTTTTGGAGAGCCACATCCATGCTGGTATTCCCTTATATGGAGTCACATTGTGTAGAATATTGTAGGGAGTGTCTGTAGTGGGATTTGACTTGGGAGGAGGAGCAGCCTTTCTCTTCTTTGCCAACAATCTCTTTTTCCTACTAGCTGCATCCTCATCAGAATCAATATCATCATCATCAGATTATTAATCCTGAGGGGTATCATACAATGCATCCAAAGCTTTTAAAGCTTTATCAAATACAACATCCTTTACTGGAGGAGGGGCAGAAGGTTCATGAATAGCAGTTTCAGCAACAAGAAAAGAATTATCTGTACAAGATTCAGAAACAAAAGAGACAGAGCTATCAGCTACAGCCTTATTCTCTTCTTCAATGTCTGCCTGAATAAGCTCATCTAGAGTAGGCATTGGAGAGTCATCCATAATAAAATCTTGTGCTGAAACTGGCACTGTAGTATCTTCTGGAATGACCTCTGGGCTGGAAGCAGAGATGGAGGCAGATAGAGCAAAATTGTCACAGAGTTGCTTGGCAACTGCTGGACTAGCTGGAGAGGTATATGGTACCATAGCCAAATAAGGCTTAGAGAAATCTGCTAGAGGGAATTTCATATGTACAATATCAAAACTTCTCAACAAAACTAATAAACTCACTGTGGGATTTAAATAGAAATCACCAACATGAGTTATTGGAGCAACTGACACATCCAAATCAATGACAGTATTCATAAATTGAATTAACTCAGACATCTCAGCATCAAAGTCTGTCAAAATTGGTGTATGCTGGAGAGGGAACTTCTGTGACTGCTGCTGCTGCTGTTGTATCTGCATCTGCTGCAACTTCATCACAAAGCATCTCCCCCTGCCTGGGTTCAATAATACCTGGAGCTAGGCCCTTAGATGAAGAGGGGACAGCAGATAGAAGAGAGATCTGGGCAGATAAGGAATGAATGGAGGTCACAAGAGGTGTAATGGCCTCTTGGATCAAGGATTGGATAAGAGGTGTGAGCAAAGAAATGAGGGTAGATGGATCAAATGGGGAAGGGGAAGGGGATGGAATGGGAGGAGGAATAACAGATGGAGTGGGGCATCTAGCACGATTGAGTCTGATGGTATATGATAAGATGGAATGGTGGATAAGTGTGGGGGAAGAGGAGACTGTGGAGGTGTAGGAATAGGAATGTCCTGAAGGGAATCTGGAGGAGTGGGTTGATGATCAACTTGCAAGGGGGAAGATGGAGGTGGAGATGGAATGGTTGTCAGGTCAAGTGGTGGAGATGAAGGAGTGGTAGGTACATGAGGAGGCTTCTTTGGAGGGAGAGGTGCTGGAATTGATGGTTGAGATGGAGGAACCTCTTCAACAGGGTGGGGAGCGGCCTTTACAGCCCTTCTACTCTCAAAAGTTTGGAGGGAGGAGGAAGAAGCCTTTGAGGTCTTGGAGATGGTCCTCTCCCACTTGACAAACAAAGCGCAAGTGAGGCGCTTGCTGGCGTTTATGAAGATGGTTGGGGAGACCATACATTCAGCAGCCTTCTCTTTAAGAAATATGCCCAAAATTCTGCCAAAGCAGACTTCCTTCTTGCTGTTCTTCTTTTTAATCAATTCAAAGAACACCTTACTCCAATCAACCTGTCGCTTATTCACTACTGCACACATTATCAGAAATTGGTGACGGGTGATATAGTCATGAGCAGAGTGCTTGGCCATAAAAATCTTTCCCGTAATATCTGCCAGAAATTGGTAGGTGGCGGATAATTGCTTTTTCAACAACTTATTAGGGTTGTTCCCAGAGAAACCCATGAGTTTCAGCATATCACTGAATTCCTCAGAATCCATTTCCAGATTGTCTTCTCCATTCACTAATCCAAATACTTCAGTGAGAACTGCAGGAGAGAGGGAAACAACAGTGTTCCTTATATTGCCGGTCAAAACATCTTCTTCAGAAACTGTAGATGTATATACCCATTCTCGTATTTCCGTTCCATGAAGTCCATGTCGAATCCAGTGTCAAACTTCATTGCAACCAAAGCACCTGAGGGAATCACCATTGATGTCCTGCAAGAAAAACACAGAGAAAAAATGGCGATCAAGAGCAAGGGAACTGAAAGCGCGGGACGGAGGTCGAAGAAAACCTAGATATAAGATTTTCAGAATATGAATCGACAAACTCCGTTCCACGAAAAAGAAAAATTCTTCGAACTGAGCTCGACGAAATAAATTATAGACAGATAATTCGTCGATCTCATCCAGAAGAATCGAAAACAGTTCGTCGAACTCCGTTCGATGAAATGTCTTCTTGAAGCAAAGTTCGTCGATCTCTGGTCGATGAAAAGTGTTTCCTCACAAAGAGAATTCGTCGATCTCCATTCGACGAGAATCTCTCAAACTTTCCCTAATTCGTCGAACTCCGTTCGACGAACTCTGGAAAATTCGTCGAATGCAGACAGAAAATAGGTTAACTCTTCTCCATCAATCATTCCCAGTTGATTTATAAAGAACAGATGGGTTTTCTCATCCAATGGCTTGGTGAAAATATCTGCTCTCTGTAGATCAGTAGGAATGTGGATCAAGTTAATTTTCTTTTTGTCCACATTATCTCTAATGAAATGATGTCTTATTTCAATATATTTAGTCCTAGAATGGTGAACTGGACTTTGTGCTATAGCAATAGCACTAGTATTATCACAAAATAATGTTGAATTTTTTAAGTTGACACCATAATCTGAGAGTTGGTTTTGTATCCATACCATTTGTGAACAACAACTACCTGCAACCATGTATTCTGCTTTTTCAGTTGATGTAGACACAGATGTCTGCTTATTACAAAACCAGGAGACAAGTCTCATACCGAGGAACTGATATGTTCCAGAGGTACTTTTCCTGTCCACTCTACATACAGCATATTCAGCATCTGAGTATCCAGTTAACTCAAACTCTGACTCTACAGGATACCGGAGTCCTAGACTAGGGCAACTCTTTATACATCTCAAAATTCTTTTTAGGAAAATAAGGTGAGATTCTTTAGGGTTCACTTGGAACCTAGCACAAAGGCATGTGGTAAACATTATGTCAGGTCTGCTAGCTGTTAGGTATAATAGGGATCCAACAATTGCCCTATAATTTTTCTGATCTACAGGTTTCCCTGCAGCATCAGAATCCACAACAGCATTTGTAGCCATAGGGGTTTTCATTCCTGAAGCATCACCCATCCCAAACTTTTTGACAAGCTCTTTAGCATACTTAGCTTGGGAGAGGAAGATACCATCTGGGAGCTGCTTCACTTGGAGACCAAGGAAGTAGGAAAGCTCGCCCATGCTACTCATCTCAAATTTTGAATGCATGAGGTCAGCAAACCTCTTGCATAATTTGGGATCAGTAGACCCAAAAATAATGTCATCCACATAAATTTGTACTAATAATATTTGATCCTTATGATTTCTAGTGAAAAGTGTTTTATCTATGGTTCCTCTTATAAATTCATGCTCTAAACGAAAGCTTGCTAGGGTCTCATACCAAGCTCTTGGTGCTTGCTTTAAACCATAGAGAGCTTTATGCAATTTAAAGACAAAAGAGGGTTGAGTTGGAGAGATAAAACCTGGAGGTTGTTCGACATAAACCTCTTCTTGAAGTATTCCATTCAGAAATGCACTTTTGACATCGATCTGGTAGACCTTGAATCTCTTGTAAGCTACATAGGCAAGGAATATCCTAATGGCCTCTAACTTTGCAATAGGGGCAAAAGTTTTGTCATAGTCTATTCCTTCATCTTGCCTATAGCCTTGAGCAATAAGCCTAGCCTTATTTCTCACTATGTTGCCTTGAGCATCCAACTTATTCCTGTAGACCCATTTGGTTCCAATAACTGCGTAGTTATGGGGTCTTGGAACCAAATCCCAAATTATACATCTATCAAACTGATTGAGTTCCTCTTGCATTGCAATGATCCAGTGGGGATCTTGCTCTGCCTCATGTATGGTGAGAGGTTCAATTTGAGAGAGAAAACAGGCATGCATCAAGTCTTGGTTGAGTTGATGCCTTATCTGTACACCTACTGAGATGTCTCCAATCACCTGAGATCTGGGGTGATCTCTAAGTGTGACAAGATCAGTTGGTGGAGTTGGTTGAGCAACAGCTTCAGTATTTAATTCCTCTTGGGGAATGATACTAACTGTTGGGGGGAAGTTCAGCCACTTCCTCTTGACTTTCCTCATCACTATCTTCAGCATCCTGTGGAGTGGGATGGTTTGATACCTCTTGGGTAAGGTTCAGTCCATCCATAAACTCACAAAGTGGTGGAACCTACAAAGAGCTTATGGTAGAAATTTCTTTCTCCTTGTATGACATGTTAGTCTCATCAAAAGATACATGAACAGATTCTTCAATTTTAAGAGTTGATTTATTATACACCATATAAGCTTTACTGACCATGGAGTATCCCAGAAACACTCCTTCATCAGCTTTAGCTTGAAATTTTGCTATGTATTTCTTGTCATTATTATGAATGTAACAAATACAACCAAATATTTTGAAGTAATCTACTTTAGGTTTCTTCACTTTGAGTAATTCATAGGGAGTCTTGCCCTTCAGCTTATGTATCAAACTTCTATTCAACACATAGTTGGAGGTGTTCACTTCCTCTGCCCAAAAGGATAGAGGAAGGTGAGCATCTGACAACAATGTAGTAGCAGATTCAATAAGGGTTCTATTTTTCCTTTCAGCTACCCCATTTTGTGAGGAGTTCTAGGAGCTGAGAAAGTATGCCTGATCCTTCACTTTGACAGAACTCTTGCATAAGAAGAGAATCAAACTCTATCCCAAGATCACTTCTGATCAGGGCAATGTGAAAGTTGAACTCATCTGTATGCATTGAGAAACTCTATCAAAACACTTAAAGTTATCAGACTTCTTCCTCAGAAAGAAACACCCATGTGAATTAGAGAAGTATCTACAACTACTAAAG